>JACEFZ010019187.1:372500-740924 GCA_014155875.1 Cepaea nemoralis
AAGTCAACAAACCACTACAGTCAGAGAAGCCAACCAAGGGAATCCAAGAACAAAACACCTGCAGCAATGCAAGATTGATGTAAGAAATGACAGAAATACAGCTCAGGATCCAGCAACAGGTGGCACGCATGGCTCAAATAAAGAAATAGAACGAGGAAATACCGCACGCAATACAGAAAGAGAACAACCAAAGAACGAGAGGGAGCTAACCAAAAACAATCCAGCAGAA
The DNA here is from genome assembly GCA_014155875.1 of Cepaea nemoralis. Classification (NCBI taxonomy): domain Eukaryota; kingdom Metazoa; phylum Mollusca; class Gastropoda; order Stylommatophora; family Helicidae; genus Cepaea; species Cepaea nemoralis. Next base: position 372,730 of record JACEFZ010019187.1, read on the forward strand.
GCCACGCCCAAAACAACCGAGAAACCACAGGCTGAAGCCAGCAACTCGTTCGCATTGACCAACAAATTCAAAGGAAAACCACCGTTCACCCAGAAAGAGAAACTTGACGAAACTCAAGAGTTGAATGAGATCTCACTCAGAAAGAGAGTCTACATGTCGGATCAGATCGGATCGGATAGGAACCCATTTTCGGCTGCGTCAATCTGAGGCTGTGGTCAGGTTTATCAGTTCAGAACACCACGAAGCGGGAATAACCTAAGATTACCGAACTACACTGGGTTGGCACATTTATCTAGTAATAATGAAATAATAATTTATGTCGGCCTCAAATGACCATGTTGGTTTTACCTGCATCGGATGTTATTTGGATTAGGATATATACTGCAATCGAATCAGCAAAACACATTCTCCAACAATGTGTTTTTTCTCTCCAATACAAGTATATATGACTATAATCAAAGAAGAAGAAGAGAAAATAAACAACCAGCTATTCACCTAAACGAACACCCCCAGAAACAAGATTTTTGATTGATTGATTGATCTAGGAACCGACATCACAGCATTCGGGACATTCCCATAAGCGCTCCGTCCCCATCCTCAACCAGCAAAGAGTTCCAACACTAATAGTTCCAGTAGCAATCTGATTATATGTCCGTCTCGCCTTTCCTCTGAGCGTCGAGCGTCGGCCAGATCCCCTCGTCACTCCTCGCTGCCTCATTCTAACCAGACTATGGTGATCCATTTGCTCCTCCGAGGTGTACACGTGCTCCCATAAGGCCGCAACCACATATGCCTTGTCATGCATCAATACTCCACCAAGTTCTGCCGAGCCAGCCAATCTGTCCGCCTGTTCATTCCCCAGCACACCGGCATGCCCAGGAGAAAAGATCCAGGTGATGCTTGCTACCCGTGACCTCCGAAGCAAAGCAAGCCATTCTGCACGAAGCTTGCCTGTTCTCACCCTTCTCATCATGCTTTCTGAGTCAGTTACAACCACAATATGTGTATGTATCGTGTTTTCTATCCAGCGGAAAGCTGCACTGACCGCCTCCACCTCCATTCTTAAGCTAGATGTAGTGTTATCATACGCCAGGCTCTCCTGCACCAAACGCCGACCATTAGTTTTTGCCAAGAACCCCCAAGCACTTCTCCTACCTCTCAACACCGACCCATCCGTGTAGATAATCACATCACCCGGGCGAGAATTTTCCGGAATTAATTGCTGAATTTCCACTTCCGTGGCCCCTGCTGGCCACTCCCTGCACTCACGGCTCAATGTGATTATAACTCTGCACAAGTCTGACTGCACGGCTGGCACTCTGACCCACTCCTCTCCTCGCCTAATGTTCTCCAAGGGGCACACCTGTCTGATCGTATCCTCCGTCTGAGCCATCCATGATTTCCCTCTTATCAGTCTCTGACCCTTAACTACGTCCAGCGCCTCATGCAGCAGGTGATCTGTGTCTGCAGCTACTCTGAGGTATGCCTTCGCTTGCATCACCTTGTGCCTACCAGCAACAGTAGGCAGACCAAGGATGTAACGCATACACACTACTGGAGTGTCTCTGGTGCATCCCAGAATGACCCGCATAGCTTCATTCTGTATGCGCTCTAATTTCACCAGCTGACTCTTTGAGACAGTGAGCAGTCCTAGTCCATAATCAATCACTGAGAGGATCAAGTGCTGGTATAGTGTGAAGAGCATTCTCTGCTCTGTGTCCATTGCAGCCATAATTTTAATTGCATTGAGTCCCTTTTGAGATCTTGTCACAACCGTCTCCACATGGTCCTTGAAGGACAGGCTCCTGTCAAATGTGATTCCCAGATACTTCAGTTTGTTCTCTCTGTTGACGCTTCTACCATCTATCGTGAGGCTTGGGGTATCATCTCTCACAATCCTATTGTCCAGAGAGCACCACAAAACAGCCGCCTTTTCCGGGTTGATGACAGCACTCACTTCAGTGCACCAGTCAATCACTTTGAAACAAGAAAAGTGCTTCAAGTACCTAGGAAGTATAATATCATCAAATGGCAAATCAGAAATCAAGATCGAAAATAGATGCCATAAGGCGAACTAACTCATTGGTCAAATGGCACCAATACTAAAGAATAAACATGTATCAATAGCTACTAAGAAAGCTCTACAACACAATTTTCTTACCAACTCTATGCTACCAAAGCCAAACCTGGACAATGAGGAGGCTTCTTGTCGAAGTGATCAAGCCGTTTGACTCGGGCTCCAAAGGTTGTGGGTTCGATTCCGGGTCGCGTCCTTCGGTTCACGAGTGAAATTTTTTGAAGACTCCTATGGGTCGTCGCTAGAGCTACGGAGTTCGTGCTTTGTGCGACGCTTTCCGCGCTGCGGAAAGAGACCGAGCCATATGGGATAAAACCCGATGCAATGAAGTTTACCCTGTCGACTTTTAAACGACGACTTTTCTAATGACAGAAAAAGAGAAAAGAAAAATAACAACAGAAATGAGATTCCTGAGAAGAATACTCAATGTATCAAGAAGAGAGAAGATAAGGAATGAAGAAATCAGGACTAAAGTGGGAGTTATAGCATCGCTATATTTTATTAGAAGACAGAAAGTCAAATGGCTTGGCCATGCAAATAAGTTACCAACTAACAGTATACCACAACAAGCAATGATGTACATACTGGATGGAAGCAGAGGAAGACACCGACCACTTAAACGATGGACGGAGGAAATAGCAGAGTCCATGGGAATCTCGATACATGAAGCCCAAAAGCGGACACTCTCCCGCTGTTTATACTTCTAATCGACACCGCAAAGTACAAGAGGAACAAGATGAGATGAGATGAGATACAAATGTAGGGATAACAGCTATTACTGACTTCGTAGAGCACCAAAGAATAAAATGGCTGGGACAATTAGTTAGAATGAAATAAGGTCAACCAGCGGCTCGAGCATTATTGCAGTTAAGAATGTCAAGAGGGTTAAGCACGTGACATCACAGTACAGTCGAACACCGTGACGTCGTTATGACAGTTTAAAGATGGCGCCCCACTTTTGACATGCACAAAAGAGGAGCAGCGTTCTGCTATCCGATTTTTGATCAGTGAAGGGGTGAAATCTTCATCAATTCATCGGCGAATGAGGGTCCAGTGTGTTGGTGCGTGCCTGTCAGTCCAGCATGTGTATGAGTTAGTTTAGTTAGTTAGTTAGTTAGTTAGTTAGATAGTTAGTTAGTTAGTTACTTAGTTAGTTAGTTAATTAGTTTAGTTAGTTAATTAGTTAGTTTGTTAATTAGTTTAGTTAGTTAGTTTGTTAGTTAGTTAGTTAGTTAGTTAGTTAGTTAGTCAGTTGGTTAGATAGTTAATTAGTTAGTTAGTTAGTTAGTTAGTCAGTTAGTTAGTTAACCAATTAGGTAATAAGTTAGTTAGTTAGTTAGTTATGTAGTTAGTTAGTTAGTTAGTTAGTTAGTTAGTTAGTTAGTTAACCAATTAGGTAGTAAGTTAGTTAGTTAGTTAGTCAGTTAGTTAGTTAACCAATTAGGTAATACGTTAGTTAGTTAGTTAGTTATTTAGTTAGTTAGTTAGTTAGTTAGTTAACCAATTAGGTAGTAAGTTAGTTAGTTAGGTAGTTAGTCAGTTAGTTAGTTAGTTAGTTAGTTAGTTAACCAATTATGTAGTAAGTAAGTAAGTTAGTTAGTTAGTTAGTTAGTTAGTTAGTTAGTTAGTTAGTTAGTTAGTTAGTTCCAACTTTACTGCAGAAGGTTGCCCCATAATGCTCCAACTCATGTGCAAGTGAATATCACACAAAATGCTCCTCACTGCCCCTTGTTAAAAATAGAACAGATATGAGTCTCGACAAACCAATAACCCGCATAGGTATACTATGCATAATTCCACTTCCAGAATGCCAGTACTGTTTGTCGTCGATGGAAGCAGCAGTCACTAGAAAACCAGCAGCCACATATTACAACATAAGGCAAACCCAGTTAGTTCAGCAACCGGCGGCCGCTATTTTTTCGCACATGCAGTTCACGACACAAACAACCGCAGCCCGGTGTAAAACTACTCCACATTAAATCCACAGCTCACAGTGTCGCTCCACGCACCCAACTCAGTAGTAGGGCGACGGAACCACTGGAATCTTGAGTTGAGTAGGAAGTTTCAAAACGTCGTGACGCGTGTTACAGACTGTTCACATCCGGGTCAGGTAAACCGAGTAGCGACCAAGAGAATGTTTTTTTACAGGGATCCAAACACTGTATCGGCGCTAGAGGAATTTCAATGAACGCAGTGGCGACGACATCGAAATATGATACATTTGCTCTCTACTTGTTCAAAATATATTCACACACACACAGACACACATACAGACGCACAACGCACACACACACCCGCACGCACCCATACACACACAGACACACACACAAACACACGCACAACGCTCACACTGAAATCGTTCTACTTTCAGCGATTGACACGCGTGCCGTAGGTTTCCGAAGTCTGCAATAACTTCAACTTCTACTACAAATTATTTTGTGATGCAAATGTGTAATATTGTGATCTTCTCTACAGGTTTAATCGACTTGATCTAGAAGGAATATCAAGTAACGTAAATCGAATTCGAGACGAATGCTCAGACTACGTAAGAGTGTATGATGGCCCCACGATCAGCTCTCCGCTCATTGTAGCCATGTGTAGGATTATGAGCACAGAGGAACTGGCTAGAACCATAATCCGGTCTACAGGGAGACAGATGTTGGTGGTCTTTGAGTCTGACTACAGTGGCCAGAGACCAGGGTTTGTTGCCAGCTTCTGGTCACATGGTAATTGTTACTTCTATAAATATGTATCTACTTACGTATCCACCTATCCACTCACCAACTACCTACCTATGTATCTACCTACTTACTTACCAACCTACTCACCTAGTTACTCCCTACCTAACCACTTGCCTACCTACCTACCCATTAACCCACTAATTGTCAGTCGTTCTGAAAGCAATGGCAAACTACCGAACAGTAACTTACCTAGGAAATCACAAAGAGCCCAACGGTGATGGGATTGATTGCCACGTCATGTAAAGAACGTGCAATCCGGCCCATGTTAACGGTTCAGCTATGTTAGCCTGTTCAAATACGTAACCTATTTTCAGCGGCTTCTCAGATGTGCTGACTTTTTCTTATGTTGTGAGATCCCGGGAAACATCATTATAAACACGTGTTCTGCTAAACGACGTTCGCGTTCGTGTCTCTGGGCACAGCTCGTGCCTTGCTGTTCTGGGTTAGTTCTGTTGGTGGTATTCCTCCATCCAACCGTCTTAGACCCTCAAGTATAATTTCTCTCCTTCCGCCTCTACCTCGTCTGTCTACCGCTGGTCTGTCCACTCGACTCGTGTCCTCCAGTGCCCCTCTTCAAATTATATGACCAAAGTAAGATTTTTGCTCTTCCTTTCTCATTGCCTATAGTGTTCTACATTCAGTAACAACTATTGGGCAATTGTTGTTAGTTTTTTCTGGCATCCATGGTATTCTCAACAATCGCCACACAAATACATTTTATAAATATTTGAATGTATTGCCTTGGTTAAGTAATTTCCGTTGTACTGTAATATTTGTAATTTGCTGGACAGCTATTGCAGATCTCATACATTCTCAGCTATAGGGTTGGCAAAAAGAGGTTTTGATTATCGATACATCAAACGGAAGATAAAAAGGAAAGGAGCCAGACACATTACATATTTTTTTTCAAGTTGCATATCCTTTACAGGACGTTGCAGTCAATACCAGTATATATATATGCCTTACGGATGCTGCTTTTTCTTTATATTTACGTTCAATAGTTTCCCCATTGCTTGCTGAACGACCGGCTCCCATACCAACACGTTAAAACTGGCGCGAAACGGTCTGCTGCCAAATCGGTCACCGATGTGTTTCGAACGCGTGTAAGTGGCTTTACGGATCGCTTCCCCAATGTCATCGCCACGGAAAACGGCATAAGTCAAATAATAATTCTGATTTGCGGAAAATACAACACCCCCCCCCCCCCCAAATAAAAAAAAAATTAATATCGTATATAGCATGTAACATATTCTATAGATATATGACTCTGTAATGGACAAGTGACACTTACAGTTTATCAAACGAATAACGTCATATATTGTCAAAAGTGGGGGTCCGCCACCGCCTAGCTGAAAGTATTATTCACTGACGGGCAACCCCAAATAGTCAGAAATTGACTAAGGACAGAATCTATATGGCTGAACTACAGATTAAGTCCATGTATATCAAGAGTACAGCTTACAAGTGGCTCGTAACAAGATGAAATCAGCTGACATTAATATTCGCCAAGGAGTGGGAAGGAGAAGGTTAGCTGAGGTAGATTTTTAAGTCTAGATTTAAGAGTGCTCGACAACTATCCCAGTGCAGGTTTTTCTCCCCTGACTGTCCCCTTCCTTGGTGTCTAAGTAACCCCCCCCCCCCCCCCCACACAAATGTACACACACAACACATATGCGCAATTGGAATTAAAAGTATAAAGTATAACAACTGAACTATGAGTTAAAACAAACTACAACACTTATTGTCTATCCGTAATCATTACACAAATGATGGTGAACACATATAAGTTTATGCACTACAGTAATCTTGGAAGTGAAATGATTAATATAAAATACATAACTCTGGATCCTATCTGGATCAGTTTCCGGGCTCCCAGTTGAGATAAGCCAGAAGTAGGTTTCTGCTTAGGTTCAGTAACCACCTACTCTCCAGTAGAAAACAGCTTGCCGGTCTTCTGACGCCTGTCAGTCCTGGCACTACCTGGTAGTCCCTAGTTCTTGGGATCTATACCTAGGTGCTCTTATTGAGAGCTTGGAAGAAATAGTCAAGAATGTGTTATCTAGTTCTACATCAGTACATCCTAAGTAATACATACATCCTATCACACCCATATACAATGACTAGTCTGGCCAACGTTATCTTCCAGCTCTACTGCGTTCACTATCCTCCTTCTCCCTACATATCTCTCTCCTACTGTCTTAGTCTGGGACGAACTTTTCAATTGTCTCACAAGCCTGTAATTATTACATTTCTGCCGTCCTATGTCCATGTCGCTAATGCCGACATTTTGGGTCGTACAGCCGCTCCGTCCAAAGTTGGTTTAGCAGTTTACAGGGTAGGTAATGGTATCCTAATAGTACTTGATCATCCGGGCTTACAAGCCGTGATCAGCTCTGTGAAAGACCCCCGTGAGATACCGTGTACGCTCGTCCACAAGACACTAAAAGGTTTAAGCACTATATACCCTATACCAGTTGTGGGTAATGAATGTACCATTATCCTACTGCCTCCAACGCAATAAATAGGCAATATGTCTAAGTTCGCTGCTCGTAAGAACAGACGAGCATAACACCAACTTCACCTAGTGAGTACACATATAACCAATTGCATCTCAAAACTCAAATACACATAAAGTATGCAAACTTCAAAATATACATATTATGATACTTTAACATAATAGCATTATGCAAAGTTAGTAACAATATTGTTTACCTATGTCAGAAGTTGAGGTGCGCCGCCGGCTAGATGAAAGTATTATTCACTGGCGTGCAACCCCAAATATTCAGAAATTGACTAGGGACAAAATCTATATGGCTGAACTACAGATTAAGCCCTGAATATCCAACATACAGCTCCAAATGGCTCGTAACAAAATTGAAATGAACCATGCTGAATATTCGCCAAGAAGTAGGAAGGAGAAGGTTAGCTGAGATAGATTTTTACGTCTAAATTTAAGAGTACTTGACAACTATCCCAGTACAGGTTTTTCTCCCTGACTGTTCCCTTCCTTGGTGTGCACCATCCTCCTTCTCCCTCCATATCTCTGTACTACGGTCTTAGTCTGGGACGGGTTTTTCAATTGTCTCACACGCCTGTAATTATTACATTTCTGCTGACCTATGTCCATGACGCTAATACAGACATTCTGGGTCGTACAGCCGCTCGGTCCAATATACACTGAAAGGGTTAAGAACCATATACCATATACCAGTTGTGGGTAATGTCTGTACCATTACACCTCTGTTTCCAATGCAATCGATAGGCAAGGTGCCAATGCGCGCACAATAGCATAACACTTCATATTGGTAGGTTTGCATATGTGAAATCAATATATCGAACATCCAATACACATAAAATATATTAATTAAACTAGGCATATTATGATACTTTAACATAATAACATAATGCATTAGTTAGTTTGTATGTATACGAAATGAGACGTATATACACAAAAAGAATATGTACGAAGCATAGTCCTAGCATCGTATATTCATATTAAGTTACAATTACATACATCCAACATATACTTAAACATTAGGCACATGAAAGTATTCCTACATACATAGTATTAAAAAGTCAAAAATTGTAGTAACATGATTATCTACAACGCCTGAGAAACTAAGTTTCCATAGAGTAACAGACATCTAACATGATAAGGAAAAGTCAAAAGTCTGCCTCACAAAAAGGTATCTACTTGTATAGTAAGAATAACCCTTATAGCAATAGGATATACACTCAAGTAACCTGAAGCAATGATAATTCTTGAAGTAACCTAGGTCAGATATAGACTGAAAATCAGTACATACCTCTAAAAGACTTAGATAGTTACTAAGAAATCTACATTTCTAGTGAAATCTAGTAGACATATGACTACAGACATTGAAATGGTTGCCTACCTGTTTTGATAGATTTTCGTAACTAACATGAAACCGGTCTAGGGAGCCTATTTAAGCTAAGTCCAGCAGACTTATTATCTCCCAGAAATTCCAGTCATAAATTCTTCCTTATCTCTCCCCCTAGCGTTTAATTCAATTACCACTTTCTTGTGGTTTTAAATGCCTTATTTGATCTGGGGGTCTGGTTCCCACCATTTACTGGGGTAGTCTCCTGTCTGAGCAATTTCAATTCACACATTGTTGTGGTGCAGACTGAATTATCTCCCAGTGTGTCCATCATAAATTCTTTCTGAATGGTTGGCCTTCACACCTGGGGCAGTGGGCAGTCTCTGTTCAGCTTGCCTATCACACTGTGTGTGGCCAGTCTTGACACATCACAGCTGACCGGTTTTACAAGGTCTGTTTCGCATTCTACTGAGTCTGCCAGTCTGAGTGGACTTGGCTTGTTTACAGCCTTAGGGCTATTATCTCCACCTGAGTCAATATGTTGTTCACGACTTGTGTCTCTGGTCTGTTTCACACTCTGCTGAGTCTGCCCGCCAGTGGGGGGGGGGGGGTAATTACCAGTTTGACACGTACCACCGTGAAGCTGGACTGGCTGGGTAGCTTGACTGGTGTCAAATTACACTTCTCAGATAGAAAGCCATCCCTGGTGGTTTGTTTACTTGCAGGCTTTGCAAGCTTACGTCAAGACTGTATAGCCATGAATATAGAGAAAACATTTTGTTCTTCTGTTGATTCCCTACATGGTCCATCAAAAGTGAACCGAAAATTGTTCTGAAATGTAAAGGCTGCATTTCACGACAGAGCTTCTCCCTTAAAAAAAGTTTCTGCCAGAAATCTTTTGTCAAAGCACGCAGTACATCCCAGAATCATACCTAAGCACTCTCCGTTCTACCTCTTCCTAAAATTCTAGGCTTCCAATATTCCTTATGGCAGTGGGTTGTCATGCATCTGCATAAAGACGTCCCATCTCAATAATCCAAAGATACTTTGGATAGGTCCCTGTACATGGTTTTCGGCCGGGATTCCATGCAACAGCTTGGTAAAATCCGGTAATTGTCAGGAGGTTGTAATTTTACCCCTCTGAGCAAGATCACAATCAACGGGATTCTACTGCGCCTCTAAGAAATTGCTTTAGTCCACTCACTCACGTGATTTAATCCTTTCAGCCGAGGATGTACCCGTAGTGAAGTCTCGCAATAGCTGGCCACAGCAAAGCTTGTCTCCGTGATTTTCCTCCATCCTTTATAGATCCTTAACTGATCCATCAATATCTTCCTTGTAAAAAGAATAATGTTAAACATCTTGTTTCCACGATGTAAGTTCAAATGGCGTTTACCTTTTTCTGAGTCCGAAGTCTCAATCTTCCCTCTTCTGTGCTGCGGTTTCTTCCCATGATAATCAGTTAAGGGGCTGAGTTTCTCTGCATTAGAGTATCTTGTAAAACCCGTGCTAGAAATTTGAAATTTACTGTGCCAAGTTATCCAGCCTTGAAATATAACATAGTTATTCAAGGGCGATAAAATGGAGTTACTTTTGAATAAAGTATCCACAAATAGCTGATCTACTCCTATGAAATCGATCTGACTGGAGGGCAGATTTAGTCCTAAGAGTGTTGATTCCAAACCACTCTTGACTTCTGTTACTTCAGGTTCTGGTCGCTGGAATTCCCTGATAACTTCAGCTATTGAGATGATAGGAGTTTCTTCCTCCATCTTGTGCAAAGAATTTTCTTCCTTAGCAACTACAGACAATGTTGTCTGCACAATATCAGAGTCCATATTATGGCTCATGACAATTGCCTGTGTTTCCTGAGTCTCCGAACTGGTATACTCCGAGATAACAACTGGAAATGTTTCCTTGTCTGGATGTTCCTCTCTGGTCGTGCTTTCATGAGCTAAGTCCAGTTGAGGTAAATCCTGTGGAGGGCTTTTGTTTAAGCATTCCATCACACTACGTAACTCACTTGAACTTATATCTAGTGTCTTTTCCTGAGCTGCAGCCTCAACGATCACAAGAAGTTCCGGGTCGTCCTTCATCCCTCTGTCAGTCAAATTTAATCCCACTTCTTGCTTGTCTAAGCTAAAGGGAATACAAGTGTCGGTTACCTCTCCATCTTCGACCTCTTTAAAAGATGTCCTCAGGTCCTCTTCCTCTCGAGATTCACCCCTCGTTGAAGTAAAATTAGATTCCTGGGAGTCTTGTACGGGCGGACCAGTTAATCCACTTTTCTTGTGGTGCAAACAGATGTCCTCTGAGTAACTGTTAATAGGTAAATTATCTGAACTGATAATTTATGATTCTTCCTGCGTTGCAGTATTGAAATTCACCTGGGATTCCGTTTCTTCCTTCCTCCTTATTCCAGTCAGATGTAATTCCACTTCGTGATTCTCTGAACAGAAGGGAATGTGATAATCGGCTAGGTCTCTGCCTACGATCTGATTAAAGGTTGTCTTCAGTTCCTCTTTCTCTCGAGATTCACTTCTCGTAGAAGTCAAGTGGTTTTCCTGAAGGTCCTGTACTGGCGAACCAGTTAGATCACAATTTCCGTGGTGCAAACAGTTATCACGTTTGTGACTGTTTGAAGTGACCTTGGCACGTTTCTTCTTCCCTCTTTTCCGTTTAGGACTGGGTCGAATGAAAACCTGTAGTTCCCGGTTCCCTACCTCTGATTCCGCGGTGGGTGGCAAAGATGTCCCTTCCTTCCTGGTTGGGTGAGCATCCGTATCTCTTACCTTATGTTCCGCTAGAAAGGTTAGCTTCTCCGCATTGACTGCTTCCATATGCGTTTTCGCCATCTCTACGCCTTCAGTTTTGCTACGCTCTTGTGCTTCAAAGAACTCATCATTTCTTTTAAACATCATTTCTTCTTCTTGGTCCCACCATTCTAACTCAGCTATGATATATGTTTCTAGTTAAGCCTTCTCTTATGCCCCACCCTCTCACTGTCTCTGAGAAGTCTGTGCGCGCCTTCATGTCCTCTTCGAGATTCCGGTAATGTATGTCCATAATTGCTAATGACTATATTCAGGTTATCTCCTATGTATATATCAAAAATCAGATCTAAGCTAGAAAGACAAGAGTTAACTACTGACAGTCTACTCTATCCAATGTGTAGAGTTTAGCCTCATCAATGAAAGACAACTGAAAATAATATTCTAGTAGTATCTGGCGACAGCAGTGAAGTAAGTGTGAGAGATGTACTATACAGTAATCAACAGTAATATGTACCTAAATAACCGTTAAAATGCACTGCATACATGTCAAAATGAACATGGCATATTGTAGCATAAAATTGCAAATCAGTCAAACAGTACTATCATCAAACACATCAATGTAAATATGATTACAGTGTTCACTTATCATTAAATGATGAACGGTAACACTAATTGATAATAGTTAAAAACAGTTATCAATAAATGATAGATGATGGTAGTTTTGTCATAAGTTCTTATCTGTTATAAACTTTTAAAAAATTATATCTATACTCTGTAACTTCCTCAACTAAAACTAGCTACATTTGATGTTAGTCTATTTTGATGATTGAAGATTACAAGAGTTAACTTTTAAAACTCATATGTCTAGGGTCTAGTAGAATCACTATGATTACTAGAATCCTGGTTCAGGATCGCGGGCTGGACCCCAATCTGTCAGAAGTTGGGGTGCGCCGCCAGCTAGATGAAAGTATTATTCACTGGCGAGCAACCCCACATAGTCAGAAATTGATTAGGGACAAAATCTATATGGCTGAACTACAGATTAAGCCCTGAATATCCAACATACAGCTCCAAATGGCTCGTAACAAAATTGAAATGAACTGTGCTGAATATTCGCCAAGGAGTAGGAAGGAGAAGGTTAGCTGAGATAGATTTTTAAGTCTAAATTTAAGAGTAATTGACAACTATCCCAGTACAGGTTTTTCTCCCTGACTGTTCCCTTCCTTGGTGTGTAAGTAATCCCCCACCAATGTACACACACAACACGTATGCACAATTGGAATTAAAAAGTATAACGACTGAACTATGAGTTAAAATAACTACAACATTTATTTACTAATCATATTATTAGACATCTGATGTTTTTCAATTGATGATGATGATGAATGCGTATAAGTTATGCACTACAGTAATCATGAAAGTGAAATGATTAATATAAAATACATAACTCTGAATCCTGTCTGGATCAGTGAGAGGTCCGCTAACAGTCGTTATGCTCCGATCAGCAAACAGCCGTGGTCAGATCAGCGAACTCTCCAGTAGAAACAAAACAGCTTGCTGGTATTCTGACGCCTGTCAGTCCTGGCACTACCTAGTCGTCTCTAGTTCTTGAGATCTATACATAGGTGCTCTTTGTGAGAGCTAGGAAGAAATAGTCAAGAATGTGTTATATCTAGTTCTACATCAGTACAATCCTAAGTACTACATATATCTTAGCACACCTATATACAATGACCAGTCTGGCCAAGTTTATCTTCCAGCTCTACTGCGTTCACCATCCTCCTTCTCCCTCCATATCTCTGTCCTACGGTCTTAGTCTGGGACGGGTTTTTCAATTGTCTCACACGCCTGTAATTATTACATTTCTGCTGACCTATGTCCATGTCGCTAATACAGACATTCTGGGTCGTACAGCCGCTCGGTCCAAAATACACTGAAAGGGTTAAGCACCATATACCCTATACCAGTTGTGGGTAATGTCTGTACCATTACACCTCTGTTTCCAATGCAATCGATAGGCAAGGTGCCAATGCGCGCACAATAGCATAACACTTCATATTGGTAGGTTTGCATATGTGTCAACATCTTGTACCACACACAGGCACTCTCGCTACTTGATCCACACCCAAAGAAACATCCGTTGTGTGGATGGTATATCATGTCTTTTAATTCAGGCGAATCTGAGATAGTTACATATAATAAACAGGCGGTGACTGCCTGAACAAATACTTTACAATACTTATGCGCAATCACTTATTCACACTCCACACTCGCTATCTCCAACTAGCACCCTAGCAAACTAAGCATTTGCACTCCGAAATACACAAGTGTCCTCTCTCGAAAGCTGTCGTGTCCCGTCTGACGGTTTTCAGCCGGCTGGCTGGCCTTGCCGTCCTAAACTCCGTGCGGTCAGTAAAACCCCGTGCTATTGTACCTGTCTCGTAGTACAGCAGTCTGTCCGTGTTAACCTGGGTTGTGCTAACGTCTAGTCTGTTCAAGGTGGTATCCCGTGAACTAACGTCCCCTCCCATCCTCGGGGTTGGTCCTGGCGGTGTCCTGGTTATGATACGTTCCGTGTCCCCACCTAAGTCCTGTCTTATGACTGTTCTAAGTCCTAGCTTGTGTTCTATCTCTACTCTATCTACTCCCCTGTAGAAGTCCTTATCTATGTCCTATATGTCATTACCTCTATTCTGTCCCTTGTCCTATCTATGTCCTCCTCAACACCTTGACATACTCCCGTGCCTCCCCCGTATTGTGTCACGAGATTCAACTAGTGGGTGTGACACAATGTCGTCTCAGCATATAAAAAATTAGTTGGATCTAATTTGTCAAAGTGTTGTAGGAGTTCAGTACTCGTGTCTTAGGTACCACTTCTGATTCATATTGGTATGATACCAAGTTGATGTATTTACCCACTGGTCTATGATCAGTGTAACATACTTGTAATGTTGCTAAGAGTCACTACTCTTCCACATTGCACTACTGGAAGCTGTATCGAACCAAGGCCAGTTCGTCTTACAATTATGGCAAAGTCATAAAATGCACTACCTCTCCAAACATCGAAAACAGATGTCCCGAAACAACTTGTTCCTGTTATGGAAACAAATCATGAATATATAATTCTCCCGTGAAATGTACATCAACATCTTTTACAAGCTTTGTGTCTGATGATCTCTACCTATCTAGCTTCCGCTTTCGGATACATTCTCAACTGTGTACCTATAAATAATTTGTGTCCCCTGTGACCGTATGATCTCCCTTATTTAAACTTCATGTTTGTACGTTATCTGTTCGTATTCCAGTTTGTATGCGTGTTGTATTATTATCTATGTATGTTTAAATTAGAAACATAGGTGTATGTCTTTAATTCATGTAATTAAAGCCTTCAAGTGTCGCAGGTAGGTTTCTCCATGTCACAAATAAAGGTTTATGCTCGATTTATGAGATGAGTCGCCGAACTGAGACACTGGAAAACATTACCATAGTTGTAATGTAATAGTGGCTTAAACACATATAAAACAATTGCACGCTCACATATGTTACACAGAAGACGAAGACAAATCATAAAACGAACATGTGTGCGAAAAAATTACACCAATAACATTCGTAATATTTTTAATACATTTATTCATTCTTTCACTGGTCTTTCGTCCGCTCATTCAACCAATGTCACTTTAAAAATGTTTTTCTCATTGAAATAAAATAGCTCGTTTTAAACAATTCCGAGCTGAGTTGTAGTACGTTATAGTTGTAATTTCTATATTACAAAAATCTATTTACAGATATTGTTGGATTGCTTAAAGCAATACCAAGGGAAGAAACTATGCTAACTAACTGGTTTACTATAGTTTGGTCTAATAAGTGTTGTTAACTAAGGACAACTAATTTCACTAAATTAACAAGCTGTAGGAGAAATGTGTTGGCTCCCTTAACTTATAATGTTGTTAATGAACCTAACAAGTTTTAAATGTATTTAACTGTAGATTACTGAAAATTATTATCTAATTACCTGCTATTATCGGCTTTTAAGAAAGTTGTCTCATACGAGACATGTATATTCTAATGCTAATAATTTGTAGGTGTTAATGGTTTAACTATTATCTACATTTAAACTATCGCTAAATGATTTTGAGTATTACTAAGACTATTTACTTTAGATTATTCTAAATATTCTATAACTATCTTCTAAACACAAAGGAAATTGGATTCATAGTGTAACTTCACTAAAAATCAGTTGACTGTAGTACATGTTATGTTAACACAGTCTATTTACACTAAGTTTGTAGCAGCACCAGATGAAGGTGGTGATGTAGCTTCCTCCTTCTGTTCTAATATCACTATCAAAGTCTATATACACTAATTAATCTGTAGTAGCTGCAGATGACGGTGATGATGACGCGTCCTCTTCTGTTGCACTCCAAAGTCTGAGGGTCTGGTCAGCAAATCTGCTAACGTATTTTTACTTCCTCGTATGTGCTTTACAGAAAATGAATAGTTCTGGAGTATCAGGGCCCAGGGGTAAATTCTATTGTTCTTAGGAAGCCCTATTTCAATCACTGTCAACAGGGGAATTGTCAGTTTCAACGACGAAATGTGTTCCAGGCAAGAAATCTATCTAATGTATTCACACAATACACAATCGCTAGAGCCTCCAATTGAGACACATCATATCTGATTTCTGTGGGAGTAAGTTTGCGACTCACGTACACTATTGGATGAAGATTCCATCATATTCTTGTAGGAGTACTCCCGAAATGGTCGTGGTACTCACGTCAGTCCTAAGAGTATAGGGTAATTTTGGATTAGGTAACTTTAAGATAGAGATGTTACTGAAATAATGCTTCAGTTGTGACATTGCCCTATTTAAGGTAGCATCTTGCACATTGATTTTTACATTTGATTTTAACAAATCAGAAAATACACTGGTAATCTGAGCCAAATTCGGAATGAATTTGTTATATTAATTTACTAAGCCTAATAGGCTTCTCACTTGCTTCTTGGTTGTTGGCATAGTGAGATTCAAAATCTTGGTTACAATGTTTTCATCACTTTTTAAGTGGCCTTTTGATATTGTATGGCCTAGGAAGTCGATTTCCTCCAATGCCAACTCTACTTTAGTTGGTTTGACTGTGAGTCCAAACAACTTAGTTCTTTCGAAGACATGTTTTAAGGTTTGTATGTGTGTCGTCCAGTCTGTTGTATGCACACAAATGTCGTCTATGTAAGTTTGCGTATTTGGTTCTCCATGTAAGAGCTCCCTAGTGAGACGGACAAAAGTCACAGGCACAATGTGTAAGCCGAAAGGAAGAAAACACCACTTGTATAGACCTAAAGGTATTGCAAAGGCAGTAAGATGTATAGAATTGTGATGCATAGGAATCTGCCAGTAGCCTTTAGTGAGGTCAAGTTTTGAAAAAATATCAGATGATGACATGATTAAGATAAGATCGTCACAGGAAGGGATTGACTCTGCATCTGTCTATGTGACTGCATTTAGCTTTCTATAATTGATGCAGAGTCGAATAGTAGAATCTTTCTTCTTTACTAAGACGATCGGGAAAGAGTACTCCGATTGGGATTTCTGGATTATCCCACAAGATTCAAGACTAAGAATTTCCTTGTCGAGATTGTCCCTATAATTCAGAGGGATGGAGTACGGTCTACATTTGATAGGTGTGTCGTCAGAGAGAACAATGGAGTGTTGTATCCTATCTGTCCTGCCTGGAATGTCTGAGAAGATAGATTTGTATTGTGTCAGTAATGCTATTGTCTGTTGTTTTTGTTCGTCTGTCATTTTCGGTCCCAGATGTATACTGTCAATCGTAGTTGTCGAGTCAACTGTTGGTACTGGTAGTTCAACGTCACCGTCCTCTGTCTGGTTGATTACTGTGGTTGCGCTGTGTTCGTCTTCTGTCTCCTGTTCTTGTCTAGAGTAGTATGGTTTGAGCATGTTGATATGGAATATCTTGTGTTTGTTGTTCAGTGATATTTCATAATCAACATTAGATACTTTTCTCACTATTTTGAATGGCGCTTGCCATGACGTTGATAGTAGGTCACTATTATCAGGTAATAATAATAACACCTCTTGTTCAGGTTCAAGCTGTAAGGTTTTTGCACGTTTATTGGCATATTGGCGGTACATCTGTCCTTTGTGTTCCAAAGATGTTTTCGCTAAGGCACACACTTTCATGATCTTATTGCGTTTGTCTGTAACTACCTCATATAGGCGATGAAGGTTAGTGGAGTATTTGAGGTGATAGTTAACAGCTGATGATAGATGTTTAGGGGTCCTCGTGGGTTTGCCCCGTACACTAGCTCAAAGGGTGAGAAGCCCGTGCTTGCTTGCGGGACATCTCTGTAGGCAAACAGCACTGTTGGTAACAGTGTGTCCCAATCTGATGGGTTCTCTGCTGTTACCTTCGCCAGCATATGCTTAAGATCCCCGTTAATCTTTTCCACAATTCAGTTCGCAGCCGGTCGATATGGGCTAGTGGAACACTGTTTACTGCCTAGCAATTTTGTAAAAGCTTGCAGTTGCAGCTGATATGAATTGTGCCACTCGGTCGGATAAGATGGTTTTGGGGAATACGAAACGGGAAAATAGATGTAGAAAAACGTTGACTACATCTTTGGAACTGATGTATTTAAGTGCCACAGCTTCTGGCCAACGTGAGCAAAAATCCACTAGAGTTAAAATAAATCTATTTCCTTTGTTGGACACATGATTTAATGCTCCAACTATGTCCACAGCGACACACTCAAACGGTCTTGAGGCCAGAGTTGTTGGTTGGACCTCTGCTGTGACATGTTTACCCTTTTTCACCATATGTTGATAAATGGTGCATTAGCGAAAGTAATTTTTTATGTGTGTACAAAATTTAGGCCAATAGAACTGAGATAAAATTCTGGCTCTCGTTTTGTCATAACCCATATGGCCAGCAAACGGCGAATCGTGTGCGATTCGTAAGACTGTTTGACGATGTGTCAATGGCAGAACCGTTTGCTGGATTTCGTGGTTATCTCTCTTGTATGTTCTAGCGAGAATACCATTTTTCAACATAAAATACCACGAAGCATTTTTCGTTAGCTTCGGTTTTTCGCCTATAAATCTAAAGTAGGGTGAGACTGTTGCATCGGCGCGTTGCGCCTTTATGAACTCTTTTGTGGTATTGTTGTCCACTGTACCACTAGGTGAAACGATATGGAGCATTTCATTTTGCAGGTCGTCTTGTTGTTTACCTGTTTCGGACCTTGTTATTGCGTTAGCCTTATTGGAATAGGTTTCTCTCCAGGCTTTTATCTCATTAGTGGTACATTTCTTTACTTCTGGCAAACACCCGATAATGAGATCAGTACAAGGGTTATGCAAGATCGCGCACGTGAATATGCCTGTTCAGAAAGGCGTATTTATACGAGCTGTGGCTAATGGGTATTTCTCTATGTTGCCTGAAAACGTCCGGCAAATCACAAACTCGCCTTGTAGTCTTCTGGCTTTGTCAGTTTCTTTCTTAAACCGATCAAGGTACTCCCGCTGTCGATCAAGAGTTGGCAAGGTTTATCATTTACCATTCCATAGTGGAACTCTAATTTACATCTGGAGGACACTGCTGTGTTTGCGTTTTCACTTGAAAACGGAACTGTATGGCCGCATTTCAGTACTCCATCTTCATGAAACTTATGACAAGTTTGACATCTATCATAGTTAAGTATATCAATTGCTGCTAATACATTCTCTTCACTCTCTTACATTTGTTCTTGCTCACAATCGTTTTCAGACGATGAGTCAATGAGCACTGCATTCACACTTTTCATTTTCTGACGCCCTTTACAACGTGAGCTATGGTGGCCATAAGATTTGCAAAAGAAGCATTTAACCGCACGTCGAGTAGGTTTCTCTCGTGATTTGCTGCTTCTTTATCATCATCTCTAAATGAGATGGAGAATTTGGATTAGCATCACACATTCCAAACTGATCGTGAGAAAATTTACAGTATGGACACTGTGGTGGATTAGGTCTTTGTTTCTCTCTGATATTTGAATGGTCTTTGAGGTTTAATATTGGCTGCTGCCACTATCTTCATTCTCATTGATGTTAGAACTAAATATGTCTGTGTTGGAGGAAAAATAAGCTGATCCTCTTTCCTCTAACTGCTCTAATGAATCTACATCAGCTTGTTGTAAGAATTTAGCAAAAGGACTTGGGATTGTTGAAATAATTTTGTCCATAATCATTAAGTCCCTAAGTTTTTCATAATTTTTGTTAATCTTTGCAGCGTTCAGCCACTTATTATATACGTCCTGCACGTGAGAGACGTAATCAATAAAGGTTTGGTTACTTTTGGGTTTCAATTTGGAAAACTGAACTTGATACCCTGGGGCATCTAGTAGAAAATGCTTCATGACGCATTGGTGAATATAGTCATAGTCATTCCTTAGTTCTTGGGGAATGGACTCTATTACTTTTAACGGCTCCCCTGAGAGATTCTTCATATAGATCATGGCCCACTGCTCCCTTTGTACTTCCTGGAACTTTAACTGAAACTCTACATTTTCAGACCAGGCAGAAATTGAGTCACCTTCTCAGAATGGTTTCACTATCCCTTTGTATTTATTAAACTTGTTCTCCTCTTCTTTACTCTTCAACTTCGTAGTTGCAATGTGTACATGAGACTCTATTTCCAGTTCTTTCACTTTTAACTGGGTTTATGTTTCAATTTCTAACTGTTTTTTTTCAACTTTGTTTCTTCTAATCTTTGTGCCATATCTAATTCTTTTAATTTGAGTTCTTTAGCTTCAGCCATTTCTAGTTGTTTTAGTTTGGTACCTTCTGATACTTCTAGTTGTTTAAGGTTATTAGCTTCATCTAACTCTGCTAGTTCCTTTTAATGCACCCGTTCTTGTGCCCTTTCCTCTCTTTCTGCATCTTTTGCCTCTTTTTCTGCTGCTGCTTTTCTGTCACTTTCTTCTTTCTCAATTGCCGCAATTCTATCAGTATGTTCTTTGTACTCTTTCTTTGCCCACTGTTCTAATTTATCTCCACTAAACCATAGATCCTTCACAGCCTCAATACATTCTTTCAATGTCGACATTGTTACAAGTTATACTTCAAAAAACAAATTTTACAATGTCCAATAATAATGCAGTATTTATTAAAGAATTGAATAATACAAATTTTTGTTTACAGCAATTTAAAAAAAATATGATGCTGCCTCAACTTGCAATGTCAACAAAATGGGGTACCTATCTGATGTTCTGCCAATTTCTGCTTTTCACACCGTTATCGGGGGTTAACTTCTGCTTTCCCATGTTACACTACTCGGGCTGTTAATATCACTTTTACTTTCCACTTCTGGTGTGTAGAATAGTAACAATTAATATTCACAGAAAACAATGATATTACAAGAAAAAAATTTGTCTGTCGAGTCATTTCTTCAGAGAGGAGACCTGGAATTTGGAATATATTTTTGTTAGTTTTGTCGGTCGTCGTGTCGTTTGTCGTTTAATTTATATAATGTAGTCTTCACTGGCTTAGGGCATCAACTGAAACGATTTCCTGAAAACATGCTGTGCAAAATTTTTACAACAATTCAATACGTTTAAACAGTTTGCACACACTCTTGGTGGATTCATTCTTACTGTCACCTCTCGCTATTACCCGTCCACGAAAGTTGAGATTTTATACACTTACGCACAACCGTTAAACTTATGTTCCGATCTTACACATTCTGGTAGATCGTGAATTCATTCAGTCAATTACCTGACCACTATCTGACACCACGTTTTGCTGCCTGTCAACATCTTGTATCATACACAGGCACTCTCGCTACTTCATCCACACCCAAAGAAACATCCGTTGTGTGGATGGTATATCATGTCTTTTAATTCAGGCGAATCTGAGATGGTTACATATAATAAACAGGCGGTGACTGTCTGAACAAATACTTTACAATACTTATGCACAATCACTTATTCACACTCCACACTCGCTATCTCCAACTAGCGCCCTAGCAAACTAAGCATTTGCACTCCGAAATACACAAGTGTCCTCTCTCGAAAGCTGTCCTGCCCCGTCTCACGGTTTTCAGCCGGCTGGCTGGCTTTGCCGTCCTAAATCCGTGCGGTCAGTAAAACCCCGTGCTATTGTACCTGTCTCGTAATACAGCAGTCTGTCCGTGTTAACCTGGGTTGTACTAACGTCTGGTCTGTTCCGGGTAGTATCCCATGAACAAGCGTCCCCTCCTATCCTTGGGGTTGGTCCTAATGGTGTCCTCGTTATATCAGGGTCTTGGTTTCACTGAACAAAGGCTCGTGTTCACTAACGGGCGTGAAAACACTCAGACACAAAGAATGAGTGTACAAACACATGGCGACATAACTCAAACACTTTAATCGCCCTTCTCAAAACAGCAGTCAAATCAGGCATCGCTTAAAGTCAGCGATAATGCCATTTCCAGAAACATACATTACAATATATCAATTCATAAATACAATAGAATATAACACTCACTCAATCTTTACTTTACTCAACAAAGCATACAGGCTTTCTTCCATCAAGCATCGACTCGTACACAGCAACACTCTTTCACGTCCGTCCAGTCTCGAGGTCTTAGGCTGTCTGAGCTACCAGCAGTGATCCCTCATTGGCCCTGATTTCTGCTCTCGTGTGCTTCGTGCACCACGCTGACCCCGGACCATCTACTGCATAGTAACTGTTGGTCAAGTTCACGGTCGTACCTGGTCGTTGCCGCCAGGCGGGGGAGATGAAGACTCGGAGATTCTGACACTCTCCGCCTCCCCCTCTTTTGAAAGGTATGCCCTTTCATTACTGGTGTTTATAGTTAGGTTAATAATAATATAAAGTCAGAATCGACCAACTGTTTGTCATGTTAGGTGACTCTTTGGTATTTATTGGCATTTACTGGGTAATTGCATGATATACCTTTTCTTCAGTGTTGCCATAAGGCTACTGTCATCAAGTACTCTCCTCTAGTTGGATTTGTACCTTGGATGATAATGGACTTAGCCAGTCCGGTACTTATCCGCGACTAACGCTATCTCTCAAACAACGCACTACCTCACGACACAAGAAAAAAAACTCACAAAAATAACATGTCAGGCCTTAAATAATCTTCCTTATAATATGACTTCAGAACTAGACACACACCGATATGGTCGGATAGTCCAATACTGGTTCTCAACTTTAGTAGTTATATTCCACACATAGTTGATGTCACATGGTGATGTGTAGTCGTTTTGGCTACTATGAACAAGATAATATATGCATGCTTACATTTTCCCAATATTTCAAATCGTTTCCCCTTAGGTGTAATGGTGAAACGTTATGGGAGATAATTTGTAAATTCTTTCAAAAAAATTAAGTACATGTGTAAGTTATATTCTAAGCGTCATAGTTTGATATTTATTTTCAATAGTGACAGAGTTGGCACCATTGAGAAAAAATTAATCAATCAATGATTCTTAGATCACAAATATATAACTCCTTTAGTTCAATTAAATATATGTAAATTTAGAGTCACAAATTTATCTCAAGTGTCATTCATTTGTGACTATTATTTGTATAGTCTGCTACTTTTGCTAAATTTATTAAACAATTCGAAAAGGAAACGGAAGTACACAATTAATGTGTTCACACATTGGAGTAACACACTGTTCTTCTTTCACATGTTCGGATAACACTGTTCTTATAGAAGTACGGATTAAACTGTTCTGGATGTGTCGAATTCCTATACTGTCGTCTATATAACACAGTTGTAAGGTTTAAAATGTTCGAACAATCTGCTGTGCTTATATCACTAGTATACATAAGCGTACCAACAGCTGGCATAAGTAAGTTTGTAAACACATGTAGTACTGTTCTTGGAGCACTGTTCGTAGAAATATTACTAAGTGTTTAAAATACTGTCTTTCCTCATTCTAATCGTTCATATATTCATCATATTCACTCGTTAAAAATATACTTTGAATAAATTGGAGGACTTAGGCCTTATCACAATAAGTCACTTCTCACAGCGTTCTTTGGTTAACTTAAACAATATTTCGCTGGATTGTAATAGCTATCTGAGCGCTATAGGTAACAGCCCACATTTACTGCCTCAGTCTGTGCGCTCAGGCGTAGGTAGCCTGTCGTCGGACATCTCGAGAGGACATCTGGAAAGTAAATCTGCAATCGTATTTTCAGTCCCGCTGATGTGTCTAATCTCAAAGCTGTAATTTTGGAGTAACAAAGACCATCTTGCGATCCTATGTTTTGTCGGTGTACCTGTAGTAATAACAGTTAACGGGTTGTTGTCTGTCTCCACGATGACATGTTTACCTAACAAATATGTAGACAATTTCTTAATAGCATAAATTAATGCCAAGCATTCCAATTCTGGAGTCGACCATCTCCTTTCTCTTGGTGATCAATTTGCGACTTACGTAACAAACTTGATGTAGTATGTCATCATAGGATTGTAACAAAACAGCCCCTATCGCTATGGAACTCGCGTCAGTTCTCAATCTGAAAGGAATTTCCAAATTTGGCAATTTGAGGATGGGATTACACGAGAAATATGACAATACTTTTGTAAATGCTGGTATCAGGCCTTCTCTGTTTACAATCTTAGTTTGGT
This sequence comes from Cepaea nemoralis, assembly GCA_014155875.1. Classification (NCBI taxonomy): domain Eukaryota; kingdom Metazoa; phylum Mollusca; class Gastropoda; order Stylommatophora; family Helicidae; genus Cepaea; species Cepaea nemoralis. Next base: position 396,802 of record JACEFZ010019187.1, read on the forward strand.
TGGATTTTGGTTAATAGATTTGTAAAACTTTCTGTCAAACTGAACAAAATTAGGTATGAATCGTCTGTAATAATTCAGTAATCCTAACATGCTCCTTACTTCCTTCTTGGTTGTAGGAAGTGACAATATTTAGAATTATCGAAACAATATTGTCATCAGTGGTAACAAATCCATTACAAATTTTATAGCCTAGAAAAGTAATTTCATGGTAGGCAATTTCTACCTTTGATGGTTTCACTGTTAGGCCGTGTTGTCTGATGCGTTCAAATGTTTGTCGTAGTGTCGTTAGGTGTTCTGTCATTGTCCTAGTATGTATACAGATGTCGTCCATGTATGATATTATGTTTGGTATGTCTGCCAGTAGCAGTCTTGTCATCTTACAAATGTTGCTTGGGACATTGACTAGCCCGAATGGTAGGTTACACCATTCGTATAGTCCCCAGGTGTGGCAAATGCTGTCAAGTGTATGGATCTGTCTGTCGTGGATGGTTGGAGAAAATAGTCCTATAGTCTTGTAACAGTTGTCTGCAATTGTCGGTCTCAGTCTGAGAAAGATCAGGTCATATGTTTGACGTCTTGTAGTGTGTCTGTGTATCAAGTGATGGAACTGGTATTTCGTCTGGATCTTCTGTAGTCTGTGTGGTCCACTACGGTTGTGCTTGCTGCTGTATCGTCTTGGTCTCCGTCTCTATTGTAGTAGGGTTTCAACATGTTAATGTGAAATATTTTGTTTTGTTGTTTATTGCAACTTCGTAGTCTACAGTCGAAATTTGTCTTAATATTTGAAAGGTCCTTGCCACGAGTCTGTTAGGAGGTGTTTGTCACTGGGCAAGAGAAGTAGTACGTCCTGTCCTGGTGTCAGTGTTATTGTCCTATTTCCTCTGTTGGCGTACTCTCTGTAGATGGCACCAGATTGTCTTAATGATTCTTTAGCTAATATGCATGATTTCATGATCCTGTCACGTAATGTTGTTACATGCTCGTACGGTGACACTAGTTTTCTGTTCATTATCTAGTTCAGTTAACAAAGTATGATAAATTGATAATGGGCCGCGTGGTTTGGCATCCATATACTAACTCAAAAGGTGAAAACCAGTGCTAGAGTGGGGTACTTCTCGATAAGCGAAAAGTGTAGCAGGTAAAAAGGTGTCCCAGTCATTTGGGCATTCTTGGGTGACTTCGCTAACATATGTTTCAAGTCACCATTCATTTTCTCTATAATACCCGTTGAATGAGGGTGATAGGGGCTGTTGAAACACTGTTTAATGCCTAGCATTTTGTTAAAGGCTTGAGTCGCAGCAGAAATAAACTGGCTTCCTCTATCAGATAGAATCGTATCAGGAAAACCTATCCTAGCAAAGATATGGAAGAAGACTTCTATAACGTCCTTAGAGGTAATATTTCTAAGCGGGATCGCCTCAGGCCAACGTGTACATAGATCAATTACAGTTAGAATATATTTATTCCCTCGATGTAACATGGTTTAAAGGTTCCACGATATCTACTGAGATTTTCTGAAAAGGTCTACTTGCAAGATCTGTTGTTTGCAGTTCTGCTTGAGGGTGTTTCCCCTTTTTGACAAGCTTCTGGCAGATGTCACACGATCTACAGTATTGTTTGATATCACTGCAGAATTTGGGCCAGTAGAACTGTGTTAGTATTCCTTGCTCTAGTTTTGGCATAGGCCATATGCCCTGCAAAAGGTATGTCATGTGCTAGTTGCAATGCCTTTTTGCGGTGTTCAGTTGGTAACACCGTTTGTGCAATGGTATTGGCATCTTTTGTGTAGTACCTTGTTAGGATACCACATTTCAAATCAAAGTGCCAGCTAGCATTCTTTGTTAGTTTTGGCTTTTGGCCTACAAGTTTACAATATTTTTGTAATGATACATCGGCCTTTTGTGCCTTCACAAAGTCTTCCCTCATGTTCTTAAGAGGTGTTATCATTGGACTTAGTAATTCTAATGTCTCAATTTGGTTGGTCTGAGATTGCAATTCTGCAGCTGATCTAGCTACTGCATTTGATAAAATATTTTCACAGCAAGATGTTACAAAATCATGTGGCATATCATTCACTTCGGGCAGGTTACCAATAATTATATCACAACATGGGTTACACAATGCTTCGCATTTAACCTTGCCTGTCAAGAATGGTGTTTGAATATATGCCCATGCAAGTGGGTATTTCTCAATATTTCATGAGAAAGTTCTGCATGTCACATGTTTGCCTGTGTAATCTGCAGGTAGGATAAAGTCTTTCTTTAAACCAATAAGGGTGCTTCCGCTATCACGTAAAACAATGGCTACTTTGCCGTTAACATAACCCTGATGGATATTCAGCTTGCCTTTCGAATCTATAACTAGATTGGCTTCTTCATTTGCCATCGGTGTGGAGTGGCTGCATGTTAAAACGCCATCTTCATGGAAGCGGTTACAGGTTGTGCATTATTCCAGATGGAATACATCAATGGTTTTGGCTGCATTAGCTGGGTGTTGACTCTCTACTAGTTCTTCATCAGAGGAAGAGCTATCAAACATTGCCGCGTTGGCTTTTCTTGTCATTTGCTTTCCTGTACAAGTATTATGCCAGTGGCCGTACGCCTTGCAAAGATAGCATTTGGTTAATCGTTTGTAGTTCTTTCTCTCTCTGTCTTGCTTGTCTATATAATTTTGTAAGTATGTAAGGTAACCTGGTTGTTTATCACACATCTCACTTTCATTGTGTTGATAGTTACAATATTTACAATGATAATTGTCAGCTTGCCTAAAAGGTTTCTGTCTGTTGTAAGTATTTGGTTTTTAATTTTCATAAGTAGAAGCTGCTACGAATTCTGTGTCTTTTAGCACATTTGCAAAACAATCTTTATTGGCTGGAAAGTAAGCCGAACCCCGTTTTTATATCTGCTGTACACTCTCACATTCACACTCTTGCAAAAATTTTGAAAAGGGTGGTGGTAGAGAAGAGATGATTTTATCTCTTAATATCAGATCTTTCAACTTATCAAAATTGTTATCAATTTTAGCTGATGATAACCACTTACTAAATACATCCTGTACTACTGAAGTGTAGTCAGAGAACGTTTGTGTTGCATTTTGGAGATAACTTAGCAAACTGTTCTCTGTACCCTGCTTCATCTAATAGGAAATGAGCCTATAGTTTTAGCTTTCATATAGTGATAGTCCTTTCTTAACTCTTTGGGGATAGTCTCTATGACTTTTAGTGGTTCCCCAGATAGACTTCTCATATAGATGATGTTCCAATCTGTAACTGGGACCTGATAATGTTCCATTATTGTTTCAAAATTCTGAGTAAATGCTGAGATACAGTCCCCAGTAGCGAAATTTTTCACGATCCCTTGATACTTTTTATTTTGGTTTTCTTTCTCTTTCATTTCTAGCTTTCTGGATTCTTTATCGGCTGATGTTTCGATTTCTAGCTGTTTAATTTTTAACTGCATTTCAAGTTCTTCTCTTTTGCTTTGTGCACTGATTTCAGCTTTTCTTAGCTCAGCGTCTGTTTCTGTCTTCTTAGCCTCTAACTCTGCTTTTCTCATTTCGGCTTCTAATTGAGTCTTCTTAAGTTCTCTTTCAGCCGCTCTGTCCTCTCTTTGGACATGCTCTGCATATTTTGCCTCACTCCACTTTATTAATTCGTCTCCAGTTAGATTTAATTTCTGTCCTAACTCAAAAAATTCTTGTGATGTAGACATGGTAATTCTACAATCTTTTATGTAAGATAATTATAATATATTAATAAATACAGTACATGTATAATATACAATAATGACAAACTAAATTTACAGCTAAGGCCTGATCCCATACAAAAGTATATAAGAAAAACATACTTAAGTGACACTGGAATTTTGAACTCTGGAAGTCTGTTGGTAACTGCACCAGAGAAGGGATGCTTGGTCTTCTATAGCCAGGAAAATGACCTTAGTACTTTACAATTTCAGATGAAAAACCTGTTTACTTTAGGAGAGAGAAAATATTAGTATGTGTATGTTTTTGTGGTGTATGCGTTAACTAAGTGTTATAGGTATGTATGCAGTCAAGTACGATTGTATAGTCGTCTCGTCGTCAGTTCAGATTTCAATTCAGTATGACTTCTTCGCCGATGCTTTCGTTCACTTCACAGAACTTTCTCCAAGCCATTGCATCTTAACACAAGTCTCACACTCTGTTTCACATATGGTTCAAACACAGCTGAAATTTCACACGTTAACTTTCTAATACACACGTTCAATCGTCTTCACACGTATATTTTTACATTTGATTCAAGAGCTGTACGATGCACCCATGTTCACTCACTCAATTACTTCTGGTCCAAACACGGATGAGCTTTCTACGTTCAAACACTTGATTATTTCTGGTCCAAACACGGATGAGCTTTCCACGTTCAAACACTTGATTATTTCTGGTCTAAACACGGACGATCCCCCACGTTCACTGCCTGTCAGGGTCTTGTTTTATATGAACAAAGGCTCATGTTCACTAACAGGCGTGAACACAATCACTCACACAGAATGAGTGTACAAACACATGGCGACATAACTCAACCACTTTAATCGCACTTCTCAAAACAGCAGTCATATCAGGCATCGCTCAAAGTCAGTTTTAACGCTATTTCCAGATACATACATGGAATATATCAATTCATAAATACAATAGAATATAACACTCTCTCAGTCTTTACTCAACAAAGCATACAGGCTTTCTTCCATCAAGCATCGACTCATACATAGATACGTGCAACACTCTCTTTCACGTCCGTCCAGTCTCGAGGTCCTAGGCTGTCTGAGCTACCAGCAGTGATCCCTCATTGGCCCTGATTTCCGCTCTCGTGTGCTTCGTGCCCCACGCTGACCCCGGGCCATCTACTGCGTAGTAACTGTTAGTCAAGTTCACGGTCGTACCTGGTCGTTGCCGCCAGGCGGGGAAGATGAAGACTCGGAGATTCTCACACACGTCCGTGTCTCCACCTAAGTCCTGTTTTATGACTGTTTTAAGTCCTAGCTTGTGTTCTGTTTCTACTCTATCTACTCCCCTGTAGAAGTCCTTATCTATGTCCTATATGTCATTACCTCTATTCCGTCCCTTGTCCTATCTATGTCCTCCTCAACACCTTGACAATATGACAAATCAATATATCAAACATCCAAAACACATAAAATATATTAATTAAACTAGACATATTATGATACTTTAACATAATAGCATAATACATTAGTTAGTTTGTATGTATTCGAAATGAGACGTATATACACAAAAAGAATATGTACGAAGCATAGTCCTAGCATCGTATATTCATATGAAGTTACAAATACATACATCCAACATATACTTAAACATTAGGCATATGAAAGTATTCCTACATACATAGTATGAAAATGCAAAAAATTGTAGTAACATGATTATCTACAACGCCTGAGAAACTAAGTTTCCATAGAGTAACAGACATCTAACATGATAAGGAAAAGTCAAAAGTCTGCCTCACAAAAAGGTATCTACTTGTATAGTAGAATAACCCTTATAGCAATAGGATATACACTCAAGTAACCTGAAGCAATGATAATTCTTGAAGTAACCTAGGTCAGATATAGACTGAAAATGAGTACATACCTCTAAAAGACTTAGATAGTTACTAAGAAATCTACATTTCTAGTGAAGACTAGCAGACATATGACTACAGACATTGAAATGGTTGCCTACCTGTTTTGGCTGATTTTCGCAACTAACATGAAACCGGTCTAGGGAGCCTATTTAAGCTGAGTCCAGCAGACTTATTATCTCCAGTCATACATTCTTCATTATCTCTCCCCCTGGCGTTTAATTCAATTACCACTTTCTTGTGGTTTTAAATGCCTTATTTGATCTGGGGGTCTGGTTCCCACCATTTACTGGGGTAGTCTCCTGTCTGAGCAATTTCAATTCACACATTGTTGTGGTGCAGACTGAATTATCTCCCAGTGTGTCCATCATAAATTCTTTCTGAATGGTTGGCCTTCACACCTGGGGCAGTGGGCAGTCTCTGTACAGCTTGCCTTTCACACTGTGTGTGGCCAGTCTTGACACTTCACAGCTGACCGGTTTTACAAGGTCTGTTTCACACTCTACTGAGTCTGCCAGTCTGAGTGGACTTGGCTTGTTTACAGCCTTAGGGCTATTATCTCCACCTGAGTCAATATGTTGTTCACGCCTTGTGTCTCTGGTCTGTTTCACACTCTGCTGAGTCTGCCCGCCAGTAGGGGGTAATTACCAGTTTGACACGTACCACCGTGAAGCTGGACTGGCTGGGTAGCTTGACTGGTGTCAAATTACACTTCTCAGATAGAAAGCCATCCCTGGTGGTTTGTTTACTTGTAGGCTTTGCAAGCTTACGTCAAGACTGTATAGCCTTGAATATAGAGAAAACATTTTGTTCTTCTGTTGATTCCCTACATGGTCCATCAAAAGTGAACCGAAAATTGTTCTGGGATGTAAAGGCTGCATTTCACGACAACCTAAATATGACACATATAAACAATTCTAATTAAAGTAACCACACAGGACAGCGGCATTGCTGGTCTGCCCGGTTTAGTCACTACTTAGCCACTGTCGTTGTAAGAATAAAAGAAATGTAGTCAGTTGACTATATTCTGTACACAAATGCACACAACAAAAGGCGACTGGGCTAGTTTACAAAGAAATTACAAACATCTGCTAAGACACATAAAAGTACACATAGAATATAGCCAAGATCTGCCTAACATAAGGTTCCTACTTCTCAGAAGATTAACACTTAAAGCACACTGAACTGCGAATACGAGTTCACAGACCAGCAACAAGAGAAACTGATAGTCCCAATGAACTAGCCTACAACAGGCCGATAGAAAGTCAGTACTCTAAAATACTTGCATAGTTGCTACGGAATAACATTACTAGAGATACAAACGTATACAAGGAGAGTTCATACCTGTTCAAATGTCTGACTTATTCTAAAGGGAACAGGTTTAGCATTGGTTTTTATACTAAGTCTGGTAGACACTATTATCTCCTGTTCACCTTCCTGTCTCGTTTGAAGCCACCATTGACATTCCTACAGTCCTGATTTAATTGCCAGCATCATATACCTCACACCCCTCTAGCATTCTTGATTCGGTTTTAATTGCCAACATGTACTCCGTGTGGCCAGTCCTGCCACTTCACAGTTGACCGGTTTTACAAGGCCTGTTGCACACTCTACTGAGTCTGCCAGTCAATGGGGTGTAATTATCAGTTTGACACGTACCACCTTGAAGCTGGACTGGCTGGGTAGCTTGACGGCCCAGACATTCACGCCTTCTCTGCATTCCAGTTTAATTATCAGTTCTGGGTCAGTTTCACCTTCCCTTAGATTGGCATTCCACACCTTGTGTTTGTTGAGAGGGTAGGGTCAGTCTTGCATAGCCACCAGACCATATCCGTGAGCACAGGCCCGTATTTTTATGTCTTGCACCATGCGTGTACTACCTTGCTCAGGGTTCTTTATGATATAAAATTTCATTACCTCTTCTGTAGTTTATCTACATGGTCCATCAAAAGTGAACCAAAATTGTTCTGGGATGTAAATGCGGCATTTCACGACATATATAATAAAGCCTTTTCTTTGTTAGTCAGGGAAAGACTTTTTGTTTAAAAATTCCGTTCACCCGCCTTGAACTCAAACGTAGTCCATACACGCGCTACTACTTCTAGTTCACAGAACTAATTGAAGTGTGTGGATTAGCTTTCCCTATTACCAGTGTCCCTCGCCTTCAGGCCAACCCACTCTGAATTCAGCGTTAAGGGAAAGACTTATTCAGTGATATAATGTCAGCATCGAGCTGTGAGCCTGGACAAATAGTAAACAGGCGAGATCATCTTATGCAGCCATACAAACGTGGTCTTGCAGAATAATAATAATATTACCAAGGTTCCCAAACGTAAGTAATGTTAGTTAGTTGCATATCGTTTACGGGCCGTCGCAGTAAACACCGGCATGTTTTGCTGTTGTGATCTCTTGGCAAGTTTACGTTCAATAGTGTGCCATTGCTTTCGAACGACCGTCACCTACACCTACCCACGCAACGCGGTCCGCTACGAAATCACGCGCAGAACGTAAACTTGCCAAGCGATCACAACAGCAAAATATGCTGGTGTTGATTGCAACGTCCTGTAAATGATATGCAACTAACTTTAAATAATGTAGAAGTCAGAAAAATGGTCGAGGCAGAAAGGCAAAATATCACACACTTAATGAGAAATGCATATTCTATGAGGAATATACGTAACTGGCTCAGTGCCAAACAAAAATGTAGTTTTGGGCTAAACATTGTACACAATCAAATGAACAAGTTCAGGGTGTATTTTTAATGACAGTGGTGTTTTTGAAAATATTGTCTTTCCAAGTTTTGTAGTTACCTATTATGTTGCATGAACTCCACAAGGGCGCGGGGAGGGGTAGGGGTGTTGTGAATACAAAACTTGGAACGGCAATATTTTCAGAAACACCACAGTCATTAAAAATACACCTCATATTATGATATGTAGAAGAAATATAGAAGATATGAAAGGAGACAGTGAAGATAATAAGGGAACGCATTAAAGACAAACAACTAAAACTAGGGATACCAACATCTATTCTGGAGAGGTTATTACTACTATGTACCGCCAACATATAATTCAATTTTCTAACAAAGTCATATCGCAAAACTGACGGAGTGGCCATTGGGGAGACCTCTTGGTCCTATTCTAGCGGGCATCTTCATGGCATATTTAGAAGAAAAGAGATTCTCAGACATTAAAAGCTTGGTCTTCTACCGTCGTTATGTGGACGATATATTAATTATCACCACAGACGAGCTACAAGCAACATCGTTCCAGGCCACAATGAACAAGACGCATAAAAACATCTCTCTATCTATGGAACACGAACACAACGAAGCGTTGCCGTTTCTAGATATTCTAATGAGACGTAGAGCAGACGACACAATTCAAAGATCGGTGTCTCGCAAAGAACCATGGACTGGCCACTACTTAAATTTTCAGAGCTTCCCACCTGTCCAGTATAAACGAGGCATAGTACGGACCCAGTTTTACTGTGCTAGGAAGATATGCACCCTGGACATACTGACAGAGGAATGTGAAACTCTGAAGAATGTCTTAAACCTGAATGGGTACTCCACAGGATTTATAAAGCTCCACTACCAACATCTCAAACCAAAACCAGAAGAAACTACAGCCCCTAAACTCAAGGTATTCATCCAGCTAACCTTTCGAGGGGATGACGTAATGCAACGTCTACAAGACGGGTTCATTGCAGCAGTAGGCCGAACATTCTGTGCTGCAACTCCTTGCTCTCAATCGCAGGGAAGACACTCGCCAGAATTCTTCTCAATCGCCTCACGGCCCATCTCGATCAAGGTCTTCTTCCTGAGAGTCAAATGTGGCTTCAGAAAAGAAAGAGGAACTGTTGACATGATTTTAGCTGCAAGGTAGCTTCAAGAGAAATGTCAGGAACAGAACTCTGAAATTTTCTCCACTTTCATTGACCTTACCAAGGCTTTTGATACAGTCAGCAGAGAAGGACTGTGCAATATTATGGCGAAATATGGCTGTCCACAAAAGTTTGTCCAAATAGTGCGGCTATTTCATGATGGTATGCAAGCAAGAGTACGGGAGAATGGTGAACTGTCTGAGCCCTTTCCTGTCACCAATGGAGTGAAGCATGGATGTATCCTGGCACCAACACTGTTCAGCCTCATATTTCAGCTATGCTGACTAATGCCTTCGAGAACAATGACATTGGAATAGACATCAACTACCGCATGGATGGAAAGTTGTTCAATCTCAGAAGGTTGAAAGCCAAAGCCAAAACTAACAGCGATACACTTTTATGTGTCTTAGCAGATGTTTGTAATTTCTTTGTAAACTAGCCTAGTCGCCTTTTGTTGTGTGCATTTGTGTACAGAATATAGTCAACTGACTACATTTCTTTTATTCTTACAACGACAGTGGCTAAGTAGTGACTAAACCGGGCAGACCAGCAATGCCGCTGTCCTGTGTGGTTACTTTAATTAGAATTGTTTATATGTGTCATATTTAGGTTGTCGTGAAATGCAGCCTTTACATCCCAGAACAATTTTCGGTTCACTTTTGATGCATCTCAGGAAGAGAACTGCTGTTTGATGATGATTGCGCTCTATATGCCAACTCAGAGGCAGACGTGCAACACACTGTTCAGCTTTCTCATATGACTGTGCCAACTTTGGGCTCAATATCAACTTGGAGAAGACTGTAGTTATGTACCAGCCAGCTCCAGGGAATAATCACACCGTGCCGAATATCAAGGTGAACGGTCATAGACTAAGTGTTGAGGACAAGTTCACCTATCTTGGCAGCACTGTGTCACAAGCTGCCACAATTGATGACGAAGTTAATGCAAGAATCTCCAAGGCTAGCGCAGCCTTTGGCAGACTGTTCAAGAATGTATGGGACAGAAATTGAATAAGCCTGCAAACAAAGATGAAAGTCTACAGAGCAGTTGTATTATCCACACAGCTATATGCTTGTGAAACCTGGACTGTTTATCAGTGACACGCTAGGAAATTAAACCACTTCCACATAGTCTTCCGTAGGTGTAACAAGCTACGTGGAGGGTCCCAAGTAACTATGTAACAATATTTCAATATTATTCTATAGCCCTGGCTGGGATAGGTCTTTGCTTGCCAACCCTCCTCCGTTTCCCCCGGACTCACTGTCACTCTCTCTTTCGACCTCAGGACCTATTTCCTGCAGGGTCGTTCTGGCTGACACGCATACAACATGACGTTCTTCAACATATTTGTAATTGTCAATTTAATAATTCAATACATAACAGCACAGAAAAAATATCTGGCGATTAACTCATAAACATCTACACACAATTTAGAGAGAAAACTAGTCCATACAATATCAACACAAATATAAATATCCTAGATCATCGTTTTCCATATTGTCCCATGAATTCACCACCACCTCACAGCAAGTTCCCTGGTCTTTATTTCCCGCGTAGGTTGTTCGAACAACAAGGTTCCATCGATCCAGGATTCCAAGTTTCCGTGGCATACACGAATGTAGTGTGTCCAATGGTTAGGGAAAGTGCCCTGGGATCACGTGGTACAATTTTGGTGGGGAAATACTCAAGGAGAATAAATAGGATATATGCACGGGTGTGTCAGTGACTTAGGCGGGATTTAGCCCAGAATGCAAACATACTCGATCCCAGCTCAACGAAAAGCCTGCCGAGGTGTTCTGAAAGTATTCGTTCGGGCCCGCCGTGGTTCTATCTGGTATAGCCCAACAGCAGCAGGGACTTCCTAGTAAACATAATGTTCTATGTCGATGCTCTGTCGAAACTTCCGGCTATATTCGCCGTCAAAAGAAGGATCCTGTAAAGTTAAAACAATTTTGAGAGCCTCTGGTGTAAACTTCATATACAGCCGGCATGGAGATTCCAATGGTCTCAGCATGTCGGTTGCCATACATAAAATACATACAATTACCTAGTATTCAATTGTCTTCATACCACACTCCTCTCCACACTCATACCATGCCTTTATTAATATTGGGCACATACCTTCTCAGGCTTACCTCTCACTTGCAAACCTTGCCTTTCTCACGACAAAGCTATTGTGGAGTAGTGTGCGTAATTATGTATGTTTCCTACTCTTAACTAATCATAATAGTGGGTCTGTATGGACCGCAGTGCATCTCCCTCCCCCATCCCTAGCAAGAACAGGAAAGAGGAAACTACCCTGTCCGGCCGCCGCTCTTGTCTGAGCTGTCACCGCAATGTATCGGCCGTGTCTCACATAACCCATACATTCAGATGAGTTCAGGTTCTCTCAGGGAGACAGGGAAGTCCATTTATACTCCCAACATCCTTCCTATCGACCAGGAACCACCCGGTCCACCTGCCCCCCCCCCCCCCCCCCCCAATCAGCCGAAAGACGAAAGAGATAGCACAGTGGATCGCCTCTTCTGGCTCAAGAAGATATAACTCAGATGGGTGGAACCGGTCCCCACGGAGCCCTTCCCTCCCCTCGACATGCCATAGCTATAGAATGTTTATATTCAAATGAAAGAGAACACTAAACAGAGGTAAAGCCATAGGAAGAAAGATAGCCCCGATTTGTTCCCCCGCCATGCCCAGATCTAGACGCTTAGCCAGATTGGCAAGACTGCCGTTTCACCAATTCGTCTCATTATTTGAGACGACCAAGCTTAATATGCCCATGTCTGGCAGGACCAATTAATCTAAATTACCTTTCATTCCCCAGCAGTAGGATGCGGCACTTTATCTGTAAAATTCTTTAAAACTTCAATACATTGTGCCGACAACAACCGACAAGGTTGACAACGGACATTTCACGCCAACCATTACCCTAGGTCATATTTGGTGCAAGGCGTGCCATTGGGTTTTCCCGAAGAACAGATAGATTACAAAGTATTCGTGTCAAATGCTCGGGTTATGAAAGTAACCCAGAGAATTCCACTCCGAAGGAATTGAGCGGATAGGTATGAGGACATGGGCCACTGGGGTTTCGCTACATAGGCCCCCTCTTAAGAAAGTCGAACCCTACGAACTTTCAACTGCCAGAGGTTCTGTTCGAATTACCTCCCCCTCACCTTCGACCATAGGATGCCGTGACATAAAATCCGCTCCCACATTCTCCCTTCCGGGGATGTATTCGACCGTGAACTGATACGGTTGTAAGAGCAATGACCATCTCATTAACCTTGCGTTCAGTTTCTTGGAAGTTGCCAAGAACGTCAGAGGTTGATGGTCGGACTGCACTTTGAACGGTACTCCATACAGATAAGGTTGAAATTTCTGTACCGCCCACACTAGAGCCAAACATTCCCGTTCGACGGTGGAGTAATTCCGTTCCGCGGGTAACAGTTTTCTACTGGCATATGCCACCGGACATAGCACAGTAGGATCCTCTCGCCCTTCCTGCAACAGAGTTGCTCCAATCCCTATGTTACTCGCGTCGGTTCTTAGAACAAACGTTTTCTCCAAATTTGGGAGTTGCAGGACTGGCCTATCCACCAAAGCCTGTTTCAGCTTCCCATAAGCCTCTTCACAGCTCGGGGTCCAGACTATAGGATCTGGCGATCCTTTCTTCAGGGTTTCGGTTAACGGTGCCCCAATTTCGTTGAACTTCGGAATAAATTTCTGGTAAAACCCACACAGAGACAAGAAAGACCTAACATCCTTTTTGGATTTAGGACGGGGTGCGAGTCTGACCTTCTCTACATTCTTTTCTTCCGGTACCAAACCCCCCGGGGTAATAGTATGTCCCAGAAATTCTAAGGAGTGATAGCCAATCATGCATTTGGCTGGACGGGCAGTTAACCCCTCCTCTTTCAATCTTATGAAGATCTGTTCCAAGGATTTCAGGTGATCTTTCAGATTGTCAGACGCGATGAGAATATCATCCATAAACGAGACGACAGAGGGATCCCTTAAAGGGTCTAATAACTTTCTCATCATGCGTGTGAACACACTGGGCGCATTGCTCAGCCCAAAAGGCATCACCTTAAATTCGTAATGGCCGCTCGGAGTACTGAAAGCGAGCAAGGGCCGAACCTCAGGCTTCACAGGGATCTGATAATATCCCCGGCTTAAATCGATTTTTGAAAAGTACTTTGCCCTATTTAATCTGGCAAACAGTTGATTTGTGTTTGGTAACGGCTCCACTTGGAATGTCGTACAACTGTTTAAATGCCTGTAATCAATACATAAGCGGTGCTCCCCGCTTGGCTTCCTCAACAAGACAACCCCGGCATTATAAGGAGAAGTCGAAGGAGTTATGATGTCATCATCCAGAAGCTTCTGGATTTCGGCTTCCAGGGCCTTCTCTTTCGCAAAGGGCACTGGATATATTTTTTGGCGAATGGGGTCTTGGGTAGTCAGAGTCATATCAAACTCGACCAACCCTGTCCGCCCTGGACGATCGGTAAGAATCTGTTGATGGGACTCCAACAAACGGATGACCAGTTCTGTTTCTTCAGTCGACAGATCAGGATTTATATGTACATCCTTATAGGTTTCCCCAGGTTGTAAAGGATACTCCCTATCCGCGTCTTCGCCCGATTCAGTTTCCATCGCGACCGCCATAGTCATGAGTGGGAGAGAAGTACCATCGGATCGTTCCTCATATTTTTTGAGGAGGTTAATGTGGAAGATTTTAGATTTCCCCCTGATCCGGATAGCATAATTGGTACGGGACACAACCCTTTCCACCGGGAAAGGCCCCTGCCAACCAATCTCGAGTTTATTGGAACCTACTGGAAGTAACAACAGAACCCGATCCCCCACTTTAAGAGACCTATCTTTCGTCCTTCTATTGTAGTAGGCCGCGTGTCTCTTTCTGGCCGCCCTCAGATTCTGAGCTGCCAAAGCCCAACCCGTCTGGAGTTTCTTCTTTAACTCTTCGACGTATTTATATGAGGATACAACTTCTTCGGAAGTTTCTTCCTCTGTCCAACATCTCAATAGGGCTTCTAAGGGACCCTTGATTGGCCTCCCGAATAGTAGAGTGGCTGGTGGCAACCCGGTCGACCCATGGGGAACCTCCCGATAGGCGAACAAGGCGGCTGGGATATACTCATCCCATCTGTCTGGTTTCTCTTGAGCCAGCTTCCGAAGCATGGTCATCAAGGTACCATTAAACCTCTCTACTTGCCCATTATGCTGAGGGTGGTACGGGCTTGTGTGAATGTGGTTAGTCTGGAAGATACGAAAGACTTCTTCCATCAGCTTACCACAGAACTGAGACCCATTGTCCGTTAGGATCTGGTTGGGAAATCCCAACCGAGTAAAGGTCTCCATCAGTGCATCAGCCACTCGCTTAGAGTCGATTGTGGCCAACGGTATCGCCTCACCCCACATGGAACAGCAACCCACCATCGTAAGAACATACATATTCCTCTTCCTAGTCCGAGGAAGAGGACCAACAAGATCGATGGCAACTCTCTCGAAAGGAGAGTTCATAATGGGCATGTCATCCCAAGACTACTGGAGCCGTCCAGTGTTTTGGTGCCACACGCTGACACTCTGGGCACGACTTGACGTACCTACGCACGTCTCCAGTCATCCCTGGCCAGTAGTAATGGCAGGAAATGCGCTGGAGAGTTGCGCCGACACCCATATGTCCACTGAAAGAAATGGTGTGTCCCATATGAAGAAGCTGTTCCCGATAAGCCTTAGGAACTACCAGCTGTCCATGCTGGCGTTCCTCCACTCCGGCTCTCCGGTACAGTAACCGATTCTTCATATAATACTGACCCCGTCTTGGTGGGTCAGAACTTTTTGGCAACTGGTTGAAGCAAGGTTGCAAAGTAGCATCCTGGCTTTGAGCAGCTCGTAACTCCCCAGGCAAGGGATTCACGATCAAGGCTGGCGTCTGCTCATCCTCCGATTGAGATCTGGTTTGCATCGCCCCTACGTACATGGGTTCGGTTGGAATCCCTAGAAAGACGTAGCGACAACCCAAGATCATTGGGAAGATAGGATCGAGCAGAACGGCTGCCTGTATAGTGCCGGTAACATATTTTGATTTGATGTCCACCTTCGCAATTGGAAGAGACATCGCCACCGCACTCTTTGTCGCCGTTTGAATCTCAATAGATTCCCCGGTTAACTGCTCTGGGCTCACTAAGTGTGATGAAATTACAGCCTCAAACTGCAGACCTGTGTCATAGAGACACTCAACTGGTTGTCCGTTCACAAGTATCGTTTCTACTACTGGTGGTTTCTCTGAATCTTTGTTCTCAAGACCCCTCCCTTCTACCTCCTTGTTAGACCCTTCCCCGGTTTCTACAAGACAGGCAGCATAGTGAGAGTCTTTCTGTTTGCGCCGGCAATCGGCCGTATTGTGTGTGGGAGATTTGCAGTAGGCGCACCACTTTTCACTCCACTTTCTTTTAGGAGATCCAGGTGGACTCTTACCAGAGGGTTTCTTAATTGGAACTTTATCGAAAGGATCCTCCTTCTTGGTGTGAGCTGTTTTAGGGTTCTTCTTCTTTACAGACCATGTGTCTGGTGGTCGGGGATTGGGTTGTGACAGTTCCCCATTATCCCCATGAGCTAGCACATACCTTTCCGCCAATGTGTTGACTATGTCTAACCTTTCTGCCCCATTTTCAAGCAAGAAGGTTTGCAATGGCTTAGGCATCATTCTCTTCATTTGGTCCACGACCACTAATTCTTCTAAACTTTCATAGTCGTTAGCAAATCCAGCCAATGACATCCACTTCAAAAGGTAAGACTTAAGTCTAACGCTGTAGGCTGCGAACATCTCTCCTGGCTCTCTCTTGGACTTTCTGAACTGCTGACGGTATGTATGGGCTGTCATCTGGAACCTTTTCAATAATGCTTTTTCCAGAGCCTCATAGTCATTCTCCATACCAGGTGGCGACCTTGAATAGACCTCGTACGCGGTCCCCCTCAGGCCCTGCGAGAGTTTCAAGTTCCATTTCCCACGTTCCAGTCCCATAGCCAAAGCCATCGACTGGAATTTTTGAAGATACTGGTCGATCTTCTCTTTGTGTTCATCGAACGGGAGCAAAGGGAACTTCATTGCCTGGTATGGACCGCCACTAGGAGTTGTTGAGTCAGGTAGAACTGTGCCTCCCACTGCACCCTCGCTTTCCTTGGCAGTTTTAGCTCTAAGCTCCAACTCCCTCATGCGGAACTCATGGTCTCTGACGGCCTGTTCTGCTTCCCTTTTCTTAGTTTCGCTCTCAGCTTCCATTTTCTTAGCTTCGCGGTCAGCTTCTATTTTCTTAGCTTCGCGGTCAGCTTCTATTTTCTTAGCTTCACGCTCGATCTCAAATTTCCTAGCTTCGCGCTCAGCCTGTCTGAAGTCTCTTTCAACTTCCTGAACATATTTTGTAACTCTACACCATCGTAAGCCCATCTCTACGACCTGTAGCCTGTACTTCGGCAACATTAAATTTAGCGGATGCCATCTTACATTCAGAGGGTAAGGGAAGAGATAATTGTATATTAAATTTCAATCTCTAGTACACAACTGGTTATTTTACCTGACCACACCACGTCGTATGTCGGTCAGTCTGTGTCAGGAAGAGTATAGACAATAGCCAGGTACGGTAGGCAGAACCTATTGATAGTAGACAAGAATATCTGTCCCCTATCACTATATCAGCCAGACCTCCACCAGGATTTCAAATATCCCGCGACGTGCCCCCAGAAATTGTAACAAGCTACGTGGAGGGTCCCAAGTAACTATGTAACAATATTTCAATATTATTCTATAGCCCTGGCTGGGATAGGTCTTTGCTTGCCAACCCTCCTCCGTTTCCCCCGGACTCACTGTCACTCTCTCTTTCGACCTCAGGACCTATTTCCTGCAGGGTCGTTCTGGCTGACACGCATACAACATGACGTTCTTCAACATATTTGTAATTGTAAATTTAATAACTCAATACATAACAGCACAGAAAAAATATCTGGCGATTAACTCATAAACATCTACACACAATCTAGAGAGAAAACTAGTCCATACAATATCAACACAAATATAAATATCCTAGATCATCGTTTTCCATATTGTCCCATGAATTCACCACCACCTCACAGCAAGTTCCCTGGTCTTTATTTCCCGCGTAGGTTGTTCGAACAACAAGGTTCCATCGATCCAGGATTCCAAGTTTCCGTGGCATACACGAATGTAGTGTGTCCAATGGTTAGGGAAAGTGCCCTGGGATCACGTGGCACAATTTTGGTGGGGAAATACTCAAGGAGAATAAATAGGATATATGCACGGGTGTGTCAGTGACTTAGGCGGGATTTAGCACAAAATGCAAACATACTCGATCCCAGCTCAACGAAAAGCCTGCCGAGGTGTTCTGAAAGTATTCGTTCGGGCCCGCCGTGGTTCTATCTGGTATAGCCCAACAGCAGCAGGGACTTCCTAGTAAACATAATGTTCTATGTCGATGCTCTGTCGAAACTTCCGGCTATATTCGCCGTCAAAAGAAGGATCCTGTAAAGTTAAAACAATTTTGAGAGCCTCTGGTGTAAACTTCATATACAGCCGGCATGGAGATTCCAATGGTCTCAGCATGTCGGTTGCCATACATAAAATACATACAATTACCTAGTATTCAATTGTCTTCATACCACACTCCTCTCCACACTCATACCATGCCTTTATTAATATTGGGCACATACCTTCTCAGGCTTCCCTCTCACTTGCAAACCTTGCCTTTCTCACGACAAAGCTATTGTGGAGTAGTGTGCGTAATTATGTATGTTTCCTACTCTTAACTAATCATAATAGTGGGTCTGTATGGACCGCAGTGCATCTCCCTCCCCCATCCCTAGCAAGAACAGGAAAGAGGAAACTACCCTGTCCGGCCGCCGCTCTTGTCTGAGCTGTCACCGCAATGTATCGGCCGTGTCTCACATAACCCATACATTCAGATGAGTTCAGGTTCTCTCAGGGAGACAGGGAAGTCCATTTATACTCCCAACATCCTCCTATCGACCAGGAACCACCCGGTCCACCTGCCCCCCCCCCCCCCCAATCAGCCGAAAGACGAAAGAGATAGCACAGTGGATCGCCTCTTCTGGCTCAAGAAGATATAACTCAGATGGGTGGAACCGGTCCCCACGGAGCCCTTCCCTCCCCTCGACATGCCATAGCTATAGAATGTTTATATTCAAATGAAAGAGAACACTAAACAGAGGTAAAGCCATAGGAAGAAGGATAGCCCCGATTTGTTCCCCCGCCATGCCCAGATCTAGACGCTTAGCCAAATTGGCAAGACTGCCGTTTCACCAATTCGTCTCATTATTTGAGACGACCAAGCTTAATATGCCCATGTCTGGCAGGACCAATTAATCTAAATTACCTTTCATTCCCCAGCAGTAGGATGCGGCACTTTATCTGTAAAATTCTTTAAAACTTCAATACATTGTGCCGACAACAACCGACAAGGTTGACAACGGACATTTCACGCCAACCATTACCCTAGGTCATATTTGGTGCAAGGCGTGCCATTGGGTTTTCCCGAAGAACAGATAGATTACAAAGTATTCGTGTCAAATGCTCGGGTTATGAAAGTAACCCAGAGAATTCCACTCCGAAGGAATTGAGCGGATAGGTATGAGGACATGGGCCACTGGGGTTTCGCTACATAGGCCCCCTCTTAAGAAAGTCGAACCCTACGAACTTTCAACTGCCAGAGGTTCTGTTCGAATTACCTCCCCCTCACCTTCGACCATAGGATGCCGTGACATAAAATCCGCTCCCACATTCTCCCTTCCGGGGATGTATTCGACCGTGAACTGATACGGTTGTAAGAGCAATGACCATCTCATTAACCTTGCGTTCAGTTTCTTGGAAGTTGCCAAGAACGTCAGAGGTTGATGGTCGGACTGCACTTTGAACGGTACTCCATACAGATAAGGTTGAAATTTCTGTACCGCCCACACTAGAGCCAAACATTCCCGTTCGACGGTGGAGTAATTCCGTTCCGCGGGTAACAGTTTTCTACTGGCATATGCCACCGGACATAGCACAGTAGGATCCTCTCGCCCTTCCTGCAACAGAGTTGCTCCAATCCCTATGTTACTCGCGTCGGTTCTTAGAACAAACGTTTTCTCCAAATTTGGGAGTTGCAGGACTGGCCTATCCACCAAAGCCTGTTTCAGCTTCCCATAAGCCTCTTCACAGCTCGGGGTCCAGACTATAGGATCTGGCGATCCTTTCTTCAGGGTTTCGGTTAACGGTGCCCCAATTTCGTTGAACTTCGGAATAAATTTCTGGTAAAACCCACACAGAGACAAGAAAGACCTAACATCCTTTTTGGATTTAGGACGGGGTGCGAGTCTGACCTTCTCTACATTCTTTTCTTCCGGTACCAAACCCCCCGGGGTAATAGTATGTCCCAGAAATTCTAAGGAGTGATAGCCAATCATGCATTTGGCTGGACGGGCAGTTAACCCCTCCTCTTTCAATCTTATGAAGATCTGTTCCAAGGATTTCAGGTGATCTTTCAGATTGTCAGACGCGATGAGAATATCATCCATAAACGAGACGACAGAGGGATCCCTTAAAGGGTCTAATAACTTTCTCATCATGCGTGTGAACACACTGGGCGCATTGCTCAGCCCAAAAGGCATCACCTTAAATTCGTAATGGCCGCTCGGAGTACTGAAAGCGAGCAAGGGCCGAACCTCAGGCTTCACAGGGATCTGATAATATCCCCGGCTTAAATCGATTTTTGAAAAGTACTTTGCCCTATTTAATCTGGCAAACAGTTGATTTGTGTTTGGTAACGGCTCCACTTGGAATGTCGTACAACTGTTTAAATGCCTGTAATCAATACATAAGCGGTGCTCCCCGCTTGGCTTCCTCAACAAGACAACCCCGGCATTATAAGGAGAAGTCGAAGGAGTTATGATGTCATCATCCAGAAGCTTCTGGATTTCGGCTTCCAGGGCCTTCTCTTTCGCAAAGGGCACTGGATATATTTTTTGGCGAATGGGGTCTTGGGTAGTCAGAGTCATATCAAACTCGACCAACCCTGTCCGCCCTGGACGATCGGTAAGAATCTGTTGATGGGACTCCAACAAACGGATGACCAGTTCTGTTTCTTCAGTCGACAGATCAGGATTTATATGTACATCCTTATAGGTTTCCCCAGGTTGTAAAGGATACTCCCTATCCGCGTCTTCGCCCGATTCAGTTTCCATCGCGACCGCCATAGTCATGAGTGGGAGAGAAGTACCATCGGATCGTTCCTCATATTTTTTGAGGAGGTTAATGTGGAAGATTTTAGATTTCCCCCTGATCCGGATAGCATAATTGGTACGGGACACAACCCTTTCCACCGGGAAAGGCCCCTGCCAACCAATCTCGAGTTTATTGGAACCTACTGGAAGTAACAACAGAACCCGATCCCCCACTTTAAGAGACCTATCTTTCGTCCTTCTATTGTAGTAGGCCGCGTGTCTCTTTCTGGCCGCCCTCAGATTCTGAGCTGCCAAAGCCCAACCCGTCTGGAGTTTCTTCTTTAACTCTTCGACGTATTTATATGAGGATACAACTTCTTCGGAAGTTTCTTCCTCTGTCCAACATCTCAATAGGGCTTCTAAGGGACCCTTGATTGGCCTCCCGAATAGTAGAGTGGCTGGTGGCAACCCGGTCGACCCATGGGGAACCTCCCGATAGGCGAACAAGGCGGCTGGGATATACTCATCCCATCTGTCTGGTTTCTCTTGAGCCAGCTTCCGAAGCATGGTCATCAAGGTACCATTAAACCTCTCTACTTGCCCATTAGACTGAGGGTGGTACGGGCTTGTGTGAATGTGGTTAGTCTGGAAGATACGAAAGACTTCTTCCATCAGCTTACCACAGAACTGAGACCCATTGTCCGTTAGGATCTGGTTGGGAAATCCCAACCGAGTAAAGGTCTCCATCAGTGCATCAGCCACTCGCTTAGAGTCGATTGTGGCCAAAGGTATCGCCTCACCCCACATGGAACAGCAATCCACCATCGTGAGAATGTACTTATTCCTCTTCCTAGTCCGAGGAAGAGGACCAACAAGATCGATGGCAACTCTCTCGAAAGGAGAGTTCATAATGGGCATGTCACCCAAGACTACCGGAGCCGTCCAGTGTTTTGGTGCCACACGCTGACACTCTGGGCACGACTTGACGTACCTACGCACGTCTCCAGTCATCCCTGGCCAGTAGTAATGGCAGGAAATGCGCTGGAGAGTTGCCCCGACACCCATATGTCCACTGAAAGAAATGGTGTGTCCCATATGAAGAAGCTGTTCCCGATAAGCCTTAGGAACTACCAGCTGTCCATGCTGGCGTTCCTCCACTCCGGCTCTCCGGTACAGTAACCGATTCTTCATATAATACTGACCCCGTCTTGGTGGGTCAGAACTTTTTGGCAACTGGTTGAAGCAAGGTTGCAAAGTAGCATCCTGGCTTTGAGCAGCTCGTAACTCCCCAGGCAAGGGATTCACGATCAAGGCTGGCGTCTGCTCATCCTCCGATTGAGATCTGGTTTGCATCGCCCCTACGTACATGGGTTCGGTTGGAATCCCTAGAAAGACGTAGCGACAACCCAAGATCATTGGGAAGATAGGATCGAGCAGAACGGCTGCCTGTATAGTGCCGGTAACATATTTTGATTTGATGTCCACCTTCGCAATTGGAAGAGACATCGCCTACCGCACTCTTTGTCGCCGTTTGAATCTCAATAGATTCCCCGGTTAGCTGCTCTGGGCTCACTAAGTGTGATGAAATTACAGCCTCAAACTGCAGACCTGTGTCATAGAGACACTCAACTGGTTGTCCGTTCACAAGTATCGTTTCTACTACTGGTGGTTTCTCTGAATCTTTGTTCTCAAGACCCCTCCCTTCTACCTCCTTGTTAGACCCTTCCCCGGTTTCTACAAGACAGGCAGCATAGTGAGAGTTTTTCTGTTTGCGCCGGCAATCGGCCGTATTGTGTGTGGGAGATTTGCAGTAGGCGCACCACTTTTCACTCCACTTTCTTTTAGGAGATCCAGGTGGACTCTTACCAGAGGGTTTCTTAATTGGAACTTTATCGAAAGGATCCTCCTTCTTGGTGTGAGCTGTTTTAGGGTTCTTCTTCTTTACAGACCATGTGTCTGGTGGTCGGGGATTGGGTTGTGACAGTTCCCCATTATCCCCATGAGCTAGCACATACCTTTCCGCCAATGTGTTGACTATGTCTAACCTTTCTGCCCCATTTTCAAGCAAGAAGGTTTGCAATGGCTTAGGCATCATTCTCTTCATTTGGTCCACGACCACTAATTCTTCTAAACTTTCATAGTCGTTAGCAAATCCAGCCAATGACATCCACTTCAAAAGGTAAGACTTAAGTCTAACGCTGTAGGCTGCGAACATCTCTCCTGGCTCTCTCTTGGACTTTCTGAACTGCTGACGGTATGTATGGGCTGTCATCTGGAACCTTTTCAATAATGCTTTTTCCAGAGCCTCATAGTCATTCTCCATACCAGGTGGCAACCTTGAATAGACCTCGTACGCGGTCCCCCTCAGGCCCTGCGAGAGTTTCAAGTTCCATTTCCCACGTTCCAGTCCCATAGCCAAAGCCATCGACTGGAATTTTTGAAGATACTGGTCGATCTTCTCTTTGTGTTCATCGAACGGGAGCAAAGGGAACTTCATTGCCTGGTATGGACCGCCACTAGGAGTTGTTGAGTGAGGTAGAACTGTGCCTCCCACTGCACCCTCGCTTTCCTTGGCAGTTTTAGCTCTAAGCTCCAACTCCCTCATGCGGAACTCATGGTCTCTGACGGCCTGTTCTGCTTCCCTTTTCTTAGTTTCGCTCTCAGCTTCCATTTTCTTAGCTTCGCGGTCAGCTTCTATTTTCTTAGCTTCACGCTCGATCTCAAATTTCCTAGCTTCGCGCTCAGCCTGTCTGAAGTCTCTTTCAACTTCCTGAACATATTTTTGTAACTCTACACCATCGTAACCCATCTCACGCCCTGTAGCCTGTACTTCGGCAACATTAAATTTAGCGGATGCCATCTTACATTCAGAGGGTAAGGGAAGAGATAATTGTATATTAAATTTCAATCTCTAGTACACAACTGGTTATTTTACCTGACCACACCACGTCGTATGTCGGTCAGTCTGTGTCAGGAAGAGTATAGACAATAGCCAGGTACGGTAGGCAGAACCTATTGATAGTAGACAAGAATATCTGTCCCCTATCACTATATCAGCCAGACCTCCACCAGGATTTCAAATATCCCGCGACGTGCCCCCAGAAATTGTAACAAGCTACGTGGAGGGTCCCAAGTAACTATGTAACAATATTTCAATATTATTCTATAGCCCTGGCTGGGATAGGTCTTTGCTTGCCAACCCTCCTCCGTTTCCCCCGGACTCACTGTCACTCTCTCTTTCGACCTCAGGACCTATTTCCTGCAGGGTCGTTCTGGCTGACACGCATACAACATGACGTTCTTCAACATATTTGTAATTGTCAATTTAATAACTCAATACATAACAGCACAGAAAAAATATCTGGCGATTAACTCATAAACATCTACACACAATCTAGAGAGAAAACTAGTCCATACAATATCAACACAAATATAAATATCCTAGATCATCGTTTTCCATATTGTCCCATGAATTCACCACCACCTCACAGCAAGTTCCCTGGTCTTTATTTCCCGCGTAGGTTGTTCGAACAACAAGGTTCCATCGATCCAGGATTCCAAGTTTCCGTGGCATACACGAATGTAGTGTGTCCAATGGTTAGGGAAAGTGCCCTGGGATCACGTGGCACAATTTTGGTGGGGAAATACTCAAGGAGAATAAATAGGATATATGCACGGGTGTGTCAGTGACTTAGGCGGGATTTAGCCCAAAATGCAAACATACTCGATCCCAGCTCAACGAAAAGCCTGCCGAGGTGTTCTGAAAGTATTCGTTCGGGCCCGCCGTGGTTCTATCTGGTATAGCCCAACAGCAGCAGGGACTTCCTAGTAAACATAATGTTCTATGTCGATGCTCTGTCGAAACTTCCGGCTATATTCGCCGTCAAAAGAAGGATCCTGTAAAGTTAAAACAATTTTGAGAGCCTCTGGTGTAAACTTCATATACAGCCGGCATGGAGATTCCAATGGTCTCAGCATGTCGGTTGCCATACATAAAATACATACAATTACCTAGTATTCAATTGTCTTCATACCACACTCCTCTCCACACTCATACCATGCCTTTATTAATATTGGGCACATACCTTCTCAGGCTTCCCTCTCACTTGCAAACCTTGCCTTTCTCACGACAAAGCTATTGTGGAGTAGTGTGCGTAATTATGTATGTTTCCTACTCTTAACTAATCATAATAGTGGGTCTGTATGGACCGCAGTGCATCTCCCTCCCCCATCCCTAGCAAGAACAGGAAAGAGGAAACTACCCTGTCCGGCCGCCGCTCTTGTCTGAGCTGTCACCGCAATGTATCGGCCGTGTCTCACATAACCCATACATTCAGATGAGTTCAGGTTCTCTCAGGGAGACAGGGAAGTCCATTTATACTCCCAACATCCTCCTATCGACCAGGAACCACCCGGTCCACCTGCCCCCCCCCCCCCCCCAATCAGCCGAAAGACGAAAGAGATAGCACAGTGGATCGCCTCTTCTGGCTCAAGAAGATATAACTCAGATGGGTGGAACCGGTCCCCACGGAGCCCTTCCCTCCCCTCGACATGCCATAGCTATAGAATGTTTATATTCAAATGAAAGAGAACACTAAACAGAGGTAAAGCCATAGGAAGAAGGATAGCCCCGATTTGTTCCCCCGCCATGCCCAGATCTAGACGCTTAGCCAAATTGGCAAGACTGCCGTTTCACCAATTCGTCTCATTATTTGAGACGACCAAGCTTAATATGCCCATGTCTGGCAGGACCAATTAATCTAAATTACCTTTCATTCCCCAGCAGTAGGATGCGGCACTTTATCTGTAAAATTCTTTAAAACTTCAATACATTGTGCCGACAACAACCGACAAGGTTGACAACGGACAATTCACGCCAACCATTACCCTAGGTCATATTTGGTGCAAGGCGTGCCATTGGGTTTTCCCGAAGAACAGATAGATTACAAAGTATTCGTGTCAAATGCTCGGGTTATGAAAGTAACCCAGAGAATTCCACTCCGAAGGAATTGAGCGGATAGGTATGAGGACATGGGCCACTGGGGTTTCGCTACAGTAGGAAGCTATTGAAGATTAAATGGCAAGACAAGATCCCAGACACTGAAGTTCTGGAAAGAGCGTCCATGCCCAGTATCCATACTCTACTAATGAAGAATCAGATTCGCTGGGCTGGTCACTTAACTCGTATGCCAGATCACAGGCTCCCTAAACGAATTTTGTAACGGTGAGCTGCGTTGTGGTAAACGCTCCCAATGCGGCCAAAGGAGACGCTTTAAAGACACTCAGAAAATCTCACTGAAAGCTGAAATCTTTACACCTGGGAGACTGCTGCTAAAGACCATAATTCATGGCATGCATAATTTCATAATGGTGCAGTCACTTGTAAAACAACCAAGACTGCAAGAGCTGTGAAGAAAATGCTGGACAGAAAAACCACTGCAGGAGATTCTCCTCCTGGAACGTCAAGCTTTCTTTGCCCACATTGTCAAAGAAATTTCGAGCCAAAATAGGCCTTATCAGCCATCTTAGACCACACGGCTCGATACTTTCAACCCCACTGGATGAAATGAATGGTCATCATCAACAACAGCTATAACTCCAGTCATTAGGTACAGATCAAAGCTTAGCGGCTTTAGGATCATCACCCTTCAAAATACATTTGGGAAGGTTTTAGAGAAGATAGTCGCTGTTAAGCTGCAGGATTTTTTGGAAAGGGGGAAGCTTCTTCCAAGAGGCCTGGGGAGCTAAAAGCCAGGAAAAGATACCTAGTCAAATGCAGCCACTTTTGCCTTTGACGTTTATGAGGGGTTCCAGGGTAGACAGGAAATGATGACGGCAGCGCTTGATCTCGAGGATAGAGTTCGGTATGATATTTTGATGAACGCACTTATGGAGAAGGAGGTCAATCCCTGGTTGGTGAACTGGATAGCAGCCGTCCTGCATTCTCGTCGGGTTGCTCTCTGTCTGAGTGCATGGACCTCAGAGCCACATATTTTAACTCCGGGACTGCCACAGGGATCTGCAATCTCACCGGTGCTCTTTAATGTGTATACGAGCAAGATTGCAAACCTAGAAGCACCAGGGGTTGGAAGGATACTAACATTTGCTGGACAACAGGATTATGAGAGATGATGCCCCAAACCTCACGATAGATGGCAGAAGCGTCAACAGAGAGAACAAACTGACGTATCTGGGAATCACATTTGACAGGAGTCTGTCCTTCAAGGACCATGAGGAGACGGTTGTGACAAGATCTCAAAAGGGACTCAATGCACTTAAAACTATGGCTGCAATGGACACAGAGCAGCGAAAGTTTTCACACTATATCAGCACTTGATCCTCTCAGTAATTGATTATGGACTAGGACTGCTCACTGTCTCACAGTCAGCTGGTGAAATTAGAGCGCATACAGAACGAAGCTATGCGGGTCATTCTGGGATGCACCAGAGACACCCCAGTAGTGTGTATGCGTTACATCCTTGGTCTGGCGACTGTTACTGGTAGGCACAAGGTGATGCAGGCGAAGGCATACCTCAGAGTAGCTGCAGATACAGATCACCCGTTGCATGAGGCGCTGGACGAAGTTAACTAAGGGTCAGATAAGAGGGAAATCATGGATGGCTTAAGCGGAGGATACGATCAGACAGGTGTGCCCCTTGGCGAACATCAGACGAGGAGAGTGGGTCAGAGTGCCAGCGGAGCAGGCAGACTTGTGCAGAGTTATAATCACATTGAGCCGGGAGTGCATGGAATGGCCAGCAGGGGCCACGGAAGTGGAAATCCAGCAACTAATTCAGCATAATGCTCGCCCGGGTGATGTGATTATCTACACGGATGGTTCGGTGTTGAGAGGTAGGAGAAGTGCCTGGGGATTCTTAGCAAAAGCTAATGGTCGACGTTTGGTGCAGGATAGCCTGGCGTATGATGAAACAGCATCTAGCTTAAGGATGGAGGTGAAGGCGGTCAGTGCAGCTTTCCGCTGGATGGAGAACACAATACATACACACATTGTGATTGTAACTGACTCAGAAAGCATGCTGAGGAGGGTGAGGACAGGCAGGCTTCGTGCAGAGTGGCTTGCTTCGCTTCGGAGGTCACGGGTAGCAAGCATTACCTGGATCTTTTCTCCGGGGCATGCCGGTGTGCTGGGGAATGAACAGGCGGACAGATTGGCTGGCTCGGCAAAACTTGGTGGAGTATTGATGCATGACAAGGCAGACGTGGTTGTGGCCTTGTGGGAGCACGTGTACACCTCAGAGGAGCAAATAGATCACCATAGTCTGGTAAGAATGAGGCAGCGAGGTGTGACGAGAGGATCTGGCCAACGCTCGACGCTCAGAGGAAAGGCTAGACGGACATATAATCAGATTGCTACTGGAACTATTAGTGTTGGAACTCTTCGCTGGCTGCTGAGGATGGGGACGGAGCGCTTATGGGAATGCCCCGAATGCTGTGATGTCGGTTCCTAAATCAATCAATCAATCAATCAATCATTAGGTACAGAACCACACCGATTCCTATCAATGCAGTAAAAAAGTATGTTTCTCTGTACGCCAAAAACAATTGTATTTACCAATTCACATGTAGGTGCCAGTCTATCTACATCAACAGAACATGGCGGCAGTTGAACAAAAGCGTGTCTGAAAACATACCTCAATGGGTCGACAAGATACTACACGCACACTATGGGAGACTAGTTCGACCGAAACACCGGAAGCTTTCTGCTTCTTCAAACGCTAGGCATATGCTAGAAAGCGGCCATATGATAGACAGAGCAGGGCCTTTCGCTTATTGTTTAACACACAAAATACTCGCTTGTTAAAGTTTGCAGAAGCAATAATGATTAATCTACACAAGCCAGTTTTCTGCAAAACAGAAAGACATGTTAGTCAGTTAGACAAATGACATTACTGTGCGAAAATGTGTATATTTCAGCTTGAAGGATTTATCTAGTTATTTTACTTTATGTTGTGTGAATTCTGCAGTATGTACTTGACGAGATGCAACGAAATATGCCATGCAGTAAATCGTGCAATCTTTTGTTTGTGTCTTCGTTATTCAGATATGGAAGGAATCAACATTGGGGGACGATACATCAATAAGATTAGATATGCAGGTGATACAGCTTTGATTGCAGACAATGAAATGGACCTGCAAAATTTAGTATATGCGGTTGTTGCACACAGTGAACAACAAGGGTTAGAACTGAATATTAAAAAGACACAGATTAATGTCGTCACTAGGAAGAAGAAAATACCACAATGTGATATGCGAGTAAATGGGCATATTCTTAAGCAAGTGAATCGATACAGTTATCTCGGCACAGTCATAACATCTGACGGGAGATGCCTTGAAGAGATTAGAACATGAATTGTTATTGCGAAGGTAGCCTTTTGCAAGATGAAAAACATACTGAATAATAAAACGATATCAATTGAAAGGAGAAAAAGAGTGTTGATGTGCTACATAGAACCTATACTTTTATATAGGTGTGAAGCGTGGACAATGAGCAGTCAAGCTGAAAAACATCTGATGGCTGTGGAAATGTGGTTTCTGAGGAAAATGCAAAGAATACCATGTACAGACAGAAAACCCAATGAACAAATCCTTCAAGAAACAAATAAAGATCATAAACTGATTAGAGACATTAGACATAGACAGTCAAAATTTGTTGGTCATGTTATGAGAAGAACTTGGTGAACTTGGTGACGACTGGCAAGATCGAAGGGAAGAGACCAAGGGTCCAATTCCAATTCCAATTTTCGAAAACAAAAATCCAAATTCGATCTCGTCCAACCTGCTTCCTCAGCGTCGGTTATTGTTGAGATCCGTGGTTGTGTGGATTGTTAGTCCTAATTGATACTGGTTTTATTGGTTCCGCTCTGTTTGTCGGATAAAGTTCTTTTGTGCTGTCTGGTTATTTTCTTCTGTCGTATGCTGTGTTGTTCTCACCGGGGCTGGTCCCGGTCACGTTCAGTCCTCATAAGGACTCGATATTGGCAAAGGCAGTGAGTTTAAGTGCAGTCTCAGCTTGTTCCCCCGGTCAGCTGCCCGTCCTCCTCTACGTTCGCTTTCTTGTTTTCGTCATCGGTCTATGGGTTGGTGCGACAACAAGTCGACCAGGTCTCCCTGTCATCCCCGTTCAGGAGCCCTCCGTGAGAGCCCACTCACCTTTCTACCACTCACCCCGCTGCTCGGCTTTTTTTTTAAAGTATTGTGTATATGTATATACACAAAACGTTTTTATTTTAATTATAATACAATAAACATATATACATATAAATATATACAGTGTAGGGAGGTTATGTGGCCTTCCCAGTTCTGCAGATGAACTGTCTGACCAGCCGCTGTATTTCTGGGTTGCTGTTTATGTGTAGGCACTCCGTCATTGTCATTGGTTTCCCAATTTTGACGAAGTGATCTCTTAGATCCCTTCGCTCTCTATTGTACTTGTCGCATACTAGTAAGTAGTGTTCAATTGTGTTGTTTTCTCGGCAATCTCTGCAGAATGGGTTTTCTCTTGTGTCTTTCCAATTGCCTAATCTGATTCTCCACAGCTGTCTGTTTGCCGGTGCTTTCATGTTGGTCTTGACTTGTGGCTTGTATCTGGGTTCACCCAACACTTGGAAGGCATGACGGCCTTTAGTGCTGTCTCGCCACTGTTGCCTCCATTCCTGGAGAATGTAGTTTTTGACAATATTCTTCCCTTCTACTTTACCTAGGCCTGTGCTGATTTTATTATTGCTGTTTAGTCCTCGTTTCGCCGCTCTGTCTGCTTGTTCGTTTTCCGGGATACCCCTGTGTGCTGGTATCCATCCGATGGTGACTTGGCATCCCGTGTACCCGAGGTTTGTGGCTGTCGCTAGTATCTCCTCTTTTATATCGGGTCTGTTGCCTCTATTGAAGTTCCCGAGCGTTTGTACTGATGACAGGGAATCTGTTAATATACATAATCTCAGCGGTGGTTTTTCGGCTGCAATCTCCAGACCTTTCATTATGGCTACCAGTTCGGCCGTGCATACTGATGTCTGGTCTGTTAGTTTGAACTGTTTCTTAAGCTTCCAGTCTGGGACCACTACTCCTGCTCCTACCTCTCCCTGTTCGTTCTTGGACCCGTCTGTGTATATTATGAGGTTGTCCTTACTGATTTCTTCTATGTTCGCCTCGGCCGCGTCTCGTGCATCTGTGTCCTCCGTGTCCTTGGTGATGGACTTTGCTAGACTACAGTCAGTGAATGGGACTGTTAGTTCCCATGGTGGGATTGCTGGCTTGAACCGTCTTGTCTGTTTCAGGGTTTCTGCTAGCTCATTTTCTTCCTTCATCTTCTCTGCTACTTCCCATCCTGCCGGTATTTGCAGTTTTACTATTGGGATGCCCCCCCCCTCCCCATTTTTTTGCTGTTGTCACTGAACGTTTGGTATCCAGGGTGGTCCTTGTCTTGTGCTACCTTTAGACAGTAGTTATACGTCAGCTGTTTACGCCTCAGACTCAGTGGAAGTACACCCAGTGCTACCTCCATGGCTTCTTTGGATGTCCCTTTTCCAGCACCCAAGATGGTGTTTAGCGCTTGGGCCTGTGTGGTGTCTATCCGCCTCTTGTTGGCTTCTGATGCTGAGTCGTACACAATGCTGCCATATTCTAGCTTGCCCCTGATAAATGCTTTATATAACATCAGCATAGTTTTGGTGTGGACATCCGTTACCTTTTATCACCCGCAGTAGGTTGCTTGCTTTCTTGCATTTTTCTAATGTCTGGTTTATATGTTTTGGCCAGTTCAACTGTTCGTCCAGGGTCATTCCTTCGAAGACTGTGATTTTTGTTCAATTAATGGTTACCCATTTTATCTCTATTTTCTAGTCCTTGTTAGGATTTATCTTCTTCTTGCTGCTAAATACCATGCTGACCGTTTTATTGGTGTTGATTTTGAAACCCCATTTGTCCATCCATGCTGTTAGCTTGTTTATCTGTTTTTGGAGGGGTCCTCTTGTAGTCTTTGCCACCTTACCACTCCTCCATATGGCTGCGAATTGAGATAGTCCTGTTTTCTGGTCTTCAATCTCCTTTGTCAGGTCGTTCACCAGTATTGAAAAGATTGTTGGTGAAATGACCGAGCCCTGGGGGATACCGTTCTCTTGCACATATGAGTCGGATACCTCATTCCCTATTCTCACTGAGAAGCTTCTATCTTTGAGGAAGTTTTAGATGTATTTGTAGGTTCTGGATGGCTTGGCCACGTGGCATGGTCGAGACAGGAACACGGAGCTGATCTACGACACTGGTGATTGAGTGAGATGGCAGAACATGACCGCCCACGCTTATCGGCATGGCACATAATTGATGGATGGATGGATAAATAAATGTTTTGCATATCCTTTACAGGACATCGCTGTCAACATCAGCATCTTTCAGCTGTATGTTGATTTCTTGGCAAGATTACGCTCAGTAGTTTGCCATTGCTTTCTGAGCGGCCGGCTCAGTTATCCCGCAAGTCACCAGCGGGGGTCGAACCGCTCCCAGCTCTCGCCCTGCTACGAGACTCTGCGTGATAAACGGGATTACGGAGAAAGTGTTGTAACCTCTCGGCCAGAGAGACCGGCGGATGGATGGATGGATGGATGGATGGATATAAATTCCCATTAGCTGAGAATTAAAATTGCGGAAGTAAGCTTACGAAACGAAACAAATAAAACTATATCCCTAACTAGTATGCGATATATACTCTAATCTCATCTCATCATGTTCCTCTTGTACCTTGCGGTGTCGAGGTGAAGTATAAACAGCGGGAGAGTGCCCGCTTATGGGCGATATGTCGTCTTTCTGTCCAAATGGGAAACCACATTTGGCAATATACAATCCTACGGTACTGAATCAGTTAACAACAACGAAGAAAAATGGAAGCATTTCTGCATCATGGCAAGGAAAAATATCAATACATTGAAAATAAAAATTTAAAAAAACATGTCACTACAGAAGGAAATATATTAAAAGGCATTACCGCCCAACCAGGTGGCAAAGCACATGAGGAAGAAATAGGTTGAGTAATAACTAATTAATGTGTCCCGAAGTAGCTTCCTGCTATTGGTATGTGATGTGATAGCGCCATCACAGTGTGTAAGAAAGATTATACGCAGGAAAAGGTGGCCAATTTCCCTTCACTTAGCAGGCGATGCGTCCAGGTTGAAAATCCCTTGTCCGATCGTACCCCTGACATTATCAGCGCAATATAATAAATATAAATTAATTCAAAACAAAGTATTCTCTCAGGGAATTTAAACACAAGAGCCATAAATAATATATTATTATATTGCTCAATTCCTTGCCTGGCAAGTTCCTCTGCGTCTCGTCAGTTGCATACGCTAGAATTATATATCAAATGACTTTGTGTTTAAAGTATTTCAGACAACGTTTAATTTATTTATTCACTTCGAATGATATATAACTCTGCAGCATGCAAATGACTAGATGCAGTGAAGTTTGCCCATCAAGGAATCGTGCAATATATTACATGCGGCTTCTGTGTTCAAATATTGAATTGTTTCATATTCTGCAGGAGATAGATGTATGTTTTTAAATTCCAGAATGTCCAGAATTCAAATATGGAGCAGAAGCCTGCAACCTGACGTGTAACTGTGACAGAGACAAGACCGCTTCATGTAACAGCACAAACGGCGTCTGTAACTGTAAGCCAGGATGGGGTTCCAGCGACTGTTCCCAAGATGTTGACGAGTGCCTGAACCGAACCGTAGAAGTTTGTCCTCATGACTACCAAGAATGTGTCAACACTATAGGAAGTTTCAAGTGTGAATGTAAAGATGGCCTAGTTAAAAACGCCAGTGGGAGTTGTGAAGGTATGTATTTGCGTCAATGTTGTGTCAGCTACATTATTTTTGAACATTCCTAATAATAATGGCCACTCTTCCGAATAACGGTCCTAAATGGGGACATAACACTTTAGTGTAAAAAGCATCCCTTACAGGGCCTCATTAAGTGATATAATAAAAATAATATTAAACACTACGAACTAAAATATAGAACTGAGAAAATGCAATTATGTACCAATAATATTTGAAAGTTATATGTGGAAGTTGTGCACAAAAGTTGTAAATACTGCCCGAATCATGTTCTTTGTGAAAATATTGTACACATCGGAACAAGCATTCAATGTCTTGTCGATCACTTCCGGTTCAGTGTGACGTGGACGGCTAGACCAATTGATGGATGCAATAAATGTTTTTGGGCCCGGAGGGCCCTCACAGTCGTCGGAATGTATATCTATCAGTTATATGTGGAAATAGATATACACTTCGACGACAGTGAGGGCCCTCCGGGCCCAGGAAACATTTATTGCATCCATCATTCGGTCTAGCAATCCACGTCACATTGAACCAGAAGTGATCTACAACATCAACTAATGAGGCCCTGTAAGGGATGCTTTGTATACTAAAGAGTTATGTCCCCATTTAGAACCGTTATTCGGAAGAGTGCCCTTCATTGCTCAAATCACAGATTCCTGCACTTCCAGACGTAAAAAATCAAGTGATCAAGCAGAATATATTTGATGATAAACATGATATCTTTGCAGAAAGCAGCAGTCATCTTGAGCTTGTTGACATCTCTATAAAGTTTGTCTTCATATGGAGCAGGTGTAGGCCAAACTAATTTTCCCCATTCAAGAGATGTTGGGCACTCTTGCTTTAAATGTTATAAAATCTTGCTTGAACTGTTGGACACTTTTGCTTCAAATGTTGGACACTTTTGCTTCAAATGTTGGACACTCTTGCTTCAAATGTTGGACACCGCTGCTTTAAATGTTGGACACCATTGCTTCAAATGATGGACACTCTTGTTTCAAATGTTGGACACTCTCGCTTCAAATGTTAGACACTCTTGCTTCAAATGTTGAATGCTCTTGCATCAAATGTTTATTCCTCAAATTGCCAATTCCACAATTGCATTCATCAAACTCCTGTATCTTTAGTTTATTCAGTAAGTGATTCTTAATATGGCCATGTATTTTGTATTTCATTTTCTGAAAATATTATATCATGTGCAGAGTCTGAAGATTGCTACTTGTTCACTTATGTCAAGATAGTAACATGCATGCATTTAAAACTATCTATATTATATTTATTCATCAATCATTAGTATTATGATGCACTTGATCATTCTTCTGCATGTTGCTTAGTAGGGAGGAGAAACTCTCTCTTGTTGGTGACCTGTCAGTTCATAATTCATCATAAATTAATAATGAATGCTATATGTCCAGCCTGATCTTGGTCTGCCTCCTGCCCTTTCATAGTCATGTTGTTAATTGATAATATATCGCCGCATGTGACCTCCCATTTGGACAGAAGAATGATACATCGCCATACTAGAGTCATCGTGCTATTTGTTTTCCTTTGTGGCATCTTCCGCAATTTCAGTGCTCAGTGAATGGAAATTTACATGATAATACTTGTTCATTTGATTGTGCAGCATGTTTGGTCCATCCTTTATGTTTGTTTGGCACAGAATCAGTTAATCACATATATGGATAGAACAGCAGCAGTATTTATAACAGTATCTTGGTCAAAGGGGCACAAGTGTTGCCTCAAACCATGATTGATATGAGATCAATTTCTGCATCCACTCATGATCAGATATCATATTATATGAGAAGGCCTCAGGTTCTTCAGCCTGTTCAGATCATCACCATTACATGGTGGACATGTTGGTAGGTGCCCCTATCTCATCCATATTAAATCCATCATCCTACAGCCTGTAAATGTGCCTGCAAGATGTTGCTTGATGAACCTCCTCACATGCTTCATATTTTACCCTTTCCTGGATACACCAATGTTCTCCCCAAATGCTTGCATTTTAACTACGGATGCTGATTCATTCAGCTGGAAGTACCTTGCCTTTGAAAATATTCACAATTCTTTTCCAGTTCCCCTGCCTGATGCTTTCTCATGGTATTTTTCATGCCCAAGACGTCTTCAGTGTCCTGTGTCCTTCTTCATGTTGTTCCACACATGCCCACTCTGATTTATGAGATACTAATTTACGTCCGCAAGTCAAGGACAAGAAGTCAACATTTTAGTTCAACTGACCACTGTAGGGATTGAACCGATAACTCGGCGTCAGCACACCGGAAGTTTCAGAGAGAGAGCTCTATTATCCATTCGGCCATGCTAAACTCTCTTCATGTTTATTTAGGTATCCCTCTATTTCTTTTGCTTTGTGGATTCCAAAGGTCTTTCTTGTTATACTAATCTCATGTTTTCTCAGTGTATGTTCTATCTAGTGCCAGCATCATTTCTTTATCTCTTAGTTCTCTGGTATGTGTCTAGTTCTCTCCATGAGCTCCACATTGATTATTCTATCATACCATTTCATTCCTCCTATTGTGTGCAGGCATCAATTAGTGAATTTTTATAGTTTATTTGTAATTGTTTTCCAGGTTTCTGGTTCGTACAGGTGCAATGATTTTTTGTTAGAATTAAATAGTGTTTGGTGATAAGTTTGATTCTAATTTTGACTTCCAGAAATTTCCTTGGTTGTATATATAAAATGTAGTGTAACTAAAGATGTGTACATGTTTCAGTGCACCCTGGAGCTAGCTGTCAGACAGGAAACAGGTGTTCACATTTGTGTGTCAAAATCTTCCAGGGCCAGACATCCCAGGAGAAATGCTACTGTCCAGACAACATGAAGTTGGTGGGAAACACTTGCCAGCGTAAGAAACTGATCACACACAAAACCATTCCTAATAACTTATTCTGGCCCATTAAATTGTCACTTTAAAATTGTCATAACATGAACAACTCAAAGTATGGAAGGTCAGTTGTATAAGAGCACAATTACAGAAAAATCAGAGATTGTTATGGAAGACAAATCTTCACCAACAAGCAAAAACAACACAGATTAATGGCAATACAATAACTACATTGAAGATTAATAGTATGTAGTTATTTTAGTGTTTTTGTTTGTTGCTTTTGTCTGTTGAAGGTTTGTTACCACAATGGCCTCCATTGTTCTGTGATTTAGCTCCTGTAAGGCTGACCTTCCATGCTGTGAGGTTTTCATATTGTGTCTTGCATTCTCACAGTTTACCACTCTTACCTCCATTTCCTGTGTGAACGTAAGCACTTGACAATAGTATAACTAAGAAGGCAGTCACTTTAAACCCTGCCAGTCCAGAGAGCACAGAAGTGCAGTGACTAACACATTCTCCTGACTGCTAAGTGGACAGGTATTCAAATATCCATCAAGGCAGAATGCTTAAAATTGACCCAGCCTAAAGTCATAAAATTAAAGGACCCTGTTACATGCCTTAAGGCTCATCAAGAATACAGTGCTAGACCCGTATTTGTAGAGACCAGTAGCACTCTGGGTGGATAAGCGTAGTGCTGTAAGGAAATGGCAAAATGCCAAGAAGAACAGAGTTGCCCATCCTAGTCCCTGCATGCACTTAGAAAGAGAGATGCACACAAAAGTAAGCTATTTAAAAAACTGGTTAAGGTGGCTAAAAGTGAAAAATGGGCAGAGGTATGTCAAAGAGTAAACACAGACAAGTCACTGAAATTGTTCTGGCGACTACATAAAAGCATGAGTGGGGTAGTCAAGAATAAGAGCATTTCTGACTTCCAATGTGCTGACCTCATCTGGCAGAGAACTGATGAGGACAAGAGCAAAGCCCTCTTCAAATGCTATCTAGAGCAGAGCAACCAGACAGACATGAGAGGCGGAAATCTTGCCAAGGAGGTCTCCTCAGATAGGTGTAAGGCCCAGAACATTTCGGATGAAGACACAGTGACAGTGAAAGAAATCAAGGTTGTGCTTTGACGATCAAAAAAAACAGTGCTCCAGGGCCAGATGGCATAAGATATGACATCAATAGGTGTACCGACAATGAGCTAGAGAAACTAGCAGACGTACAACAGTATAGCGAATGCTCGCATCAAGGAGGAGTAGTTACACAGCTAAATGATTCCCTTGCCGAAGCCTGGCAAAGACCACACAAAAATGCAGGGATATTGAATAATAACCATGCAGAATACAATAGGCAATCTGCTGGAGAAGTTAATTGCCAGAAAAATATCAAGCCAGCTGGAGAGGCAAGGTTGTTTCCCACCTACCCTGGGAGGGTACCGTCTAAAAAGAGAAACCTGGACCAATGCAGCAATTTTTGCCCATGATGTCTATGAAGGTTTCAACTCAGGTATTGACACATTTGCTGCAGCGATTGATCTTGAGGACGCGTACAACAGAGTACCATAGGATTTTTTAATGCTTCAGCTTCTTGAACTCAAGATAAGACCTTTCCTACTTAGTTGGATCGCTGCAGCCCTCTTCCAACGGAAATTAGTTTTTAGATGTGGCAGTTGGACTTCGGAAACAACAACAATATATCCTGGCTTACCACAGGGATCACCATTATCTCCGGTACTATTCAATGCCTACACTGTGATAATCATCAGTGAGAAAATCATAGGACCGGGGAGGACATTGTGGTATGCAGATGATGTTTTAGTGTATCGTCAGGGTAAGGATAGAGATCAGGGTGCTGTGGAACTACAAACCAAACTCAATCGCATAAGCACTTGGTGTGTTGAAGCTGGGGCAATGGTCAACCCAATAAAGGCAACAGTGACATGGTTCTCTTTGAATAACTATATTGTCATCACCCCAACGCCAACTGTAAATCTGGATTCAGAGATAATGGAAAGAATGCAGGCAATGAATTACCTGGGGATACGATTTGATCGAAACCTAGCTTATACTGATCACATAGTCCAGGTGATAACAAAGGCCAAGCAGGGTTTGGCTGCGATGCGGGTGATGGCGAGGGCAAACTGAGCAGCTCCATCTATGTCTTCTTTACGAGGGTTTGGTCCTTTCTGTTTTGAAGTATGCGAAGGCAATCCTGACTCTCAGCCATAAGCAGATAGAAAGGGTGGAAAGGATACAGAACTAAGCTTTGCACATTATTCTTGCATGTACAAGAGATACAGCATGCAGGGCGATGCGCTACCTTCTTGATTTTCCAACCTGAGGGACAAAATACAAATTTGCAAAGCACGTGCCTATCTCAGAGTCAACGCAAACACACAGCATCCACTGCATAGCGAGATTAAGAAGGTAAAGGGCAGCAGGTTAAAAAGAGGAAGGTCGTGGATGGGTCAAGCCGAAGACATTCTTCAGCAGGTGTGTTCACTTCGGGACTTAGCACCTGGCGAGGAGTGTGCACAAGTGCCAACAAAGTTCTGTACATGCTTGTCAGTGTGCATCCAACTAGACAGGAAATGCAGACAAGAAAATCCAACTGCTGTGGAGGCAGACGCACAGGCTCTGATCTTTGAGAATTCTTTAGAGCAGTGGTTCTCAACCTTTAGTGGCCCGTGCCCCCCTTCACCATATGTTCAGGCTGTCATCCCCCCTTCCCCCAACTTTCCAAAATTGTCAGCCTCAAAAGGTGCATTAAAAATAACATGCCTATAAAAATCCTTATTTCTTCCATAGTTGTACATGCAAAGATACATTTTATAGTGTAGTCTTATACAGTTAATAGCAAATGAATATGCTGATGGATATTAAAACTTAAATAAAAGCATTTTTATATTCACAATATTTTACTAAAACACCATATTAATCATACTACAATAAACAAACAGATAAAACGTAAAAGAATTGTAGCTTAATATACTACACCAGGATGCCAGAAGATTGTGCT
This sequence comes from Cepaea nemoralis, assembly GCA_014155875.1. Classification (NCBI taxonomy): domain Eukaryota; kingdom Metazoa; phylum Mollusca; class Gastropoda; order Stylommatophora; family Helicidae; genus Cepaea; species Cepaea nemoralis. Next base: position 436,269 of record JACEFZ010019187.1, read on the forward strand.
TCATCAAACAAAATGCTCATTACAAAACCAGGATATTGTAGATTCGTAATTTAAATGACGATTGTAATAAATGAGAACACTGTGGTTGTTTTTCCCGCAGCATTTCTGAAATACGCGGAGGAGTGCTTGAAAGGGCACAACGGAGATCGTTTTCAACATCTAATCTGTTGCGTCGTTTCGTTTTAATTTCTAGCAGAGCTGAAAATCCTGACCCACAAACATATGTTGACGCAAATGGTAGCAATGCACGGATTGCTTTTTCTGCTACTTTTGGGTATGAACCGCACATTAAAGGCCAAAATTCCATGATTGGTTTCTCACTGAACACATCCCTTGCTCCCGAATCATTTTTCAGCTCCAGAAGTTCACCGTGACAATCATCAGAAACTTTTCCAACTGATAATTTGAATGTGTTTCGCAACAAATCCAGCTCATCATCACTAAGTTCAGGAAAATATCGCTCAGATTCATTTTCTAATGCTGTCAAATGCTGCAAATTTCATATTTTTGCAAATTGTGGAAATACTTGGTCTTTACCATCGACAATGAGAATGGATGACAGCTTCTCAAACATTGCAACATTTGTCATATTGACCTTTCTTTTCCAGTTTTCCAGCTTGCTCATAAAAGCTCTCAAGGCATCCACAAATTGTATGATATGTGTATTTGTTCCTTGCATCTGAAGATTGAGTTTATTCAACTGCTCAAAAATATCAACTAAATAGGCAAGGCGCATGATCCATTTCTCATCCAGCCAGGCGAAAAAGTCCATCTTACCCTGAACTTCAAAAAATTATTTGAGCTCGTTCTCTCAGCTCATATACTCACGCAGTTACATTTCCTCTTGACAGCCATCGAACATTTGTGTGGAAAAGAAGCAAATGGTGGCCTGCATCCATGTCAACGCATAACTGCTTAAAAAGCCGTGGGTTGAGAGCACCTCCTTTGATAACAATCACAATCTGAACGGTTTGATCCAAAACCTTCCCCAATGGAGCTGGAAGTGTTTTGGAGGCCAGTGCCTGATGATGGATCATGCAATGAATGCCTTTCACTTTTGAGGTACGTTTCTTCACACTAACTTGAAATCCTGATTTGGTCCCCAACATAGCTGGTGCTCCATCTGTACAGCACCCACACATATTATCCCAGAAAAGATTTTCTGATTCAAGGAAAGATGAAACCTTTTCCAAATTATCAGAGGCCATGGTAGTTGTTTCAAGAGGAGAACAAAAAAGAAGTTCTTCTTTAAATGATCCTGAATGCACATACCTTGCAAACACTATCAACTGAGAACACGATGCCACATCAGTCGATTCATCAATTTGAATTGAATAGAGCCCAAATGCTGCAGACTTGATCTCTTGCACAACTTGATCCTTGATGTCAATGGCCATATCGCTGATCCTTCTTTGAACAGTGTCGTTTTGATAGTGAAACCGCTGCAAGTTTTTTCTCTGATTCATTTCCCAACACAATTTCCACCATCTTGAGACAAAAAGGTTTGATCGAAGATTCCCCGATTGTATGTGGTTTTTCTGCTTCACTATCTCCAGTGCTACGACATAGGAAGCTTCAGTAACCTTTCGGTTTGTTTCTTGGAATACCCCTGTTAAAACCAGTCTCATCCTTTTGACAATGTTCCCAAGACGTTCAAAATAGGTTTTGTCCTTGTCCTTGCATTGAGGATGAACATTCAACAAATGATTCCTCAATTTTGTCTGTTTCATAGAATCATTTGACAAACTTTTACTACAAATAACATATTGAGGTCGTTCTTCTCCGTTGATGACGATATTTGTGAATCCATAATTCAAATAAGACAGGTCATACTTTCGTTTTTTGACACTCATCTACAGTCATGCAGGTGTTTAGAAACAGTTTTCATTAGAAATAATGGATGGTGTGTGGAAGGACATTCTTTTAAGTTACTTTTTTTTGTTGTATGAATTTAATGAGACGCTACCCGCCAGGAGCTGGGCGAAGCCACGCCGGGTCAGATAGATAGACAGACCCACCTTTTCGCTGCAGTTATCTACAGGCATATGCGTTATAATCCTCCTCCTCTCCGCTCCTCCTCCTCCTACCCTCTTCCTCTTCCTCTCCCCCTCCTCCCTCTCCCTCCTCCATCCTCCCTCTTTCTCCTCCTCCTCCCTCCTCCTCCCTCTTCCTCCTCCGTCCTCCTCCTCCATCCTCCTCCCTCTTCCTCCTCCTACCTCCTCGCCCTCCTCCCTCCTCCTAATCACTCCTCTTCCTTCCTCCTCCCTTCTCCTCCTCTCTCCTCCTACTCCCTCCTCCCTCCTCCTCCTACGTCCTCCCCCTCATCCCTCCTCCTTCTCCTCCCTCCTCCTCCTACCTCCTCCGCCTCCCCCTCCTCCTCCCCTCCTCCTCATCCCTCCTCCTCCCTCCTCATCCTCCCTCCTCTTCCTCTACCCCCTCCCTCCACATCCCTCCTCCTCCCTCTTCCTTCTCCTCCCTCCTCCTCCTCCCTCCTCCTCCTCCCCCTCCTCCTCCTCCCTCCTCCCTCAACCTCCTCCCTCCTCATCCCTCCTCCTCCTCTCTCCTCCATCCTCCTCCTCTCCTCCTCCTCCTCCTCCCCCTCCTCCTCCTCCCCTCCTCCTCCTGCGTTCTTCTACGCCCTCCTTCTCCCTCCTCCTCCTCCTCTTTCCTCCTCCCTCGTCCTCCTCCCCCTCCTCCTCCCTCCTCCTCACCTCTTCCTCCTCCTCCCTCCTCCTACCTCCTTCTCGCTCTCCTCCTCCTCCTCCTCCTCCTCCTAATCACTCATCCTCCCTCCCTCCTCCCTTCTCCTCCTCTCTTCTTCCTCCTCCTCCCTCCTCCATCCTCCCCCCCTCATCCTCCCCCCTCTTCCTCTCTCCTCCTCCACTTCCCTTCTCCTCCTCCTCCCTCCTCCTCCCTTATCCCCCTCCTCCCTCCTCCTCCTCCCTCCTTCTCTTCTCTCCTCCTCCTCTCTCCTCCTCCCTCTACCTCCTCCCTCCTCCTCCTCCCTCCTCCTCCTCTCTCCTCCTCCTAATCCCTCCTCCTCCCTCCTATTCCTCCCTACTCCTCCTCCTCCCTCCTCTTCCCTCCTCCTCCTCTCTCCGCCTATCTCTTCCTCCCTCCTCCTCCTCCCTCCTCCACCTCCTTCTTCCTCCTCCCAGCTCCTACTCCTCCTTTTTCTTCTTCTTCTTCTGCTGCTGCTGCCGCCGCCGCCGCTCCATTTACCCAAGTTAATTTTTGGGGAAGATGTAAAGACCTTTCAAGTGCTCTTTCTAATGCTTTTTGTAAGTTGGTCTTCGTTTATCTAGGTTGTTCTAACTGCAACCAATAAATGATTAGGCAGACAGACAGACAGACAGAGAGGGACAGACAGACAGACAGACAGACAGACAGTCGGGAACGGGAGCTTATATGACTACTTATATGAATTAAATTAGATGCTCCACACCAGGAGCTGGGCGATACCGGGCCGGGTCAGACAGACAGACAGACAGACAGACAGATAGTCGGTAACGGTAACGAGAACTTATGTGACTACTTATATGAATTAAATTAGATGCTCCCCACCAGAGACTGGGTGAAGCCGGGCCGGGTCAGCTAGTCATCTATAAATATAAAACGAAAAAATCAAGATCAACAAAAAAAAAAAACAACAACAACAACAACAACACACACACACACACACACACACACACACACACACGCACACACGCACACACCCACCAACCCACCCACCCTCTCTCTCTCTCTCTATCACACACTCTCACACTCACACACACACCCACACACGCACACTCTCTCTCTCTCTCTCTCTCTCTCTCTCTCTCTCTCCTCTCTCTCTCTCTCTCTCTCTCTCTCCCCTCCTCCTACACCTTCTTTTTCTTCTTCTTCTTCTTCTTCTTCTTCTTCTTCTTCTTCTTCTTCTTCTTCTTCTCCTTCTTCTTCTTCTTCTTCTTCTTCTTCTTCTTCAGCGTTCCGAGCCAATGCGGTTCTTTGCTGCAGATACAATCCGTCTCCTTTCGTCTCTCTGGTTGACCTTCTCTTGCCAGTCGTTGATTCCAAGTGCTTGTAGGTCTGTATTTATATTATCTCTCCACCGTCTTCTTGGTCTACCTCGGGGTCTACGGTCATTTATTTCCTGAGTGTAAGTGAGTTTTGTTTCCCTATTATCTTTCATTCTTTCTATATGCCCCAGCCATTGTAGTCTATGAGTCTTCATGATGCCAGTGATTAGCGGGGACTTAAACAGATCATAAATGTCTTTGTTACTTCTTCTTTTCCACTCTCAACTTTGTGTATCCCTAATGGGTCCAAAGATGCGTCTTAAAACTTTGTTCTCAAAGATTTGTAACAAGGCTTCGTCTCCTTTCGCTGTACTCCAGGTTTCAGAGCCATACAGTAGATGTTGTAGTGCATAGTATATCTTATTTCCAGAATTGATTCAAGTTTGTATTTCTTCCCTTATGATGTTGGAGCAGTTGAAGATTGTACCCAGGTATTTGTATGTTTCCGTTCTTACAATGGTAATATTACCTATTTGCCGGGAAGGTTAACCCGGTCAACAAATGCCCGCAGAAGTCGGATGTGTCGGCCTAACGGCACAAGAATGCAGCTCTGCTGTAAACAGGCACAACGCAATCACGTCCGAAAAAAACTCCGGATGAACGCAAAAGAAGAAGAAGAAGATATTACCTATTTGTATGTGGCCAGAGTTTTTAGCCATTCCTTCTCTTGAAATTACCATATATTCTGTCTTATCTTGGTTGATAACCAGCCCCATCTGTTGGGCTTTTTCCTTTAAGTGAGTCAATATTTCCAATGTCTTTTGTTCATTTTCCCCTATAATATTAATCAATCAATCAATCATGTGCCATGCCGGAAAGCGTGGGCGGTCATGACTCGCCATTTCACTCGATCACCAGTGTCGTGGATCAGCTCAGTGTTCCTGTCTCGTCCATGCCATGTAGCCAAGCCATCCAGGTATTTTCCTCTCGGTCTTCCTCTTGGTCTGTTCCCTTCGATCTTGCCAGTTGTCACCAAGTTCTCCAATCTATTTCTTCTCATAACATGTCCAAAAAATGTTGACTGTCTACGTTTAATTTCTCTAATCAGTTTCCTCCAGATATTTATTATTAGTTCGTATAGCTTTAGATGTAATGCATGGCCGCCTGCCTTTATAAATTCAGCAGCAATTCCATCAGCCCCAGTTGTCTTATTGTTTTTAAGTCATGTGATTTCATATAGGATTTCTTCAAATGCAGGTTCTTCAATTTGTGGTTTACACGTTAGAACCTCTTCCTGTGGGAAGGTGTTATTTGGAGCTTCACAATTTAGTAATTCAACAAAATATTCTTTCCATGTGTTGCACATTTCCTCATTGGTATTTATCATATTCCCATTTTTGTCTTTTAAACCATATGTGTTGTGTTGGTGCCCTCGTTTCATTGACTTCAGTTCTTTAAAAAACTTTCTGGATTCGTTTTTCTGGTGATTAGTTTCCATATGTTTGATTATATTACTCATATATTCTTGCTTCTGCTGTCGAACTATTTTTGTAGTCTCTTTACATCCATTTCTATATTGCTCTTCCTTTTGGATGTTGTTGATGTCATTTAACCATTAATGTCTGGCATTCTTTTTCCTAATGACTGCTTCTTCACACTTTTGATTGAACCATCTGTCCTTTCTATGCGTGGTTAACACACCGAGACATTCTTCTGCGGTAGATTGAATTGTATTCTTGATGTTCAACCAAGTTTGGTCAATGCTTTCCTCCAACGGGATTTGAAGAGTTTCAAGTTTACATTTTATTTCATCTGTAAATTTCTCTTTGACTGTAATTTCTTGTAGTTTTTCTCTGTTATATGTTGGGTGTAATATTTGTAATTTAGTATAGAAAGCTCTCTTAAGTTTTATTTTCAATTTTGCTCCAACGTGGAAGTGGTCGCTGTGGCACTCAGCTCCTCTATAGCTTCTAATTTGTTGTATGTTTGATGCATTTCTGTTGTTAATTAAAATGTGATCTATTTGATTATAGGTTCTATTGTCACATGATTTCCAAGTTTGTTTGTGTATATCTTTTCTTTGTAGTCTGGTACTGCTAATCTTCAGTACTTTGGCTTCTGCCAGGTTGATGACTCTCCATCCATTATCATTTGAAGTTGTATGTAGGCTATCCATACCGGCCACTTTGTTTGCTCTCTACCTATTTTTGCATTGAAGTCACCCAGCACAATTAGGATGTCCTGTTTGGGGGTTTCTTCTATGACATCTTCCAAATGATTATAAAAGTCTTCTTTTTTCACACACACACACACACACGCGCGCACACACACACGCGCGCACACACACGCACGCACACACACACACAAAATCGGCCACCGCTGGCAAGCTTTTAGGCCACAGAGACCGGTGGTATATATATATATATATATATATATATATATATATATATATATATATATATATATATATATATATATATATATATATATATAAATCAATCATGTGCCATGCCGGAAAGCGTGGGCGGTCATGACTCGCCATTTCACTCGATCACCAGAGTCGTGGATCAGCTCAGTGTTCCTGTCTCGTCCATGCCATGTGGCCAAGCCATCCAGGTATTTTCCTCTCGGTCTTCCTCTTGGTCTGTTCCCTTCGATCTTGCCAGTTGTCACTAAGTTCTCCAATCCATTTCTTCTCATAACATGTCCAAAAAATTTTGACTGTCTACGTCTAATTTCTCTAATCAATTCTACGATTTTCATTTGTCTCCTGTAGTACTTGGTCATTGGTTTTTCTATCTGTCCATGGTATTCTTTGCATTTTCCTCAGAAACCACATTTCTGCAGCCATCAGATGTTTTTCAGCTTGACTGCACATTGTCCAAGTTTCACATCCATACAAAAGAACAGGCTCTATGTATCCCCTCAACACTCTTTTTCTCGTTTCAATTGACATCTTTTTATTGGTCAGAATGTTTTTCATCTTGCTAAAGGCTACTTTCGCCATGGCGATTCTTGTTCTAATCTCTTCAAGGCATCTCCCATCAGATGTTATGACTGTTCCGAGATAATTGTACCTATTCACTTGTTGAAGAATATTCCCATTTACTTGTATATTACATTGTGGTACTTCGTTCTTCCTAGTGACGACCATAACCTGTGTCTTCTTACAATTTAATTCCAACCCCAGCTGCTCACTGTGGACAACAACCGCGTCTACTAATTGTTGCAGATCTGTGCATTGTCTGCAATCAATACTGTATCATCTGCATATCTAATGTTATTTATTTTTCGTCCCCCAATGCTGATTCCATTTATGTCTTCTACATTTCTGAAAATATTTTCACTGTATAGGGAAAAAATATCTGGAGACATTACACATCCCTGCCTAACACCTCTCTTAATAGGTTGATATTGTCCCACTTCATTATCAATCCTTATGGCAGCTTGTTGTTTCCAATATATGTTTTTTTATAAGTCTAATGTCTTTCCCATCAATTTGTAGATCTGCAAGCATATCCACCATGTTGACATGTCTAACTCTATCAAAAGCCTTTGTGTAGTCAATAAAGCAAAGATGTATATCCTTGTTTACTTCTATAGCACATTCAATAACTGTTCGCAGCATATACACAGCATTTACTGTACCCTTTCCTTCTACAAACCCACATTGTTCTTCCCCTATTTCAGGTTAGTTAGTCAGTTAGTTAGTCGACAGATCATCCTCATTGCACATCGAACCATTCAGTCCATAAGTGCTCGGATCCCCTCCTCAGCAAATCCCGCAGCGTGTAGCGGCTAACGACGCCAGTTCTGTGTTGGTTTATCAATCTTCTTTGGCTTCCTGCGTAGTATTCTTGTTTGGCCACCCCTCTTTTAATTTGCTGCTCTCGCAGTCTGGCCATTGTTGTAGATTCACAGTCATCACTTGGTTCTCGCAAAAGTCTTACTTCTCGTAGAGCATTCAGAATGTCAGCCTGGTCCATGGCGCGTCTGCCCTCCACAGTAGCCTCACCTGCGAGCTTGTCAGCCCGCTCATTTCCTTGTACTCCCGCATGCCCTGGCACGAAGATGAAACTAATCTTTGCCAGCCGAGACCGCTCCAGAGGCAGCAACCATTCTCTTCGGATCGACCCCTCCTCTATCCTCTTGATCATGTTCATTGAGTCGCTAAGGAAACAAGCCCTAGTGAATGTCTGTGTCTCGAGCCATGTTATTGCTTTACTTACTGCCATGACTTCCATGGTCAGGCTACTTGTGGTTTCAGTGAAAGCACCAGAGTCCTCCTTCACAATTCTCCCTCCGGCCTGAGCTGTAAAGGCCCATGAGCTTCTCACATGTCGGACGACCGACCCATCTGTGTAGATGACCGCGTCACCGTCTAGCGAATTCTCGAAAAATCAACGCTTGTACTTCAGCCTCAACAGCAGCCGGATTTTCTTGATCTTCTTCCTCACTCTTTGCATGATAATTCGTAACACGAACTTTGTGATGTGACTTATTATACTAGTTGTTCTATGTTGATCACATTCCAAGGTTCCGGATTTCTTTGGGATTGCAATAAATACAGAATTACATAATTCAGAAGGTATATGTCCAGTATCATATAATGTGTTCAGCATTCTGGTGACTTGCTCTAGTCCAAATTCTTCTAAAGCTTTAATCATTTCTGTTGTGATGTTATCTGCACCAGGGGCCTTGCCAGCTTTCATATGTTTAAGAACATTTTGAACCTCCATCTTCAAAATTGGTGGTCCTTCATTATTAAATCTAATATCATACTGTTTCTCTCTGTTATCATTATACAGGTTTTTCACATAATCTGTCCATACATGTAGAATCTGATCTTTTTCAATTATGATTTTGCCATCTTTAGTTTTTAGACAGCCTGTTGATGTACTTGTTCTTTTATTAGTAAGTTCCTGAATTCTTTTGTGCACTAATTTGGTATTTTGACTGTTGTGTTGTTTTTCAATTTCTAAGCACTTTTCCTCAAGCCATGATTCTTTTGCCTTCCTACATAATATTCTGACTTGTCTGTGAATTTCTTCATATTTGGCAGGATTATTTTTGTTGAGTCTTCTTGTTTCCATTAGGTGTAAAATTTCTTCAGTCATCCATTTCTTACGACCCACCTTCTTTAATTTTGGAATAGTTGTTTCTGCAGCCAAACTGATTGAATTCTTTAACATTTCCCATTGATCATTCACATCCTGGAATAATATCTCTAGATCAGACAATATATCAAATCTGTTCTGTACTTCTATGTTGAATTTGTTTTGTATTTCCTTGTCATTACTCAATGTACACAAATCATATTTAGTGTTTCCTGTTATACACTTGACTTTCTTCAGCTTTATCCTCAATGTTCCTGTGAGTAGTCTGTGGTCACTATAACAATCATCACTGGGAACTGTTGTTGCTACTGTTAGTGCTTTTCTAAATCTTCTGCTAATCAGAATGTAGTCAATCTGGTTTCTAATCCTGCTATCAGGACTCCTCCATGTCCATAATCTTCTAGGGTGTTGCTTAAACCAGGTGTTTCCTACAATCATTTCCTTTTCTTTAGCCCACTCTACGAGTCTGTATCCTCTTTCATTTCTCTCTCCTAAACCATAGTTTCCTACTGTGTATCTATCACCTTGATTTCCTACTTTTGCATTGAAGTCTCCTATTATGATGTTTATTTCTGAATTTTTACATTTCTTTAAGGCAGACTCTATGTCATTATAGAATTCCTCTACACTATCTTCACTGGACTCTCCTGTTGGGGCATATACTTGAATAACATTTATGCTAAAAGGTCTGCCACTCAATTTAACTAGTAGAACTCTGTCCGACACGGCCCAATATCCTTGAACAGATTTTGATGTTTTCCGGTCCAAAATTATTGCCACTCCCCTGTGTCGATCTTCACCTCCAGAATAAATAATCTTAAAATCTTCATCTATCTTGATGCCCGCTCCTGTCCATCTCGTTTCACACATCCCTAAAATATTAATTTTTTCTCTTTGTATTTCTTGTTTTATGTTCTCTAATTTCCCGTCGTCGTTTAACATCCTAACGTTCCATGTTGCTAATTTTAATGTCTCTGTCCTTGTCTTGCGATGATCAGTCTTTAAGCGAATCATAATGTACTAGGCACTTTCAAAGAGGTAGTTTGCCGTTGCTTTCCTCTATGGCAGTGACCATACTGGCCGGATGACCGCAACCATTGTCTCTCGAAAGAGATCCTCTGCCTGCCGTCGCGAAACTCGAGACCATGACCAACAAATATCTGTCGGCTGCCCTCAAAATTTCATCCACCACCTGCCTTCCGTGGCTTCTTTTGAAAACATCCAATAAACGAACACAAAATAACATCACATAATCAACAGGAAAACACTATCCACATGAAATCCCCAGGAAATCCACAGGAATACAATAAACAGCGTCTCCCCGAAGAATGACACATCATTTTGTCGCCATTGTACCGGAAGTTATATATATATATATATATATATATATATATATATATATATATATATATATATATATATATATAGATATATATATATATATATATATATATATAAACACACACACACACACACACACACACACACATATATATATATATATGATTGATTGATTGATTTAGGAACTGACATTACAGCATTCGGGGCATTCCCATAAACGCTCCGTCCCCATCCTCAGCAGCCAGCGGAGAGTTCCTACACTAATAATATCAGTAGCAATCTGATTATATATATATATACCAATACAAACACACACACACACACACACTCATATATATATATATATATATATATATATATATATATATATATATATATATATATATATATATATATATATATATATATATATATATGCCAGTCTCCCCTGGCGAAGGCGTTAAGGACGCTGTTCATAATCCCGTATACCCAGGTACGAAACACAGCTGCACGAGATTCGCCAGCGGATCGCGTTGCATCAGTTTCTTATGGAAAAGTATGTGAGCCGGACGTTCAGAAAGCAATAGCAAATCACTGAACGTAAAACTTGCCAAGACATCAACAGCAGCTGTAAAATGCTGGTGTTGACTGCAATGTCCTGTAAATATGATATGCATTTTATATATCCATGAGTCAACTTACGTCTTTAAAAGACAGTCTCCTTACCTCCACAAAAATAATAATTTGGGAAGCTGAGACGTGTAGATTCGTAAACAATGGAGGGATCTTTAATACTCGGTAATCGGTTTCTGTTTTAATGTGATATTGAAATAATCGGGAAATTTAACATGATGAGTACTCTAAACCTCATTAAAACAGAGACACAATAACAAGAAAACGAAAGTTACCTCAAATAAAATCTCCTGTAAATACGGCAACCTAAAACATAGAGGCTAGCTAGAAGGAAAAGAACCGTATATTATGGAGGGAAAACAATATTAAGTAATCACAAGCCAGTACGACAGTCCTTCGATCCTAAAATACTCAGAGATACATTCCAACTGGTGGAATTATTGGATACTATGGACATAAATAACAAACACATGGCATCCATGGATATAGCCTCCCTATTCACTAACGTTCCATTAGAGGAGACAGTGCAAATAATAAGGGAACGCATTGAAGACAAACAACTAAAATTAGGCATACCAACACCTATTCTGGAGAGGCTACTACTACTTTGTACCGCCAACATACAATTCAATTTTCTAACTAAGTCATACCGCCAAATTGACGGAGTGGCCATGGGGAGTCCTCTTGGTCCTATTCTAGCGGACATCTTCATGGCACATTTAGAAGAAAAGAGATCCTCAGACATCAACAACTTGGCCTTTTACCGTCGTTATGTGGACGATATACTAATTATCACCACAGACGAGCTACAAGCAACATCGTTTCAGGCCACAATGAACAAGACGCATAAAAACATCTCTCTATCTATGGAACACGAACACAACGAAGCGTTGCCGTTCCTAGATATTCTAATGAGACGTAGAGCAGACGGCACAATTCAAAGATCGGTGTATCGCAAAGGAACATGGACTGGCCAATACCTAAATTTTCAGAGCTTCACACCTGTCCAGTACAAACGGGGCTTAGTACGGACCTTGTTTGACCGTGCTAGAAAGATATGCACCCAGGACACACTGACAGAGGAATTTGAAACTCTGAAGAATGTCTTAAACCTGAATGGGTACTCCACAGGATTTATAAAGCGCCACTGCCAACAGCCCAAACCCAAAGCAGACGTAACTACAGTCCCTAAACTCAAGGTATTCATCCAACTAACCTTTCGAGGGGATGACGTAATGCAACGTCTACAAGACCGGCTTACTACAGCTGTAGGCCGAACATTCTGTGCGGCAACTCCAGTCATTAGATTTAAAACCGTACCGATTCCTACACCAGCAGTCAAAGAGCCTGTTCCTCAGTACGCCACAAACAATTGTATTTACCAATTCACATGTAGATGCCAGGCCGTTTACATTGGTAGAACTGAGAGACAGCTTAACAAACGGGTGTTAGAACACATACCTCAATGGGTCAACAAGATACAACACACAGGAGATGCTAGCCTCGTGGGGCCGACACACCGGAAGCTCCCGGCGTCTTCAATCGGTAGGCACATCGTCGACAGTGGCCATATGGTGGACAGAAACACTGCCTTTCGCGTGTTGTTTAACACACAAAATACTCGCTTGTTAAAATATGCAGAGGCAATTATGATCTATCAACGCAAGCCAGAATTGTGCAAACAGAAAGACATGTTAGTCAGCTTAAAATTACCGTGGTAGATAAGTGACATTACTGTGCGAATATGTGTATATTTCAACTTGAAGGATTTATCTAGTTAATTCACGTAAGTTGTGTGATTTCTGCAGTATGTACCTGACGAGATGCAGCGAAATATGCCAGGCAATAAATCGTGCAATCTATTGTTTGTGTCTTCGTTATTCAAATTCACTACGGGAAAACATTGTTTTGAATTAAGTAATCAGTTTTTGTATTAACGCGATCTTGAAATAATCGGGGGATTTAACGTCACGAGTATGCTTAATCTGCCGATCATGTTTTGTGTGGCCCTGAAGCCAATTTGAAAATGTCAATCTGTGGCTTCATCCCCCCCCCCCCCTCAAATTCTCTTGGGGGGGGGGGGACATTCCCCACCGGTTGAGAACCACTGCTTTAGAGGATGAAGCTGTCATTTACACGGATGAGTCGGCGGTCATCCAAGGAGTGAGAAGTTCATGGCCTTTACGGCTCAGGCCGGAGGGAAAATTGTGAAGGAAGAGCCTGACACTTTTGCTTTGACCACAAGCAACCTGACTATGGAAGTCATGGCAGTAAGTAAAGCGATAACATGGCTCGAGACACAGACATTCAATCTGGCACGTGTCTTTAGTGACTCAATGAGTATGCTCAGAAGAATAGAGATGGGGTAGGTCTGAAGAGAGTGGCTGCTGTCTCTGGAGCAGTCTTGACTGGCAAAGATTAATTTCATCTTCGTGCCAGGGCATGCGGGTGTACAAGGGAATGAGCAGGCTTGCAGGTAGGGTTACTGTGAAAGGCGGACGAGCCATGGACCAGGCAGACATTCTGAATGCTCTACGAGAAGTAATTCATTTACGAGAACCAAGCTATGATTGTGATCTATAACAATGGTCAGGTTGTGAGAACAGCAAGTTAAAAGAAGTATGGCCAAACAAGAACACCATGTTGGAAGCCAAAGAAGAGTAATAAACCAACACAGAACTGGTGTTGTGAGCCGCTACACGCTGTGGGATTTGCTGAGGAGGGGATCCGAGCACGTATGGACTGAATGGTTTGATGTACAATGAGGATGATCTGTCAACTAAGTAACTAACTAACTAACTAGTGGCACTCTATGGATGATGCGGCCCGTAACACACCGACTGCCTTTACTGCCCAAGATATTCTTGTACCTGTCTTGGGCTTTGCTGACCTGAGTTCTCAGGTCAATTTTAAGAATCTGAATGTGTCGAACTGCATTATGGACAGTGCCAAGAAGGACAGCAATGGCAGACTAACTACCTTCTTTGTAGATGCCTAACATTTCATGATTCACCAAGACTGGTGCTCCTGTTAGATGGAGAACCATGACCAATGACCACCCATGCTTATTGACATAGCACATGATGATGAGGATGGTGAATGAAGTATGTCAGTATCAGCAAATGAAGAGATTTGTGTGACAGTGATGTGTAATATCTCCCTTTACTTTGTTGCTCTACATAGTGAAAATTAGAGAAATTTAAAAAGCATGAGAGAAATCACCATCAGACATAATTTCTCCAGTGCTGTAAGATATGCAGAGGATTAAATAATGGTTGTAGACAATGGAAAAGATTTGGTGAATGCTATTATTGTATGCCGGTCTCCATGGCCTAGGTGTAAGCCACTTTCTCCATAATCCTGTATACTGTTGTTAGTAACGTGACGACGGCGAGAATCGGTAGCGGTTCCAACCGCGTCGGCAACTTACGGGGTATGTGCGCCGGCCGCTCAGAAAGCAATGACAAACTACTGAGCGTAATCTTGCCAAGAAATCAACAATCAGCTGAAAGATGCTGAAGTTGACAGCGATGGCCTGTAAAGGATATGCAAACATGTATTTATTATTGTACACAGTGAGCAACTATGTTTAGAATTATATTGAAATAATACAGACATTATGGTTATCACCAAAAGAGAAGAAATATCACAATGTAACATCCAACCTGTACGCCGAAAATATAATGAGAAATGTCAGAGATGATATAACCAGTGAGCAATATGATGTGCCCTAAATATCGGTGGTCGTGACATACCAGAGATTCGATATGCTGATGATACAATATTATTATCCACATCACAGAATGGTATAGAAAACCTAATAACCCCAACCCAAAGAAATTGTGAACATCACAACTGATATCTTAAAGATAATGCATACAGATAAAACTACTATGGAGAAAGACATATATGTTAATGAGGAAAGATTGGTGGTGGTGGAACATTTTGAATATCTTGGGTCATTGTTTACCAACAATGGTGACAGGATGAAAGAAATTAAACGACGACACTCAATTGCACTTCAAAGACAAACAACTAAATAAATTATGGAGTGGGACAGATAGAACTACAAAAATTATATTTTTAAGAGCATGCAACTTTCCCATTACAACATACGCCTGTGAGACCTGGACACTTACTTAACAAGCTGAACAGCGCATAAATGCTTTTGAATATAAATGTTACAGACTGTTTCTAAGAATATCTTGGATAAAGAAAAGAACAAATGCATCCATACTTCAAGAGCTGAATATTGAAGACGATTGGCTATTAAGATGATAAAACAAAGAAAACTGATATATTTTGGTCATTTGAAACGTCATGAGAGTTTAGAGAGAACAATAATGGAGGGGTATATGCCTGGGAAAAGAGGAAGAGGAAGTTACTTAAAAAGAAAGTCGCTTAAAAGTCAACATTTTTTATGTGGCGGTTGATCTTCAAATGGGTGTATCGGACGCAGAACATCTTGCTTATGATCGAGAAGTTTTCCGGAAGGTTGTTATGGTAGCGAGGTTCTGCAACGGACATGCTACTGAGTGAATGAATATTCAAGAATATGATAAACATCTGATAAAGGTACATCATTTTGATTATGTGGTTGTTTCGGGATTTGAAATTCAAATATTGAGCACAACCCACTACTGGCAACGCCGATCGCATTCTGGTATGAACCTAAGGCCTATCCACGTCAATATGGAACTCTATACTCGAGTTTCGCCCTCATTTGAGCTCGTCAGTAGTGCATATCCCTGACCGGATCCGGAAACAGTCCCGGATCACGCGTGTGAAGCGGGTGTGTAACCACGCGGCACACACTGGACACACCAAATTATCACAACAGAACATCACAACGTACCCATCGTAGGCTATGCTCAAGATTGCCCAATCGCCGCGACCGACGTCCGTCAATCGATGGGACCCGAACGATCAGGACTTCTCACTGGCAAGGAACACCAGGCCTCCTAAATCCAGTGAGCAATAATCAATTGATTATGTGGTTGTTTCGGGATTTGAAATTTAAATATTGAGCACAACCCACTACTGGCAAGCGCCGATCGCATTCTGGTATGAACCTAAGGCCTATCCACGTCAATATGGAAGCACTATACTCGAGTTTCGCCCTCATTTGAGCTCGTCAGTAGTGCATATCCCTGACCGGATCCGGAAACAGTCCCGGATCACGCGTGTGAAGCGGGTGTGCAACCACGCGGCACACACTGGACACACCAAATTATCACAACAGAACATCACAACGCTACCCATCGTAGGCTATGCTCAAGATTGCCCAATCGCCGCGACCGACGTCCGTCAATCGATGGGACCCGAACGATCAGGACTTCTCACTGGCAAGGAACACCAGGCCTCCTAAATCCAGTGAGCAATAATCAATTGATTATGTGGTTGTTTCGGGATTTGAAATTTAAATATTGAGCACAACCCAATGAGTACATCATTTTGACAATCTTGGAATAGTTATAATATCCATTTGAAGATGTCTTGTAGACGGCAGAAAAAAAATAGCCTTCTCCTTTTTTGAGATGGAAAACATATTCACCAATAAAAGCTGTCAATTGTAGTGAGAAAAAGTGCAGTATATTGCCTATGCTGTTGTTTGTATGGGAAATATGAACAGTAAGCTTAAGAGTAAAGAAAAATATGAAGGCAGCAAAAATATGGTTTTAGCTAAGTTCTCAGAATATCATGTATGGACTGAAAAACTATTGCAGTTTACTTCAAGACACATGGAAATCATAAACTGATTAGGAAAGTAAACATTTATTTGGCAAGATTTATTTGCCATGTCATACAAGAAACAAATGAAAACCGTAAATTTTTAGAGAAATTTTACGTAGACAGTCAAAATATTTTTGACACATAAGAATTACATAAATGAGAGAACTTGGTGACAATGGCAAGATTGAGGGGAAAATAACAAGGAGAAGGTAGAGAAGTAAAATATATGGATGGCTAAGTCACAAGATGACATTGTATGGTCGAGACAACAACATAGAGCTAATTCACGACTCTTATGATCATGTGAGATGGCAAAACATGATCGCCCATGCCTATCGGCATGGCACATAATGATGATGTATGGAGAAATAAACTAGAGAACTTAGAGATAGCTAACTAACATGATGGGAAAAGATGAAGAGAACAAAAGATAGATAAATACCTCAATGGATTGGCCATGTGGCATAATCAAGACAAGAACATAGATCTGATTCCAGATTTTGGTGACCATATGAGATGGTGAACCACACTTAAATGTTAAGGCACATTGTGATGGCGAATAAAGAGTTTAAAGTGCTGTTGATGAAGTAATTCAGGTATTATTAATAAAGAAGTTAAGGTGCTGTTGATAAAGTAGTTAAGGTGCTCAATTATCAATAGAATTATCCAGGGTTCAATCTCTAATAATGATAGAATTGATGTTTACCAGTAAAAATCTTGAGGTCCATCCTGCATTGTAAGACATGTAGAATTGATTTTTTACCAGTTCAACTCTTGAGGTCCATCCATCATTGTAAAACAAGTACCATAAATTGTTCATAATTATTTTGTCTTTATAACACAGTATGTTACTTGCTAATGGTATATGGCACATTTGTATTACAGCATGTAGTAACGTGGCTTTTGGCAAAGAATGTCGTCTGAGTTGTTCGTGTCAAGTTAACAGCACAAAGTCATGTGACACTACCACTGGTGGGTGTGTATGTTCTCAAGGATGGACGTCTTCAAACTGCTCCAAGGACATTAATGAATGCACTGAGCTTTATGCAAGTGTCTGTCTGGGTCCTGGTGAGCAGTGTATAAACAGACCTGGAGGATATGATTGTCAAGGTAAGCCAGGACAAAGAACCTGATGGATCTTGTAGAGGTAGGGCCACCTACATTAGACAATATAAAACATATGACAGAACAGTGATGTATTGTAAAATATTACTAATTTTCTTCCTTTGTGTAGCTAGAGTGCATCTCCATGGTTCTGTGTGTAGCTAGAGCACATCTCAGTGGCTCTGTGTGTAGCTAGAGCACATCTCTATGTTTCTGTTTGTAGCTAGAGCACATCTCAGTGGCTCTGTGTGTAGCTAGAGCACATCTCTATGGTTCGGTTTGTAGCTAGAGCACATCTCAGTGGCTCTGTGTGTAGCTAGAGCACATCTCAGTGGCTCTGTGTGTAGCTGAAGCACATCTAGATTGTTCTGTTTGTAGCTAGAGCACATCTCCTTGGTTCTGTTTGTAGCTAGAGCACATCTCAGTGGCTCTGTGTGTAGCTAGAGCACATCTAGATGGTTCTGTGTGTAGCTAGACCACACCTCCTTGGTTCTGTGTGTAGCTAGAGCACATCTCAGTGGCTCTGTGTGTAGCTAGAGCATATCTAGATGGTTCTGTGTGTAGCTAGAGCACATCTCCTTGGTTCTGTTTGTAGCTAGAGCAATCTCCATGGTTCTGTTTGTAGCTGGAGCACATCTAGATGGTTCTGTTTGTAGCTAGGGCACATCTCAGTGGCTCTGTGTGTAGCTAGAGCACATCTCAGTGGCTCTGTGTGTAGCTAGAGCACATCTAGATGGTTCTGTGTGTAGCTAGAGCACATCTCCTTGGTTCTGTTTGTAGCTAGAGCAATCTCCATGGTTCTGTTTGTAGCTGGAGCACATCTAGATGGTTCTGTTTGTAGCTAGGGCACATCTCAGTGGCTCTGTGTGTAGCTAGAGCACATCTCTATGGTTCTGTGTGTAGCTAGAGCACATCTCTGTGGTTCTGTGTGTAGCTAGAGCACATCTCAGTAGCTCTGTGTGTAGCTAGAGCACATCTCTATGGTTCAGTGTGTAGCTAGAGCACATCTCTATGGTTCTGTGTGTAGCTAGAGAACATCTCAGTGGCTCGACGTGCTTGTGTGCTCTCCTCCTTTTTGGATTATTTTTTCTGTCTATCTTCATTAGAGCGCAATGGATTTTATATGATTGTGATCACAACAATGCCGTTTAACTAGTGAAATTGTGTTAATGTTGCTAAATGTGCAGTGTTGGATATGAATGCTAATAATGTTGTATTCAATACTATGGATAAACTATTCACGAAACGGAGAAGCGTCAGTGATAGCTTGAACTAGCCAATCACAACACTGGATTTTAAACCGAGTGCGGGCGCTGCTAAAATGTGTACCTGCGGGTGAAAATACAATACTATGTAGCCATGCTTGACGAGGGGGAAGCTTCTGTGCTGGAGGTAACGGCAGAACGTGGGCGATGTGGGTTAAGATTAAGATCTACCAGAACTAAGAACTACACACTAAACAAAGAGAAAGCAGTGAAAAGCAAGTTAAAGAATTGCTTTGGCTCTCCATCACTGTCTGTCAAGCGTATGAACGACGGGAAATGCATTTCCATTACTTTCAATAATACTCTGCATTATGAGGCATTTCGAACATGCCTGATCAAACATTATCAGGGTGACCATGTTGAGTACAGGGTGGACCGACATGGCGCTCAAGTCGGAATCAAAGTATCAGCTTCGTTACACACTTTGCATCTCTACAACTCGAAAAACAGTTTGCTTGCCCAGGGGGCAGTTGACGTCATGTCTGAGTGGCTCTCGGCTCATTTCGTCGAAATTCAACAGACAGTACAGAAATTAATAGGTGACTCACTAAACACACCTGCCGATCTCGGCATGCTAGTGGCTGGCGAACCTACACAATCTGAAGCTGTAGCCATCATAGCATCAGGCCATAATGACACCATAGTCCAACAAACCATGACTCAGCACAGCAACAACACGAATGAAACTTCTAACCGACCAGTGTTGCTAGCCATTGAGTACCCGATGAGTATGTGTGTAGAAGACAGTATACAACCAAATGAAATAAATTCGAATCAAATAGAGGTGGCACCATCGGTACTAGATCATAGCCCAGCTACTAACCAACACTCGTGCGTCTGTCAGCAGCATATTAAAAAGTTAGAGTCAGACCTGAAAGTACTTTTTGATGCCGAGTAGTATATAGGGAATTATAAAGAGTACACTTCCCCACAGACCCCGCGGTGGGGCCGAATCGCCCCCTAAGGGGGTCGAATAAGGGTCCGAACCGATGCGCGCCCCCAAGGGTCCGAACCGACCCCCCTAAGGGCTCGAACAGAGGGTCCGAACCGACCCCAGCAAGAGAGGCTCGGTCTGACTCGATACCCAGACATATTATTTAGGAATTAAAGCTGTATGAGATATAGGGGTACGCACCATGAACACGTGTCGGTGGCTACTGTTGGGGACGACGCGCCAGTGTGAGAGGCGGTGTAGGGGGGAATTCTGTCGGAAGCACAACGCGCATCTCAAGAAGGGGGGATTCACAGTCGCCTGTACGAGCTGCGGCATCGGGGTGAAAACCACCCTAGCCCTCTGCCGGCCGTGCGGAGCCAACATTAAATACCACAAACTGCGATACCAACAGGAGGGTCCGTTCCTCTGTGAATGGAGGCGCCTGAAAAGAATAAATATTTAAATTCCGGCAAAAGAAATTTTCATTTAGAGAGAAGTGGAGTGTTGACGGTACGAGTCCAGCAGTAATCATGGGCACCGTAAAATCAGTTGAAAAATCAAGCTCGCCAGTATGGGATGCCATACAGCCACCGCCGCAAGGCCGTCCTTGCCAGGGAGATAGCTCAGGCGAGAGACGCAGTCCGCGCCACCCGACTCGAGCGGGCCGCCACCACCGGGCGGTATCCAGCTCTTCGGGGGTTAGTCCAGGACGCAGCGCAGCACTCGCGGGAGGCTGCGCGGTTGGAAGACGAGGTCACCGCCGCCCTGCGAGCGCGTAAATACGCCGCCCGGGCCCGAGCGCACCCGTTACAACGCTTCGCCGTGTTAGACGCCAATTCAAGAAGGCGCCACTGGCGCTATCTACACCCGGAGCCACTAGCTCGACTCATCACCCAGCGCGGTCCCCAACTCCTAGAGGAGGTAATCCCCAAGGATAGGGAAGAGCGGGGGAGGCGAACAATCACTTGGAAGCTCTTCCGAGGGCTAGACGGTCCGATCGTAGAGAGGCTCATGCCCCACCTCGAGGCATTGAGGTCAGCCTTCTATCTGCGGTACGCCTACACCTACCGAATCCGAAACATCGAAAACGGAGACGTCATGTTGTACCACAAAACCCTACGCGGGTCCCGCGATTTGATGCAAGACACTGCAACAGCCGCAGAGTGGTTGGCAGATCGTGATGAGATCCGCTTCGACTCCAGCCAAATCGACCGCCCCAGCACCAAGTGGGTCTTTGTAAGGTGGATGCAAGTCGAAGTGAAGGCGATCCTCACTCCCCAGGTTCTGTTAGGGGCAGGGCGACTGCCGGACTGGCTGCGGTACAAGCAGGGGCTGTACGCGTTGGACACATACAATGACAACCTCTGTCTGTTCCGATGCCTAGCCGTTCACAACGGCGCGAGGCCAGACCGTTGCACCGCCGAAGCCCGGAAGCTGGCACAAAGGTGTGGGGCACCGACACCCCAGACAAGCCAGGCCTGGAGTCGTTAAAAGTGGTTGAGGAGAAGTTGAAGTTAGGGATCCGCGTCTACGAGCCAACGGAAGAGGGGGTCTGGCGGTTGGTACGGCGGCCCGCGAACTACGAGCGCGTCGGCCACCAAGCCGATGACGATCGGGGTTTATGCCAACCATGCTTTCCTGATAATCTGACCTGTCAAAGCTAGCGCAGAGCTACGAGTGTCAGCATTGCAATCAGCGCTTCACCAAAGCCTGTAATCTCCAGCGCCACTCCGACCGCTGCAGCAGAGGGGAAACCAAGATTCTCTGTCCAGGGAAGGAGGTGGAGCGGCCGCAGTCGGCATACGAGAAAGTTTTCTACCCCCAAAACAACGCCAGCCGCAGCTCCATCCTATGGTTAGAGCACATGGCCGAAAAATCAGGGCGCCACATCCACCACGCATACTGCGGGCACGGGGGAGAGCGGTGGATCGTTGACGGTTTGGTGGATGGTTACGATCCCACCACCCACACTGTGTACCAATATCACGGCTGCTACTGGCATGGGTGTCCCACCCACAGTGAGGCCCCCAACGCTGACGAGCTGTATCAGAAAACCCTCCGCCGCAGAGAGAAAATAAAGGCCTCTGGCTACAATCTGGTGGTAGTGTGGGAGTGTGAGCGACCGCCTCTATCTCGCGCCCCAATGCCTCAGGTGCAGACGGTGGTCTACCCTCATGCGATCTTTTATGACTTCGAGGCCTGGCACGACAAAGCTCAAGCCCAGCGCCCCACCCCGACCTCACCTATGAGAGCCATCAGATTGCGATATCTGTTTCGGTGGGGGACACCGTAGAGGAGCAGCCAACCCACCTGAGCAACGCAGACCCAAAAGACTTGATAGCCGAATTCATGGCAGACCTGCGTCGGCGAGCAACCGCGATACGACCGAGATGGAAGCGCGTTACCTCCCGGAAGACCTGGATAAGCTGCAGCCACAACTGCAGAAGAAAATGCGTGAGTGGTGTGGGCAAGTCCCTGTGTTGGGCTTCAACTCAGGTCGGTACGACCTAAACCTAATCAAGGAACACTTCGTAGCGGAGCTAGCAGGCACCTGGCGGAAGATAAACGTGGCCGCACAAGGGAAAAAGACAATGTTCCTCGTCACACCCGAGTTCAAGTTACTTGATATTCTCAACTACCTGGCCCCCGGCACCACGTACGATGCATGGGTGCGCGCCTATGGCTGCACAGCAACCAAGTCGTGGCTGCCGTATGAATGGCTCGACACACCTGAGAAGCTGAACTACCCAGGTCTGCCCGACTACCCCGCGTGGTATTCCAGCCTAAAGGGTGGATACGTGCTCACGCTGGAGGAGTGGAGGAGTTGCAAGCGTCTCTTCAAGGAAAAAGGAATGACCACGTTTGCCGACTGGTTGAGGTACTACAACAACCTCGACGTCGGTCCAGGCATCGAGGCCTTAGGGAAGATGAAGGCCTTCTACGGAGAGCGGGGAATCGACATATTCAAAGACGCGTGCAGCCTCCCTGGGGTGTCCCTACAATACCTTCTCAGGGGCACCAAGGCTGGTGAGCTGTATGCCCCAGGAGAGGAGGCCTATCCACTCCTAAAGGCAGCAGTGACGGGAGGGCCGTCGCTAGTCTTCACCCGGTACCATGAAGCGGGGGTCACCAGAATCCGGTCACATCAATACCCAAAGGGGAAGCTGTGCAGGACCGCAAAAGGGTACGACGCTAACGCGCTCTACCTCAGCACCATGGCTATGGACATGCCGTGCGGGAAAGAGCGAGTGCTCCACGCAGAAAACCCCCAAGAGGTAGCCCCCAAGGTTGCGCAGCAGGTGTTAAAAGGCCAGCTGTTTGGATTTGTCAAGTGTAAAATCTCCACCCCCAAAGCCTTGTGGCCAAAGTTCGAAGAAATGGCACCCCTCTTTATGAACCAGGCAGTACCGGAGGCCTTAGTAGCACCGGAGATGTTGGAATACCTGAAACGCACCGGCCGCCAGCGGTCGGGGTGTAAGAAACTGCTGGGCCTCCTTGAGGCCGACGGAATCTTGCTGTACACCCCGCTGTTGAAATGGTATCTAGAACACGGACTCGAGCTGGAGGCGGTCTATACAGTCATCCAGTATGAGCCAAAGAAGCTCTTCACGTGGTTTGTTGAGCAAGTAACCGAAGCGCGCCGCCTCGGGGATGTGGACAAAGCGAAGGCGATGCTGGCCGAGGCTATGAAGCTTCTAGGCAATTCAGCATACGGAAAGCTCATCGAGGCACTCGAGCGCCACACCAACACCAGCTACACCCGAGACGAAAAAACAGTGGATCAGGCACTACGTTCCGCCTGGTTTGACGACTTCATAGAGATAGGCGACGCATACGAGATCAAATCGCGTAAGCCGCGTGTGATCATCAAGCGTCCTTTCCAGGTAGGCATCGCCGTGTATCAACTGGCCAAGCTCCGCATCTTAGAATTCTACCACGACTTCGTTGACCGGTTCGTGGATCGCAGGGACTATGAGGTCATGCAGATGGACACCGACAGCTTATACATCGCGCTGAGCACCCTCAATCTCGAGGAGGCGGTAAAGCCTGAGATGAAAGAGGAGTTCAACCGCGTGAAGAGGGATTGGCTTGCCTGGGACAAATGGAGCGGGCGAACCCCCGGCATCTTCAAGACCGAGTTTGAGGGGAGTCGAGGCATCGCTCTCTGCAGCAAATGCTACATCTTCGACGGGGACGTGAACACGAAGTTCTCGTGCAAGGGGGTGGGAAAAAGGCAGAACACCATGACCTGGGGGAGATACAAAGCCGCCTTAGAGGGGTCCGTAGACAGAGTGGAGAACCGAGGGATGCGCATGCATAACGGGCAGATGGCCAGCTACCAACAAGGCAAGCTGGGCCTCAGCGCGTATTATGACAAACGGTATGTCTTACCCGACGGTATCCACACGCAGCCCATCGAGTACCGCAAGGTCGCCGCGGAGTGAGCCCTCACTGTTTAGGGAGGATCCGGTCAGGAGGCATTTGGGTGTCGGGAGGAACAATCATCAGCTCTTCGCGAACGAAGCCCCTAGCCGGCCCATCCTCCAGGTAGTACAGCGCAGGCTGCCCATCCTGACAGACAGTTTTACGAATCTCGTGTACTGTTAATGACCACGAAGGATCAGTCGCCCGGCGCCGGCCACCTTCAAGCTCATGCTCCCCAGGCGAGCTTGCATACAGATACCGAACTAGAGCATCAGACGGAATCACAGGCTCCTTGAGGCCGATAGTACGGTGAGCAGGAGCGGCCGGCGAATGGGATACAGAAGTGTCCTTAATGGCGTCAACCGGCTTCCGACCCGTCAAACGAGTCACCTCACCGTTAAGAGCCGCGACCACCTGAGGAAGAGCCTGAACCCATTCAACCGAACGTTCAGAGGACCCTCGAGCTGCCAGTAGTAACTCTTGGGCGTACTGGGCACCGAACAGTCTCTCTGCCAGAGTGCGATTGAACCTCTCGACGATCGCCTGCTGCCGGTGATTCCCAGCTTCTCCACGCCGTATCTGTGTCTTATGCTTCGCTGCCAGCTGGCTCACAGCACCCATAAACTCACGCCCCGGGTCAATCTGCAGAAGCTGTGGCCATTTGAGTGGCCCGCGTTTGTAAATTCGCTCTAGGGCCAAAGCCACCCCTTCACTGCTCTTGTCTGTCAAAGCCTCTGCTTCCTTAAACCGTGAGGCAACATCCACAACCTGTCAAGGCATACTTAAATGTCTTACGACCAACCCGGCCATGTGGTAGGTAGAGCAAGTCAGCCTGATGGACGGCATTCGGTCTATCTTCATCAATAGATGGCCGCGGAATGTAACGAGGAGCGGGTAAATAGATCTGAAAAATAGCTTGCTTCTTGAGCCAGTCTCGGGCAACATCCTCCGAAACATTAGCTGCAGCAGCTAGCTTCTTAATGGCCGCCAAGCCTTTCCAGTAGCCCTGAGGGCTGTAGTAGATGTCCTCCAGACCTTTCATTTGTTACTTGGTAGCAGCGGTCAATCTCTAAAGCAACTTATAAGCAACAATACCAGTCGCTGCCAGCCCAAGAACGATGAAAGTGATCTCGCGGTCTTTCTGCGGCTCAGATGACATAGAAATCCGACAGACGAGGTTCAGGCTCGAGGGGCTCTACATGTTTTCCGGAGATCAGGCTGTATTCCCGCATGGCCTGGTCGACATCCTGGAAAGAGTGAACGGCGTGGCCTTCGCGCTGTAGCTCATCGTTGAGCCAGTCCAGCCGCGCGGTTCTCTTTCTCGTCCACTCAGCCTGGGCCGCCTGTAGCCGCTCGACAGCCTCATCGTGCCGCCTCATTTCTTCATGGGCGTCCTGCATGCCCTAGCTTGGAAAAGAGGTAGTTGCCCCCGGTAAACGCGAGGGCATTGACAACAGCGCCCCCTATCATCATTGCGACAGAGGCCATAGCTAGCGGGGTTGATACTGTAAGGGCTTATGCAATATATCAGCGGGGATCATGCCATCTTTGATAAGCAAATCTCGGAGTGCTAAGGCGATGGACGTGTCTAAAACCATCATCCCAATGTCATACATATCAGCGTCTAGCTTGGGTAAGGTTGCCCCTTTGAAAATCACCTTGGTCAGTTTTGCGGTGTCTACCGTAAGCGCAGCCACCACAGCGCCGTCATAAACGGCGTTAACAATAGCTCTCCCATCAACACCTGCCATTATTCCATATAAAATGGATCTCTATTCTTTAATATGTTAGTATCCGGTCGCTTGGAGGGCGCAGGTGGGGCAGGTGCTTTAGTCCGCCGCATTTTCCGCCTAATTACTACAACGATAACGCCAGCCACTCCGATAATCCAGGGAGTCCAGCCGCGGTAATCAACTGGCACCATTGGAAACAGCGGTGGTGGGGCCTGCTCATGCTCCGGGGCAAACTTTCGTTTCTTCTCACGAACAGCCTGCTGCAGAGCTAGAGACAACCTCTCTGCTTCACGACTCTTTCGAGCAGCAGCTCCTCTTTTCCCAGCCGCAACTTTTCTGGGGTCCTTCGTCACTAGTTTCTCCGTCTCCTGTGGAGCAATTTTGGGGGTCTCCTCCTCCATCTTGTTCTTGCTTAGGACAGATATGTCCAAAATGGCAGTGCCTAAAAGTTGCTAGCGCGACAGTTGCAGGTGCTAAGCACATACCGAACTTATGGTAGAGTTCACATGTAACTGTGTTTAGCGCATGCCCTAGAAACGGGTCGGCCTCCAGGTCTGTCACCAAAGCTTGATTATCAGCAATGGGGAGGAACATACTTGCCACTTGTGCGTACATCTGTAGCATAGCCGTGCCCAGGGTCTTTGTTATTGCAGCTCCAAGCCTCGCCTCGTGCCTCGCATATAGCTTCTCAATTTCTTGATCAGGCAAGGCCTCAACCTGTTCCACTGTAAGTTTGGAGTACTTACCTCCTATGTACTGCCCGGCACGTCCCCCAGCCGCAAGTGCTGCCAGCCTTTCACGATGCAACGCATGTCCGGACTGTGGCGTTGTGGCAGGTGGTGTTGCATGTCCGGACTGTGGTGTTGTTGTAGGTGTTGCATCCGGAGCAGACTCTACCGGCTTTGCCTCTTTACGTAACAGCTGGTCGAGTATGGTGTCACAATCCATTACAGCGTTTGCAAATACCCAACGTCTAACTCTAATATAGGAATGCACAGCCCATCCAAGCACACAACATGTGCATATCAGTTGTAATACAACTAAGGCTGTTACGGAGTAACAAAGCACTGCTTCATACATGCTTAAGTGGTGCTTAGCTGATGCTTAACATATGCTTAGCTGATGCTTAACATATGCTTAGCTGATGCTTAACATATGCTTAGTATCTAACAAACCTCACCAGCTTTGAGCACTTTATAAGAAAATGGGAACTTGGTCCTCAGTACCAGCTTTGAGAACTCATTAGCTTCGAGTTGCTTTCGCACCCCATCACGTTCCTCCCTAGAGTGGATGATGTAGTTCTCGTCCAGGCAGTCTTCAAAGCTATCCTTATCCTTGGAATGGAAGAGCGCCACCCACTGTGTCTGCGCCCTGAGGCCTTTCGCAACGGCGTTGTACTTCTGGGTTTGAACCCACAGACTTTGCTGGGCATGTCGCCCGCTAAAAGCTAGATAAGTCAACATAGTCCGCTTCTGCGCAATAGCGTCCTCTGCGCTGCAGTCATCAATGATGTATAACGTCGGTGTCCCCTGAAACATTTTATAGAAGGCCTCTAGCCATTTGAGCAGCCGATCACCGGGGTCAAATATGAAGACCTCGGGATCTGACCACACCCACGGCCGGGCCCGGTATGTTTCATTGTATCGTACCGAAGGGCAAGCAATGACAATATGCTCGAAAACACCCCTGTACGGGCCTTCCAGGAGGTCGAGAATGAATTCTGTTTTACCACACGATGTGGGGCCGTGATGATGGCCGAGTGTGGCTTAAGTGGGAACTCCATTAATAAACAGCACTAACGAATCTCCCGGTGTCGATGTTCAGCTGTCCGTCCATAACCAAATAAACGTAGCAGTACAGGGGCCCCGCCGGTTCGGCCTCTTTCGTGATCTGGAGAGTGATGCCCTCAGAGCCGTTCTCTACACGCCGGCCGCTGCCGTGAAGATGGTCATCGTCGGAGGTCCGGAAGTCCAGCCACAAGCAGAATTTTGTCGTCAAGTACTCGCCTAGACTGACATCGAACAATCCTAGCTCTTTGGCGACTGCGCTTGTCTCAGGGTGCCTTTTGAGGCCACCGGCGAAGAATTTCCTCGCTTCGTCCCAGAGCTGGTGTGGTGCTAAGCCGTGCGCAAATAGCTGATTGGCTTGTCCTTCTACGATGACTTCAACTTTGGTGATCTGCGGGTTATAAAACAACTCTGTTTGGCGTGCAAAATCTTTGTGGTTGGCGGGATCCTCCCATAATAGGAGAATGCCTTTCAAAGACTTACAGGGCGTGTTCAGATTGATGTTCCATATCGAGTCCTCCTTTTTCTGAGGGATCCGTCTATGCCGTAGGACCCGCTCGTATAACACTACCATACGGCTCTCATACATGCTCCGAATTAGCCGGGCCAACGTGGGTTCAGTGACTACTTCGTACTCGAGACAGATGTTTTCTAGGGAGTATGAGGAGTTGCCGGCATCTTTACCAGTTGCGCGAATCACGCGGGAAGCGTCGTTAAAGGTCAACTCAATCTCCAGCCGATCACTAAGAGCAGATTGGTAGAAGGGCGCATGCGTTTCAAGCAGCTCAAAGTCTAGTGGTATGTAGTACCTGTTTTTGAAGGCCTTCGCGATGGCCACGTCTTTCGCATTGGCGGGGACAGAACAATAGCATCCGCTGCGCCAACACGCGCCTTGGTCACATTCATGCCGGTGCTTGTATCGATGCCTTGATACACAGCGCTCACCCGCTCCGATCGGCTCTTCCAAAGATCCAGGTAGACGTTGTAGACATCACTGTCCACAAGAGAGAAGACTTCATTGCCCGAGAGCCTGACGGTCAGCTTTTGAACCAGCGCTCGGCCGAGGTTCTGGACCACAACCGGTTGACATCAGGGGAGCTGAGGTCGACATTGAATGCCAGCCGCACTGACCCAGGCACGATAACATCGTGTGCACCGAGATTGGGAAAACGAACTAGTAACTGCTGCTTCGGGCCGATCGTAGAAGGATTGTTGGTCACGATTATCGTTTGCCGCAATCCTTTCACACCGAGCGGCTCCCGGAGACGGCGGTAAGGGTTAAGCTTACGACCATATGCACTTGAAGACATGGCTAGTTGTTTATTGATGTTGCTTTGTAGCAATATCTAATATGGATAGAGTTGAGCTGACTGATTTTGGTGGCAAAGAGGGGAGGCCTGAAACGGGCGAGGAAGAGACAAGCTTCATCGACGACTTTGATATCGACAATCCCCACACTGTTAATGCAGAGTGGTCAGATGGCTTGGGGAGCCCGACCCGCAATTTACAGGTGGAACTAGAAAACAGCGCTATTGATGACTATTTTAGAAGGGTGAAGGAGAAGTGGGGTGTGCAAACCCATAACTGGCATAGATTATACAAAAATTAGTTTGGTTATAGGAATGCGCTCATTGTTGGGGAGAAAGGATTACACGGAAAGATGATGGTATGCCGTTAGCTTTGAATAGCCTCAGAGCGAGTACCAGACGTGCATTGGGGTTTGACCAAAAATACCACCAAAGGCTGTCGCCATCCTCCAGCAGACTGATCGTGCTATGGCACAGGAACAAGCAGCTCTAGGGGGTGCGGATATTCAGGATGTCCCACACATAGCGGTAAATGTTGGCAATATCCTAGAAAGGGGCATGTTGAGACTGCGGCAGTCTATGGAAACCTCACAAATAGTAGACGAGTACCTGGGGGAGAAAGGCCTACCTCCAGTGAGAGAACTCGGGGGCTCATGGCACTTGACAAAGCGGTGACAACGATTAAAGGTAAACTCACAAACTACCTCGTTATTCTCGACCAGCAAGATAAAGAAATCACCATACGGCGGCGGAAAATGTTGATAGCACCCAATGAGGAGAGTAGGGACTTTCAAGAGCAAAAGATTGCCGATATTGAAGAAGCTAAGAAGAGGCTTTTAATAGAAGTTGCTGAGTTACACGAAGACTTGCGCACCAAATTAAGCCGGATCAGTGAAACCATTCATCGGGTGGTCAATGAAGACACCACACTGGGTGAGAGGTTGCGCACTCTGTTCCGAGAGCAGGGCATCACCATAGCGAGCATTCTCACAGCGATCGGCCTCTTAATTTCCACTATCACCCTAGCCATTACTGGTGGTGGTGGTGGTGGTGCACCCCTACCCCGCCGCCTGGCCCGCCACCTATCCCACCACCTGACCCTGGGGCTAAGGAATGGATTCGACAGAAGCTGAAAGACCTAGCCAGCCTTCTGGCCAGGCTAGCTGGTAAGGCTGCGGAGGCACTCCCAGGAATCATAGGCGGTATTATCTCCTGGCTCCTTAACTTCTTGAGTAAGGGTGTGGGATGGCTGGCCGGAAATCTCTGGGCATTAGTGGTTTCACTCGGTGGCTTGCTGCTGCTGGCTATCAGAGAGCGGCTAATTGCGAAGTAAATGAACTAACCATAGGGCCACTAGACCGACTGCGACACCCCCAGCAATGAGTGCTATCTTTTCGTTTTGATGCTGCAGCCCAGCTGCCTTATCAGCTATGCTAGTGGTCGGCTGAGCATTGCTGGGCAGCTCTACCGTCGGTGGCGGCTGTGCAATGCTGGGCGGCTCTACCGTAGGGTCTGGGGCATTAATGGCTGTATTCAGGCCACGCTTTAGGCCTGGCTCTGCGATGACGATCATGTTGTTATATCCAACTATCTGGCCAATGCGAAGCAGCATGTCGCTGGGGGCCATATACAACCCGTTCCAAAGACATAATTAACTTCTGAGCTCGCGTTTTGTAGCACATCCTGATACCTTTTGATGGCCGCCGCGAGATCGACGGGCGCAGAGATGGCGTCTTCTACTAATACCAGGAATTGCTTCTGGGCATCAAACGCCGTTCCAGTTCCCAGAATTCGTGTTCTAGTCTGAGCCTGGGCCCCTAAGATGGCCCACACATAGGTTCGAATGCTGTCATTTATTCGCTCAACACCGGGGTGAGTGAAGCCCTGTGACTTGTTAAGAACTGAAAGCCTGCCAGGCGGAGTCAGCCTGAATATCGTCTTGCGAGATAGTAATCTATGTGTAGTATGTCATTTGTGGTCTTGTTGTGTGAATGAATGTCGCTTTGGGTCATATACACCACCTTGGCCGTCATTCAGGACGTGATAACCACTGTTCGTCCAGTAAATGTATACACTCCCCAACCCGTTATTCTTCCCGAGCCGTCTCCAGTTATCATTCTGGGGAATTCCAAATTCCGCGCATATACGCTGATAGGCTCTTACATCGTAGGGATTTTCAAAGGCGGTCCAACCCTGGTCTTGTGGTAGAGCCACACGCATCTCTTTGAGGATTCGACGAATCTGGTAGTAGACATGGAATATGAAGACGGCTCGCGTTAGTGGGTCAGGGTCGGACAGATGCTCCTGCGCGGACACCCCACACCCCGCCGTGGCACACCATACAGCGAAGTTGAGTTGGTTTTGCCAGAATTGCATCGGATTGCTGTACCAGGCTTGTACGATCTGGTCTGACTCCACGTATGGCAACCGGTATTTTTC
Source organism: Cepaea nemoralis (assembly GCA_014155875.1). NCBI lineage: Eukaryota > Metazoa > Mollusca > Gastropoda > Stylommatophora > Helicidae > Cepaea > Cepaea nemoralis. The sequence goes on from JACEFZ010019187.1 coordinate 468,067, forward strand.
AAACACATTGGGGAACTGTGTCTGAAAGGCTCCTTGGAGGTTGACCTGTATGTCCACCTTCGTGAGATCCTTTATTTGCGCAAACGGGTATACCCCACCCGCCGGGTATTTGGCGTCCTTATTGAACTCGTAAGCGGTCATTATTATTAGCTGTGCTAATATGTATCTCACACTTAGCAACGTCCAACATGGGGAACCCATCCCCCTCAACCCGGTCCTAGACAATCGCGATGGTGACCTAGAGGTGGCTATCGTGGAATTGTTGTTCTACCCCGCGTGGGTTAATATTTCCGAGAAGCTGAAAAACAATTGGTTCAAATATGGTGACGAAGTTGTTACTATCCCCGATGGGTATTATGATGTCTGTGCTCTCAACAAGCAATTCTTTGAGCCACGGAAGCTCTCTCTTTCTCTCAACCCCGCAACTGGCCTTGTAAGTCTCGGTGGTATAAAATCGGGGGTGGCCTTAGGGTGGGAGGGCTAGGTGGGGTTCTTGGGTTCGGCTTAGACGACAGAAGTAAGCTGTTCAATGAGGTGTTTACATTCTATGCGTCGAAGTTTCCTAACCTTATCATATATAAGGAGTTGTACATTCATCTCGAGGGTCTATCATCATATGAAAACCGTCATAATTCGCTTCCCTCCACACTCCTCCGGGCTGTACCTCGTTAAAAAAGAGGAATGTAATCAAGGGAGACATGAGATTTTCTCTGTGCCTCATTATAAAAAGCTAGAAACTGGAACTGTAGGGGGTATAAGACTTTCAGTCCGAGATGAAAAGGGTGACGACGTGCCACTGGCATATCTAAGCTGTGTACTCCACATCAGACATGGCTGCTCCGTCGGGAATTTACCGTCCTTATTGAACTCGTAAGGCATTATTAGACGTGCTAATATGTACATCACATTAACCAACATTCAGCAGTGGGGAACCCATCCCCCTCAACCCGGTCATAGACAAACCGCGATGGTGACCTAGAGGTGGCTATTCGTGGAATTGTTGTTCTATCCAGCGTGGGTTAATATTTCCCAGGAGCTGGCCAATAATAAGTTCCATGGTGGGGGGTAAACAGATTGTTATCCCTGATGGGTACTACGACGTATGTACCCTCAACAAGCAATTCTTTGAGCCTCGCAAGTTTTCTCTGACGCTGAACCCCGCAACTGGCCTTGTACATCTCGCTGGTATGTACACTCCCAATATGTTAGAGGGGGGCCTAGCCCATACTCTTGGGTTTTTTGGGTGGGAACATACTAATGACGGGATAGTCGCAAAAGAGTTTCCCAAACTCCTCTTATATAAGGAGTTGTACATTCATCTCGAGGGTCTATCATCATATGAGAACCGTCATAATTCGCTTCCCTCCACACTCCTCAGGGCTGTGCCCGTTAAAAATGTGGAATGTAATCAAGGGAGACACGAGGTTTTCTCTGTGCCTCGTTATAAGAAGTTGGAGACTGGAACTCTAAGCGAAATTAGACTTTCGGTCCGTGATGAACAAGGCAAAGCTGTGCCGCTGGCATATCTAAGTTGTGAACTCCACATCAGAAAACACAATGGCTGATTCAGAAGGTCCAGGAAGGCATCGCCCAAGAGCATGCTCTACCCTAACCTTTGCTGATTTGGCCGACACTATTGGGTGGCGGGAGCCGGGTCATAACTACAAGATCTATGGCCTCCAGCTCACTCCCCAGGGGGTCTATGCTCGTGCCGCCATAGACCATCCCGACGACGATGACTGGGATCTGCAGCTTGAGCTTCGCACGGGATATACTCACCTCGAGCCCAATGGGATACTTATCAGGTTAACCAACATGGGCAAGGTGTTTGTGAGTTATCAGGCCTGCAGGACAGTCACACGCCCCAACAAGTCTCCTGTTGTGACCTACCAGTCATTTCTGAAAATGCAGTGCGCCAAGGCTCTCTTCTATGCCGTATCGGTGACTGAGGCTAAAGTCCAGGGGACTAAATATTGCTTGAAGGCCGTTACAGAGTGTAAAGCTGACCTTTATATGCTAGGTAAGTCTCCTAAGGAGTCAACCATCTATCTCGAGTTAGCTATTGGGGCTGTGGCGCAGACTGAGTTTGCCCCAGTCCTTCCTGGGGTCTCTATTAAATGGAGTGCGTCATCACTCCCCAGGCATGTTGCTCTCGTCATTACTTCCGCGGCCGACGGGACGTGGGCGGCCCAGGCAACAGAGACGGACATTATAGTAGAGCTCGGTGAGGTTGCGGTGGATGAAATCATTTTTACTACCGTTACTGCTTTTGTCCGGCTTTTGTTCACTACAGGGCCGATTAGCACCGTTCGCATTGAACATTTAATATCTCAGTTGAAGAAGTAGGTTTGACGCGCAAAGAATAATGTCGCTCTATCCTCATTTGATACTAGTGACGGCGGTACCTATCGCATTCAAGAGCTTACCCGTCTTCGGAAGTCTCTGGAAGATGAAAGGGACAAACGGGCTGCACTGTATAAAAAATATCGGCGTGCCGTTAATGCATTAGACGCTGTGGACAGCGTGATGCTGGCGGCTAGCCTTGGTATGGGGGTGGGGGGTGTTGGGCTTCTTACCACCATTATCGCTGCCCCTGTAGTTGTCGGGCTCGAGATAGCTGCCCTAGCTTGTGGAATCATGTCCGCTGGGAGCAAGCTAGCGTCCCGCAAACTAACATCGAAAGCTAAGAAACACGATGAAATTTGCACTCTGGCGACGGCTAAGCTTTCTAGTATAGCCGACCTTGTTTCAAAGGCTTTGGATGATGGGAGAATTACAGACGTGGAGTATAAAATAATTACAGCTGAAGAAAATAAATTTCACCAGTTGAAAAAAGATATTCGGAGCAAGGCGCCGGCAGATCTGGACGAAGAGACAAAAAAATCTCTCATTCTGAAAGGGCAGAGACGAGGCACGGGCAGAATTCGTCAAAGCTATAGGATCGAAATAACCTGTATACGCGATCAGGACAGTTTGGAACCACCCCCCCTATTCCACCGAACGATCCGCCAGTGGATTTCAGTAATGCGCGGAAGGATATACTCCTCGGATAAACAATGTAAAATTCTGAGGTATGTATGAACATTTTTTCCATTCATTGCTTTTCCATTTTTCTCATCCTATTGTCACATGTGAATGAAGAGATCTCCTGTTCTATATGTTTTGTTTGTTGATGAAGGCTAATCACCGCAACGACATGTATCAACACCATACACCATGTGGTGTAATTCTGTTTGGTAAAACTTTATATGGAAGTAATGAATACGAAAGAATACTAAGAGCGGCGGATTCCCACTACACAGAAGTAATACACTTAACATCTCAAGTGTTATTCTAACAATACACTCATTAAATATGTTTCAGCTGACTCAATCAAGTGTCGTCTCCACAATGAAGGTTGGCTACACAAAGCTAACTGGCGCTTGCCTTGTGGGATTTTTCACGAGAACAAAAAAAAAATCACCGCGCGGCACGCGTGGGATTTTTTTTCGCGAGAACAAAAATCACGGCGCGGCACTCGTTCATAAAACTCGTCACGCAAAGACAAATTGATCACGCTTCTATTTTTTGATCACGGTCCTTCCGGCGTGATCATTTAAGCAGGAAGTGGCGTTGTCTGGCGCGCATATTTGATTATCAGGGCGTGTGTGGATGTGTGTGTGCATGCGTGCGTATGTGTGTGGATGTATGTGCCCCATTATACACCTATTTATCGTTGGTATGGTGGGTGGCCCTCTGGTTCATATTGAGGACTGAGCTTCATCCCTTTATAGAGTAGCAGCTTGATGCCGGTCGTCTTTTCAAACTTCCGAAACATCTTATGAAGCGCGTCTAACGTGCAACGCTCACACATCTCATATGGTTTCCTAACACCCCTCTCACAGAATATACACTCTTCTATCACCTCGCCCCGCTTTGCCTGTTCATCGTGCCAAGAACAATAAAGGTCGATGGCTGGGCGGCCGCAGTGAAGTTCTGTATCGAGCTTCGGCCACTCACATCCATAGGTCTCCATCTGTATGTGCCCAATAAGTCAACCTCTAACTCGACGCGCTGCCCGGCGCCCCCTAATATTTCTGGGAGGGGGTCCTGGCTGTTGCAATTTGTGTTGGTGGTGCTCGGTGAGAGAGCGTGCCCGCTCGCCGAGTGCTCCCGTGCGTATTCGCGTAGCGGTGCCCATCGTGATATGGCTGGTTGGTAAGGCTCTAATTGTGTAACGCAGTATAGTCACCCCCTATAACAAAATATAGTTGCCCGCACTCGGGGTTGCCCCAGCGATTTTTGTGCTATAGTTACACTGGCGCGTCGTCCCCAACAGTAGCCACCGACACGTGTTCATGGTGCGTACCCCTATATCTCATACAGCTTTAATTCCAAAATAATATGTCTGGGTATCGAGTCAGACCGAGCCTCTCTTGCTGGGGTCGGTTCGGACCCTCTGTTCGAGCCCTTAGGGGGGTCGGACCCTTAGGGGGGCGCGCATCGGTTCGGACCCTTATTTGACCCCCTTAGGGGGCGATTCGGCCCCACCGCGGGGTCTGTGGGGAAGTGTACTCTTTCTAATTCCCTATATACTACTTGCCGCCTCTGACAACACAAACAAGATCGCCACGATCATAAGTGACTATAACAACCTCAAGTCAGAGGTGACTCTCCTGAGAGAAGAAAATGCTAAACTAAAACACACCGTTGAGACGTTACAACGCTCGCCCACTACTGACCTGGCAGCACACGCAGATAGTCTAGAAGTAACAGAACCAGTCGTAGGCGCGTAAATTACTCAGCCAACCAAAACACATCAGCAAATAGAAAATGTTTCTCAACAGCACTCAACATATCCTATAGAAGTAAAGGTCAGCAATAGATTTGAAGCATTACCAGAGCAACTATCAAACAACAGCCTGGACGACAGAACATTGCCGAGAGAATACGCCCACATTCAAGAAACATCTGATAATCTGCAAGAAGACAGACTACAGCTGGATTGTCACCAATGGCAGAAACAGCGTGCAAGACGTGTCAGAACCCAACATACACAGAAAACACCGGCTGACTGCACCCACTTGATAATTGGCGACTCTTTGATTGGAGGAATTTACAGCGACCGCATGTCCTTATCAGACACCGACAAAGCCACAACAATTCAGCTTCCAGGTGCAGGAGTAGAAAGACTAACAAACAGTATACATAAACTGGAGGTTAATACGGCCATTAGAAAGACAACGATTCATATTGGAATACAAGACACTATGAAAAACCAAAGTATAACAATTTCTCAGTTAAGAACACTACTTGACTTACTACGTTACACTTTCCCAAATTCTACAGTTTTTTTCTCCTCCATCGTACCACCAAGTTATGGCTCTCAGCGTCGATTGGCCGACATAAACAATAACACCCTAGAGACTTTTTGCATTCGGTATCGTGTACACTTAATCAACAACACACCCTTCTTCACATCACAGACAGGAGCACAAAGGAAACGATTGTATAGAGACCAAATACACACAACCACATTAGGAACTAGTCTTCTTGCAAAGAACATTAAATATCCTGAAAGGGCACAAAACCTGACCAACACACAAATGCGAAAAACATTGATTTCTGAAGAACCTAGACCAACCCAGGCCAGCCGAAACTCCCCCATTTCACCAGGTAAACGTCTGCTGACATCTGACCCCCGACCTCCGGCCACTCAAGAATCACACATGCTACCAAGAATAAACCAACCCATCCTTCCTACCCCCATCTTAGCACGGGAAGGAGATAACTACCACAATAGTTTTCCTGCCCTCCCCTGCAAGGTACCTGTGTTGCAAACATCGGCACACACACACGGCAGTAATACCACTTTGACCACAAATGGGCCACCTAGCAGACAGCAGGAAGTTCCGCATCATTGGGGTCCAGAACTTTACGCCAACAATGGGTCACATATCAGACAACAACAGGTTCCGCATCATTGGAATCCAGAACTGCTACACTTGATGCAATTTTGTCCGGCCGCACTGAATCAAGCTTTTATGATGTCTCTACAATACAGACCTGTAAGATAGGATACGTATTAAACACTGAGCCCTATACGCAAGATACCAGAAAAAGAGCTTCCTCCTGGAACTTTAACTGCTTACTGTTTAGCGTTTTATCTCCCGTGTGGGATACCCAACTTTAAACAGGAACATTGACTTGTATAGTCATTTATTCATTCTTTCGGATAGCAGCTGGTTACATAGTCATAGCTTGTGAAGTAGTTCGAGCTACTTTGTATGTTCATACGCTTTAATTCTTTTTGTTCTGTATTTGCACTATACTTGTTGGTCACATTAGCTATAATATTGTCATTTACATATCGATTTCTATTACTGGTATTTTGTAAATTAATGTAATTGTGTATTTTTATTATCTTGTATTTTTACCTAATTTTGACAAATTTACACTTACTTCTTGGGTGAAATGTCTGAGAAGTGGCAACATTGGCTCAATAAAACAGGAATACGTTTTGGACCCTTAAACATATGCACCTTATTCAACAAGCTGCCAGAGTTATCTTCTATTCTTAATCAAAATTTTCATGTATTCGGCCTTAGTGAAAGTAGACTAAATGAAAACATTTCAGATGAGGACATCTCTATTAAAGGGTACAAAGTGTTTAGAAGAGATCCCTGTAGAAAACAAGAGACAGGCATAGTAGCCTATGTTTCTAATCTACTAAATGTTCACCGTAGGCTAGACTTTGAAACTTGCGAAATAGAATGTATTTGGTTGGAGTTAAAACTTCGAAACCGCACACCCCTGATAATTGGCTACCTCTATCGAAATCCCAGCGCTGGATACGTTTGGTACGAAAAAACTTCACTGCCATGATGGATGTGGTTTTCGCTTCCGGGAAGGAAATTATACTACTCGGAGACTTTAACATTGACACCAACAAATCCCAATTAATCTGGGGAAATATAATTGCATCATACAACTTTCAACAAATAGTAAAACAAGATACTAGAGTAACAAACTCATCTTCAACACTTATAGATCACATTTATGTAACTTGCTCAGACAACATCATAGAATGCACCGTGCCCAATTGTGCAATGAGCGATCACTATCCAATATGCTGCACATGGTCTAAAAAAGGAAATAAAACTCCTAAACATAAACACATAGCTGTAAAATATAGAAGCTACAAAAATTTCAACCAAAACGCATTTTTACAGGACTTGCTCAGTTCACCTCTAAACAATGTTTATCAACTTCCAGACCCGGATGATGCTCTGGAATCCTGGATGAAGATCTTTATTGATGTGTTTGATAGACATGTGCCAATCAAGGAAGTTCGAGTAAAACATCACGTCAAACCACCTTGGATCACCCAGGAAATTCTTGAAATTATGAGAGACAGAGATAAGGCACATAAAAAGTGGGATCTCAGCACATACCGTACTCTTAGAAACAAAGTTCAATATACCATACGAAAAGAAAAGAAAAATTACTTTAAGAACTTAGTCATGGATAAAACAAATAGTAAGGACATATGGAAGGCAATTAACACCTTGACAAACAAGCATAACTACTCAAATTCATTACCATCAAATCCTATTTCATGCGACCAATTCAGTAACTTTGTTTCAGAATGACATAGATCAGTTGAAGGCTACAATACCAAATTCTCCTTGCAACTTATCTTTACTGTCATCGTTTTGCCAGAACTAGATGCCCCGAGATATCCTTTCTGACATACCGCTAATGACAATCACTGAAGTACTCACTTACCTCAGTAAACTAAAAAACACAAACTCATCTGGGTTAGATGGAATCAGCAGTCGGATTCTCCGCTGTGCTGCGCCAGTGATCTGTGTATCACTAACCTATGTATATAATCAGTGTATCACCCAAAGGTCACTTTCCATCAGCTCTCAAAATCGCTAAAGTGTATCCTCTCCTTAAATCTGGTTCATTGGACAATGGTCTCCCGAACAATTATAGACCCATTTGTTTACTATCATCACTATCTAAACCACTAGAAAAACACATCCATAAGGTAACATTACAGTATTTAGATCGTAATAAGCTTATAGTTGACAGTAAATCAGGATTTCGACCAAAATATTCTTGCCATACGGCCCTAACAAACATGATAGAAAATTGGCACCATAATATAAATAACAACAATCTATGTGGAGTTGTGTTTATCGATTTCAGAAAAGCATTTGATATGATAGACCATGTCATTTTAATTAAAAAACTAGAGACAATGAAAATTGGCCCTAATGTTGTGACGCTAATAACATCTTTTCTGTCAAACAGAAAGCAAGTAGTATCATACAATAAATCTCTGTCCCAAACCACTACCTTCAATACTGGGGTACCGCAAGGCTCTATTCTTGGCCCTCTATTATTCGCCATATATATTAATGATCTACCTTTGCATCTTTCGTCGTCCTGCGATCTGTTTGCAGACGACTGTACAGTGTATACAACGCTGAAAGCAGTAATTTGCTGGAGTCGTCTTTTCTTTGCAACAAGAATTAAATAATGTTGTTAGGTGGAGCTATGCGAACCGTATGCAAATTAACATCACTAAAACAAAATCTATGTTATTAACAACCAGACAAAGACTTCAAACTTTAAATTCACACAAATCACTTCAACTTCACATCGATAACATGCCAGTAGAAAGTGTAATTGAGCACAAAACATTAGGCCTCATCATTGATAGAAACCTAACCTTTAATCCTCACGTTCAAGCGCTCACTAAACAAACAGCGAAAAAAGTCTACCAACTCGCCAAAATTAAAAATTTCCTTGATGAGGACACAAGGAAAATATTCTATACGTCTCACATACAGACACATTTTGACTACTGCTCTACAATCTGGGACGGTTGTTCCAATTCAAGCACCAAGCGACTTTACTCACTCCAGAAACGGGCCATGAGATTAATTTATAGCAAACATTTAACTGACAATCCTAGCCTGCATAAATGCCTTCAGTTACTACCACTCCGCAATCGTCTGCTTTTCAATAAGGCCAAACTAATTCACAAAATCCTACATCGGAATGCCCCAAACTACCTTTGGCCATTGTTTGAATATAATGCTAGACACAGTAAACGATTAAATATATTACACCTTCCGAAGCCTAGGATAGACTTATACAAAACAAGCTTAACGTACTCTGCAGCTCAGCTGTGGAACAATCTTCCACATGAAATAAAAGACATCATCAATCCCTATACATATAATCGCAAATTATTTGAACACTATCTCAGTACGGATTACCTTCCCCCTTAATAATAGAAGTAATGATAATAATAAAACCCTAGTATAACAGCCAGTCCCCTTTTGGTAGGCCAGTATATTCCACATAGCTAATAAGTGCCACACCAGTTATTACTATTACTGAGTCGTGTAGTATTTATTTTTAATTTTTCCACATGCCTTTATAATGCATATCTTTTATATTGTTGCTGTTAACCTTGAATGATGTGTGAATGGTATAATGTATGAAAGAGATTGATAAAAGGGCAGAATGTGAGACGGGCCTGCGTGCCAAATTCTTAACCCTTTCAAAATAAAGTTTTGTTGTTGTTGTTGTTGTTAGTTAGTTAGTTAGTTAGTTAGTCGCAGTTCCAACTTCACAGCAACGGTTCGTCTCCATTATGCTCCGTTCCTGTGCCAGTGAATATCATACAAAATGCTCCCCACTGCCCAATGTGAAAAGTGGAAAAGACAGGAGTCTCGACAAACAACAGCCCGCACAGATGCACTTTGCATAATGCCGCCGCCAGAATGTCAACACAATAGTCCCCCACAAAACACTTAGTTCATTTCTGATGGAATCTGCAGTCATTTTCCCATCTGGATGTTTCCTAGATGTTCACCCACACAGTCAACGAAATACAGTTCATCGTCGATGGTAGTGGCAGTCAACCAGAAGCCCAGCAGGTACGCATTTCTGCATAAGGAAAACAACGGTAAACTCTGGAACATAGCCATCTGCAATCGCTCCGAACATGCAGTCACGTTCCAAAACACATCGGGCAGATTCAAAAGCATTTCACACGAAACTCACAGCTCACAGTGTCGCGCCACGCACTCACTCAGTAGCAGGGCAACGGAACCATCACGCCTCCTTAGTCGCCTCTTACGACATGCGTGGTAGGCTGCAGTGTTGCTATTCTTTCCTTCCCTTATGGGTTGTTGTTGTTGTTATTGTGTGTAGCTAGAGCCCATCTCTATGGTTCAGGGTGTGGCTAGAGCACATCTCGGTGGCTCTGTTTGTAGCTAGAGCCCATCTCAGTGGCTCTGTTTGTAGCTAGAGCACATCTCAGTGGCTCTGTTTGTAGCTAGAGCACATCTCAGTGGCTCTGTTTGTAGCTAGAGCACATCTCAGTGGCTCTGTTTGTAGCTAGAGCACATCTCAGTGGCTCTGTTTGTAGCTAGAGCACATCTCAGTGGCTCTGTGTGTAGCTAGAGCCCATCTCTATGGTTCAGGGTGTAGCTAGAGCACATCTCAGTGGCTCTGTTTGTAGCTAGAGCACATCTCAGTGGCTCTGTTTGTAGCTAGAGCACATCTCAGTGGCTCTATTTGTAGCTAGAGCACATCTCAGTGGCTCTGTTTGTAGCTAGAGCCCATCTCAGTGGCTCTGTGTGTAGCTAGAGCACATCTCAGTGGCTCTGTGTGTAGCTAGAGCCCATCTCAGTGGCTCTGTTTGTAGCTTGAGCCCATCTCAGTGGCTCTGTGTGTAGCTAGAGCACATCTCTATGGTTCAGGGTGTAGCTAGAGCACATCTCCTTGTTAGAGCAGTCATACATATGCAGATTGCCATAGTGTTTGTGCCTCTTTAGTGTTGTACTGATATTTGGCAAATAAAGACTATTCATGCATTTATGCCACTTATTAAATGTTGCATGCAACATCAGCAACTACCATCACTGGCCTTATATCAAAGATCATCTGCGACGAGACCACGAGGACGTCCAAGAAATAAATGGATTGACGACATCAGAGACATTGTACAACCACACGGAATGACACTATCCAGTGCCAGACGACATCTCGGGGTATATAACAATTTTAAAAAATCAACTTGCTAACAAAACATGGCTCGTCAATAACAGTCGTCAAATGCAGGTTCAGAAGCCAAAAATTAACTGAAGAACTGAATCTACTCCAATGGACTTTGACAGTTACGACGCCGTTTATTTTCCGCAGCGCACAGGCTTGTAGCGATGTCAGGGTGTTGGGAGAATAGGTACAGGACATAGAGAGGACAAAGGACAGAATAGAGTCAGGACTACAGAGATAACGTTAGACAGGACATCTACAGGGTAGTAGATAGATTATAGACAGGACATCTACAGGGTAGTAGATAGATGAGAGACAGGACATAAGTAAGGACACATAGAGGTCATAAGACAGGACATCTACAGGGCAGTAGATAAATTGGAGACAGGACTTAGGTGGGGTCACATAGATGTCATAGAAGGACACCGACAGGACAAGACCTAGTGATATAAGGGGACATAAGTTCAAGGGATGCTGTCCTGAACGGACTAGACGACATTACAGTGAATGACCCAACCTGACACGGACGGACTGCATAACTGTGTGACTGCTAAGACAGCATGGTGGTCACGAGCGGCACGGGGTCCAGTACCACGAGTCTAGCCGACCAGCTTGAGAACGTCAGACAGGACTCAGACAATTTCAGGGGAAGGACTTTGTGTTTTCTAGAGCGAATGTATAGCTTTTGCGGGAGTGCTAGTTTGAAGATAGCGAGTGTAGGACTTCTGTAATTGGCTGTGTGCTATAAGCGTTTATAAGGCGGCTTGTGTATATGTATGTAAATAATTCACCGCCTTGTGTGCACATTGTACGATGATCAGGTTCATCTGAATAAAGTGTGAAAACCCATACGCACGACTGATGTTTTCTTGAGTGCGTATGAAGGAGTTAGAATACCTGTGTGCGTGTGAGATGTTGACAGGTAAAACCCACATGGTGTCAGAAGTGAGCAATCTAATGATTGAATGAATCCAAAAGCCAGAATGTGTGTATAGTTAAAAACCAAATGGTGTCAGAAGTTTACGAATGAATCCATAGCTCGAAAGTGTAAAAACTGTGAATGTTAAAACCTGAATGTGAAAACTAAATGAGAGTGAGTGAATGCTGACAGAGATTGAAACATATTTTACATTATATGAATGTAGATGAAATTGACATGTTTTTCAGGTTGACGTTTCAGTTGATGTTACACGGCTGTTGAAGACTACAATACATACTAAACACGACATTACGACAGAAGACGAAACGACAGACACAAGTTACAAACATATATAACACATTAAATTCCTTTCCTCTGAAGTATTGACTTGACAGACACAATTTTTTCTTGTTTTCTGTTACTAATTATTTCTCTTCTGAAAAACAGAAGTATGGCTAGAAAATAGAGTAGATGTCAACAACCTAGATAGTATGATATGACAAGCTCTAGCATAAAGCCATCCGAGTGACACAGGGGGAAAAAGCAGAAGTTGATTTAATTCAGATAAGTACCCAATTTTTTCGATATTGCATTTAAAGAAGCACTCTATTATATATATATATATATATATATATATATATATATATATATATATATATATATATATATATATATATATATATATATATATATATATATATATATTGTTATAAATTAACACCTATAGTTATTGCATTGTATTTTGTACATTATACTATTATTGTACATTGTAATTATTGAACATAACCTGTAAGAATGTCAACGTTGAAGGAGTGCATTGAGGCAGGAAAAGATCTAGGGTACACTGGGGAGAAATTAGAAGAGTGGGCAAAGAAGAAATATAAAGAACATACTGATAGAAAAGCTGCAATTGAGAAAGAAGAAAGGGATAGAAAAGCTGCAATCGAGAAAGAAGAAAGAGATAGAAAAGCTGCTGCAGAAACGGAAGAAAGAGCACAAGAACGCTTACATAAGAAAGAACTAGCAGATGTAGAGTTAGCTAAAGCTACCAAACTTAAAGAACTAGAGTTAGCTGAGGCTACAAAACTTAAAGAACTAGAGTTAGCTAAGGCTACAAAACTTAAAGAACTAGAGTTAGCTGAGGCTACAAAACTGAAAGAACTAGAGTTAGCTGAAGCGACCAAATTAAAAGAAATTGAGGCACAGACCCAGTTGAAAATAAAAGAACTGGAAGTCGAATCACAAGTGCATATTGCAACGACAAAGTTAAAAAGTAAGGAAGAAGAAAACAAATATAATAAGTATAAAGGCGTGGTTAAACCATTCTGCCAAAGCGACTCAATTTCAGCAGGTCTGAGAACTTCGAGTTTCAAATGAAATATCAGGAGGTTCCGAAAGAACACTGGGCCATGATCTATATGAAAAATCTGTCAGGAGAGCCTTTGAAAGTCATAGAATCTATTCCACAAGAACTGAGGAAAGATTATGACTACATACACCAACGTATCATGCAGCATTTTTTGTTGTTTGGATGCACCAGGGTACCAGGTACAGTTCTCTAAACTAAAACCTAAAGCTAACCAGAGGTTCATTGGGTACATTTCTCACCTGCAAGATATTTATAATAAGTGGCTGAACGCTGCAAAGATAAATAAAAAGCTATGAAAAGCTTAGAGATTTAATGATAGTGGACAAATTTATTTCATCAATTCCAACCCCTTTTGCAAAATTTTTACAACAGTCTGATGTTGAATCTTTAGAACAATTAGAAAGAAAAGGTTCCGCTTATTTCTCAGTCCAATAGGGAGATCTTTCAGTTCAAACAACAGCGAAAATAATATAGTAGCAGGCAGTAAACACAAACCACAAAAACCATTTAGATATAGAGAGAAACAGAGATCCAATGCACCACAATGTCCATACTTGCAAAGTTTTCTCATCTTCAATTTGAAATGTGTGATGCAAACCCAGGTTATCCAGTTCACCTAGATATGATGGTGAAGAAACAACAAGGTAAAAGAGAAAATTACCGACGTGCGGTAAGATGTTTTTTTTTGCAAATTGTTCGGATACTGTAGCTCTAGGTGTCAAGGTCGCCAGAGATTGAGAAGTGTGAATGCAGTACTCATTGACTCATCTTCTGAGAGCGAAAGTTGAGGATGAAGGAATGAAAGAAAATGAAGATAATGCTCTTGCAGCAATAGATATTCTAAATTATGATAAATGCAGAACATGTCATAGGTTTCATTAGGATGGTATATTAAAATGCGGCCATACAGTTTCGTTTTCAGAAGAAAACGCTAACGCAGTAATTTCCTCCAAAGGAAAATTAGTATTTCAATGTGGTATAGTTAATAACACACCTTGTCAAGTGTTGATCGATCCCGGTAGTACGGTAATTGGATTAAGAAAGGAGCTGGTAAAAGCAGCGGATTATACAGGAGAGTTTGTAAGTTGCCGAACATTTTCGGGCAAGGTAGAGCAATATCCATTAGCTACAGCTCGTATTTGTACACCTTTCTTATCACGCACGTTTACGTGTACGATCTTGGACGATCCGTGTACAGACTTGATCATTGGTTGCTTACCGAGAGTAAGATACTGTACAACCAAATAAATTAAGGCCTGGGAAAGACGGCATCAGATAAAAAGTCTAGTAAAGAAATTAACTATGACAGAAAATAATGTCAGTCATCAAGAACAGCAACCAAAGTCAAAAAGTCTAAGGGACGCAACTACTCAGAAAATGACAGAACAGTGTAAGATACTACATAACATAGTTTCTCTTCAAGGAAATGAATGTGACGTTTTAAACAAAATTGTTACTGAACAGACTGGTAAACCCACAAAAAGTTGCATTGTCAGTAAAGCGACGTCACAAGACAACATTGCCTCAGACAGACCATATACACAGCAGACAACCCAGACACCGTACTTAGAACGAGAAGCAGATACCCTGACAGTCTTGTTCTAGCAGACGACACAGTCTAAAACACACGGACGTAGTAACACATCACACAATGACATGTGTTCCAAGGGACATAACAAAAGTGACGAAAATCAGAACATAAACCTGCGAATATGGCACACAATCAGTTCCATTGCAATTGTATTACTAATGTTGCTAAAGGTTATATTGACAGCATGGTGTGCTTACCAACTGCAGCCAACACGTTTCTATTGATTACCATATTAATGTTGCTTGCGACTTTTGAAATAGTATATAATTTTTCCACCATTTTTGAATGAGATTGTAAATGAAAGAAAAATTGTCATCATATTCCACTGTAATGTAACACCTATAAACTTCATTTGTATGCAAAATGTGAAATATAATTTCGACAGGATAAAATTGTTTGGACTCACTGTGAAACCAACAAAAGTGGAGTTGGCATTTGAAGAAATTGAATTTCTAGGCCATAAAATATCTAAAGGCCACTTGAGTACTGATGATAAAATCGTGACCAAGATCCTAAATCCTCACGATGCCTATGACCAAGAAGCAAGTGAGAAGCCTGTTAGGCCTGGTGAACTATTACAACAAGTTCATACCAAACTTAGCACAAATCACCAGCGTATTTTCAGATTTGTTAAGAACTAATTCAAAAATCGATGTACAGAGTGCTTCTTTAAAGAAGGCAATGTCGCAACTGAAATATTATTTCAGTAACGTTCCTATTTTGCGTCTTCCTAATAAAGACCTTTCGTATACCCTCAGAATAGACGCGAGTGCACACGACCATCTCAGGTGTGCTGCTCCAGGCCTACGATAACATATACCATCCAATAGTTTACGTCTGTAGGAAGCTTACCCCAGCAGAATCACGTTACGGAGTGTCTCAACTGGAGGCTCTCGCAATCGTCTATTGTATTAGTAAATTATCTAAGTACCTTGCCGGGACACATTTCTTCATCAAACTGACAATTCCCCATTGATGGTGATCGAGAAGGGACAACCGAAGAACAACCGCATCTATCGCTGGGCCCTCATTCTACAAAATTACTCGTTCTCCATCAAGCACATCAGAGGGTCGAAGAACATTTTAGCGACTTGCTAACCAGACCCTCAGACATGGCAGTCGAGCAGATCAACGACGCGACAACATCTCCGTCATCTGGAACGACTACATAGTTAGTTAGTGTAGATAGTTAGATTATATTAGTTATATAGTTATTGACATAACATTTAATGAGTTCAACTTATTTTTTATTGAAGTTGCACATTCAGAAAAATGTTCCCCTTCATCTAAAGTTAATACTGAATTGCACATGGCACATAAATTTGCCCATAAGTTAAAATTCAATAGACGTTAGAAATGTGCAATATTATTTAACTACATTGTGAATGAAAGTAACATTTAAGCTATTAACAACAACAAAGTAGTATATTATAGATTACATTTCTCTAACGAGACTACTTTGATAAATATTAGTAACATTAGTTCGTCTTACATTAAATTACATAAGTTTTGAAAAATACAGTTATAAATTCCTTAGTTAAATAATTAATACAGAAGAAAACAGTAACAGCATTTCCAAATAAGGGAGCTAATACAGTTCTACTATATTCATTTAGTCAGTTAAATTACATTTCTTTAGTTAATAACATCTATTAGACGAAATTACAATAACTTAATTGAAGTTTTTTGTTTCCCTTAGTATTGCCTAGGGCAATCAATCAATCTTGTACATAAATTGGTTGTATTATAGAACTTAATGCTATTACTATTAGAACATTACAATGATAAAGGTAAATCAGCTTGTTTATTAAGTTGAAAACGTGCTTATTTTTATTTAGAAATGATAAACATTTTTAATAATGCATTGTGTAACTGAGTGAGCAAAAAGTGTATAAAAGGACGAATGAATGCATTAAAACGAGAAGTTTAAATATTAGTGCAATTTTTTTCCACACATGTTTTTTGTGTGTGGTGATTTGTCTTCGTCTTCTATGTAACACATGTGAGCGTTCAATGATTTTATAAATGTTGACGTTAGAATTACATTGCAACTATGGTTATATTTTCAAGAATCACAGTTCGGTGACTCATCTCAAAAATTGAGCATAAGCCTTCATTTGTGAGATGTAGATACCTACCTGATGACACTTGAAGACCTAAAGTACACAGATTATAAACATACACCTATGTTTCTAATTTAAACATACAGTAATTATAATAGAACACGCAAACAAACATAATACGAACATATAACGTACAAACACCAATTTTGAAGTAAGGGAGATCACACTTATACAAGGGACACAAGGGATTAATATAGATTATGAGTACACAGATGAAATATCTCTCAACAAGCGGAAGCTAGATAGATGTAGATCAATGGACACAGATCTAGAAGGAAGATGTTGAGGTAACATTTTACGGAAGCCATGGATAATATATCCTTGATTAGTCTCCGTCAAAAGAGACCAATTGTTTCGGGGCACCATTTTTGGGTGTCTGGAGGCGTTGCATTTTATTGTGTAACCATAATGATAAGAGAATATATACTTGGTTCGTAACAGCTTCCAGTAGTGAAATGTAGGAGAGTGGCGCCTCTTGGCAACATATCAAGAATGTTAAACTGATGATAGACCAGTGGGTAGAAGCTTCAACAGTGTATCATACCCTTAGGAATCAGAGTGGTACCGAAATAGAGTGGTTGATGAATTCCCACAACACACTGACAAATTAGTTCTGACTAATTTTATATATATATATATATATATACAACATTGTGTCACACTGTTTGGAATGAATTTGGTGACACAATACCCGGGGAGCATGGGAGGATGTCAGGGTGTTGGGAGAATAGGTACAGGACATAGAGAGGACAAGGGACAGAATAGAGTCAGGACTACAGAGATAACGTTAGACAGGACATCTACAGGGTAGTAGATAGATTATAGACAGGACATCTACAGGGTAGTAGATAGATGAGAGACAGGACATAAGTAAGGACACATAGAGGTCATAAGGCAGGACATCTACAGGGCAGTAGATAAATTGGAGACAGGACTTAGGTGGGGACACATAGATGTCATAGAAGGACACCGACAGGACAAGACCTAGTAGTATAAGGGGACATAAGTTCAAGGGACGCTGTCCTGAATGGACTAGAAGGCATTACAGTGAATGACCCAACCCAACACGGACGGAATGCATAACTGCGTGACTGCTAAGACAGCACGGTGGTCACGAGCGGCACGGGGTCCAGTACCACGAGTCTAGCCGACCAGCTTGAGAACGTCAGACGGGACTCAGACAGTTTCAGGGGAGGGACTTTGTGTTTTCTAGAGCGAGTGTATAGCTTTTGCGGGAGTGCTAGTTTGAAGTAGCGAGTGAAGGACCATTGTAATTGGCTGTGTGCTATAAGCGTTTATAAGGCGGCTTGTGTATATGTATGTAAATAATTCACCGCCTTGTGTGCACATTGTACGATGATCACGTTCACCTGAATAAAGTGTGAAAACCCATGCCATATGACGGCACACGCCACCAAAAGCAATATGGGTTTTCTCAGAGAGAGACACCAAAGTGAACAAACAAAAAGGAGAAACCAATAGGAACATAAACACGTCAGAACATAACAACGGAGACGCTATGAGACTTGAACATCAAGGAGCTGTGTGTTCTGAAATATCCGTGTGAAAAGGAATAAGTTCTGAACGAAGCAAGGGCTGCAGGATTCTGCAAGTAAACGGAGAAAAGAGGAATGATAAACTCATGCAATGAAATGGACCGGGCTAAGATCAACCTAGATTGTATTTGAGGAAAGGACGACTCAATGAGAATTTGAAAGGACTGAGCGTCGATGTTGACAGAGTGGAATCGGGAACCGAATCTAAAATGAATTCATAAATTTATATTTTTAGTTGGTCATCCCATGTGATTTCTGAAGCGCATTTAATAAATGGCTAAATCTGTTCACACGACTGCCATCGGTCTTAGTATTAATTCGCAGTTACAAGGTGAGGACGTTACTTTCATTTGTTTATATATTTCAACGAGTTCTTTGCTGTTGCTGTGTTAATCTTAGAAGAGACGACATAAGCATCGAGGCAACCCATACGCACGACTGATGATTTCTTGAGTGCGTATGAAGGAGTTAGAATACCTGTGTGCATGTGAGACGTTGACAAGCAACGTCAATAATGAATAATAATGTCATAATATGCCTGTTCTGTCCAGGACGGCAGTATTACAATCATAGTTAAGATTACTAACATGTCCCAGGCCATCTGAAGACTAAACAATGTCCACACGCGTCCTTCTATCTATCTTCTGAGTGTCCTTCCTGTCGTTTCTCAGACATCGAGATTCTGTGTTTGTCTGCCTGTTTATTTGTGGCTTCAACTAATACTGTCTCCACAGATTGTCTCGTCCATTCCAATTACTAATTCAGCCACTAATGTGATATAAAGACATTGCCTAGCCAACTGATATTTTCCAAATCAAGATGAGCTGCCGCTCCGAAGAAGCTTCCAAGTCTGTCTGCCTTTGTTGTATTTGACAATCTTCCGTGACGTTTCTGTGTTATCACGTCATCTGCTTAGAATTCTTAGCGTTTTGGCTTTGGGATTCTCTGATATTTCTAATTAGTCTTATTGCGTCACACCTGCTACTTGGCAGTATGCCCCCTCCCTTTTGAAAATGATGCAATCAATTTTAAACTGGTGTTGATTAGTCTAACCTGACAAGTAGCAGTGTAGATGCAATGAGTTATATGTTGTGCTAATACGATGATACGGTCTCCTATTAATCACATACAAAATCTAATTTAAAAAATTATTATTATTATACGACGGGCACGCACTCCAGTCTACACCCAACGGTAGACTTCATGTAGCACTGCCTATAGGAGGGCTGTGCTATCTATACTGTACTATAGTCTAGTCCCTCATTTGTCGAACCCGACAAGCGTCCATACCCTAAGCTATAAAACCCGAGTGAGGGGACGTGTGTGATTAACTGGAACCAATCCGTCAATATTACTTTTGACTTGTAACTATAATCTCATTCTTTTACCTGCTATGTCATCAGTCCTTGTTACGTTGATAAGTAAGGGTTTCTGCCTTGGTAACGGTTGACGTATAAAATCATATCAATTTCCCTTCATTTGTCGTGACGGTTATGACTTCATATGTATTGAATATCAATGTAGCTCTGGCTATGATCGCCTCATGCAGTAAGGAATGCCATGTCTATGTCAAATCAATATGTGACATCATCATTGTCGCCTCAGTGTTGACGATAATCCAAAAATCTATAATCAGTTTATTCACGGCAAACTAGGACAATCATAACCTTAAAATAACTATATGCAACTTATGAACTAGTAATTCATTAATCGTAACAAACTTAATTACACCTGGAATAAAATATAAAATTGCATAATATGCATATACATTCATTGTGTCATGCTGTTCAGCCCGATATATCTTAATGTATAGCCTGTACTGTTCTTCGTCTGAACTTATCATGTATGTGTTCAATATATAAATTATCTACATTCTACCAACAAATATGCATGTAACAAATTAAATATATTTATATATTATCAATCTGTCAACAATGGATGACGTAATATGTGACATTATATGAATGACATGATTCTCTCATCGACCTCATGATGAGTGAACCAAGATGTAGAATTCACAGGAATGATAGATTTAATGTACTAATGACATGATCTTTTCATCGTCAGTGTGATGAGTGAATCATGAAGTATAATCTGAATCTATGCGTTCATGAAATGAATATAACATGTGAATCTGCACAATGACGCGAAATGTGAATGTGAGTAGACTCGATGATGTGACGCGTGAATATAGCGATGATGTGAAATGTGAATCTGAGTACTCGTGTGATATGTGAATTCTATCTATGACGTGACATGTTAATCTGATTGATGACTCAAGATATGAATTCAACCTATAATGTGAAATACGAATCAGATTAATGATGTGGCATGTGAATCTGATCAATGATGTAACAAGTGAAACTGATCTAAGATGCGAGATGTGAATTCAGCCTATGATTAAAATGCGAATTCCACCAATAATGAGACGTGCAAATTGGACTATTGATGAGAAATGTGACTTCGGCTAATGATGATAAATATGAATGCGACCAATGATGAGAAATGTGACTTCGGCTAATGATGATACATATGAATGCGACCAATGATGAGAAATGTGAATGAAAGCAAATTCGCATGGTTGAAGCAAATATGTAAATAAATTAAATTAACTAATAATAACAAACACTGCTGTCACTACACAAAGACCGCACGCAGTTCTTGGAGAAATTGCAAAGTTCCAGCAATAACTCCAACGTTAATGCCACTCGTGCACATTACTGAAGCGAAAACGCAAAGTATTCCTCCCCACAACACTTGACGGCAGAAGTGGAAGATGATGATGATGATGATGATGATGATGATGATGATGATGATGATGATGATGATGATGATGATGATGATGATGATGATGATGATTAAAGGTTGCAGTGTCTCATTCGTTTCTAGAAATTCATTTACTTTCATTTTTCCAAAGTTTCATACAGTTGGTGGAAATTTCCATGAGAAGACAGGTGTATCATACAGTCGGGGGAAATTTCCATGAGAAGACAGGTGTATCATACAGTTGGTGGGATTATCCATGGGAAGACAGGTATATCATACACTTGGTGGAGTTGTTCATGCAGATTGAGATTGATCAAAACTACAATGTTAGAGGTTACAGAATGATCCAGTGACTATCCTTTTATAAATTTACCAATCAATGTTATAAACATTTTCTTTACAACATACAGACTGGTGCTTCAAACCATTATCATTTTCTTTTCAGGCTGCAATGTTATCATTACAAATTCATCTGGAGTAATACAGTCACTCAATTATCCACAACGTCCTCCTAGCAATGCTAAATGCTCTTGGACCTTCAGAGCAGGGAGTGGACAGACTGTTTCGTTCAGGTACTGTTTATGATCAAGATTTACGGGTAGCAATGTGGCTAGTCCAATCAATGGTTTACCATCTCACTTGTCAGTGTTCAGTTCTCATTAGTAATAGAATGTTTCCTGGCTTGTACAGATGTGGAGACGAGTCACTCTCATGCAATAAGTAGCAGAATGTATTTCCTGGCTTGTACGGCTGTAGGGGTAAACCAGTTTCATGCAATAAGTAGCAGAAAAGTACAGACAACTGCAGTGATACTGACTGTATCAGTTCTCATGTACCATTTGCTCATTAAAGATGCTGTCGTATACTAGCATGCAAAAGTGGTAACTTTACTTTTTCAATGCTTGAATAATGCATGAATCATACATGTGGAATTATCATCATCAGGTGCCTTGCTGACTGGTGTGGGCAGCCATTTTCTACAAATTTCGTCATCTCCAGCGGAGTGTGTCAATTCCTATGCTGATATTTGTCCATGCCATGAGAAAAGGCTGTCAGGAATCTTCTATCACTCTCTCTATTTCTTTCTTCGTAAATCTTTCCAGGTGTCACATGTTTCAGTTTTTCCCTATTCATAATCGGCCAAAAATGACTACCTATTTCTGATGTTTGTGATAAGTTGTTTCGTCTCTTAGACAAAACAAACATTGCTGATTTTGGCTGCCTAAGGTAATTTCAGAATTCTTCTGTGAAATGAGAATCTTGCAATTCTCTTTCTTCATAAACTATAAGCTTAACATGTGTTAGGCTACATTTGACTATGAGCTGTGCTGAGCCAAACAAATGTGCACTAGCACAGCTTAGTGTGTCATGTAGATCATCCTGTCAGCATCTTGCTGTGCAGACCTGTCTCCCATTCAGTCCTCAGTCTCTATTTGATTACCTAAGTAATTGTTTCAGGAAAGTATTGGTCACTGTGGACATCTGAGTCATATAGTTTATGTTTTCAGTTTGTATGTATGTACAGTAAATGCTGTACATATGTTGAGAAGATTAATTAAACGTTCTATAGATGTAAACAAAGACCTGCATCTTTGCTCTATTGACTACACAAAGGCTTTTGATAAAGTAAGACATGCCAACATGATGAAAATGCTTGCAGATCTACAAATTGATGAGAAAGACCTTAGACTTGTAACAAACATATATTCGAAACAACAAGCTGCCATAAAGATTGATATTGAAGTAGGTCAATATCAGCCTATTACGACAGGGATATGTAATGTCTCCAGATCTGTTTTCCCTGTACAGTGAACATATTTTCAGAAATGTAGAAGATATGAAGGGAATCACCATTGGGGGATGTAACATCAATAACAATAAAAAGATGTTTGCAATGAGAAAAAGAGTGTTGAAGTACTACATAGAACCTATACTTTTGTATGGATGTGAAGCTTGGACAATGAGCAGACAAGATGAAAAACATCTGATGACTGTGGGAATGTTTTTTCTGAGGAAAACGCAAAAGAAAAGCCAATGACCAAGTCCCAAAGAAACAAATAAAAACCGTAAACTGATTAGAGAAAATAAACGCAGACAGTCAGAAATAAATTGGAGAACTTGGTGACAACTGACAAGATTGGGGGGGGGGGGGTGGAGAACAAGGGGAAGGCAGAGAAGTAAATACCTGGATGGCTTGGCCACCTGGAATGGTCGAGACAAGAACACTGAGCTGATCCACGACTCTGGTGATCGAGTGAGATGGTGAACATGACCGCTCACGCTTATCGGCATGGCACATGGTGATCATGGTGTTTAATGGCAACCAGTCTGTTTCATTCTGCAGACAAAAGTTAACCACCTCAACAAGATCTCTTCCATAGGGCTGGACCTTAGAGCTTTGTTATACAGCCTTGCTTTCCTGTAACATTGCAATATTAAAAAGTGGCATGCTTCAGTTAAAAAAATCTAAGACAGGAAACATCCGTGGGTCTTTCCCCCAGGGCAGCTGGTGTGTTGTGATATGAGCAGGTGGATAAATTGGCTGGGTCTGCATCTATGTGTGGAATATTGGTGCATGATAAGGCAGACGAGTTCAAGGTCTTTTGGAATCATGTGTTAGTGTGGAAGAACAAATACATCACTATTGCCTGGAGAGAATGGTGCGACATGGAGTGACCAGAGGGTCTCGCCAACACTCAGTTCTCTGAGGAAAGGCCAGAGGACACAATCAGATTGCAACTGGTACCATTAGTATTGACACTCTTCACTGGTTGTTGAAGCTGATAATGAAACACATATGGGAATGTCTGGAGTGCTGTGATATCAGCTCTTAACTCAACTCAGCTCTACAGTTTTTCTTAGTTTCTTGGCATATTAATTCTAAAGGTGTGTCTGGCGTTTTTAAGTTGTAGTCATTGCTTATTTATGCATCTCATAACTCACACAGAGTGATGCACAATCATCTTAGTCTTCCTGTTTATTTCTTTGTTTTTAGATGAAACCCCTTGGAAATTTATAAATTAGAACATAAACCCACCAAAAAAAAAAAAACATTCATAGCATTTGTGATTCTGGTTTGCAGACTTTGGATCCTTGCCAGTGTGACAGAGTTCACGCACTGTTCTGAGATTCTCCTTGTGTGATCTGTTGGATTAGATCTACTGTACTGCTTCTCTTTCAGCTGATACACTGGTCAGATATTTGAACTGGTCAAGTTAGTTATTTGATTTTAGTAACTGTGTAATCCAGTAGATTCTTTATTCTGTCTTGTTTGTCATCTATTTAGGTGAACTTTATTCTAAAGGTTTGTTTACTTTGCTGTTATTATTGAGCTAAGAAGGTCAGCATGGCTGAATGGATACGAGCACTCACTCTTACATTTTCAGTGCGTTGATGGCGAGGTAGCGGGTTCAACTCCTACATTGTTAAGTTGGACTAAAATGTTGACTTCTGTCCTTGACTTGTGGACGTAGATTACAAGTATCTCGGAAATCAGAGTGGCTTCACCTGATGGGAGGGACATCGGTAATAGCTAATTCACATGGAGACACCAGTCCAGTGCACTCCCCAGTAGTAGCAACTACTATTAGTTGGTTAAAAGTTACTTGCATATCCTGTACAGTGTGTTGCAGTCAGCACCAGTATTGTTTGTTGTTGTGATCTCTTGGCAAGTTTACGTTCAATAGTTTGCCATTGCTTTCTGAATGACCAGCACCCACACAATTTCGTAAAAAAACTAATGCAATGTGGTCTGCTGCCAAATTGCGCGCAGTTGTGTTTCGAACGCGGGTATGCAGGATAATGAACTGCATCTGTAAACCCTTCGCCATGGAGCTGGCAATTACTCGTAGTAGCAGCACTTATATGGACTACGCTTTAGATCAAAGTGAGCAACTATTGGTGTTGGAACTCTTCGCTGGCTTCTGAGGATGGGGACGGAGCGCTTATGGGAATGCCCCGAATGCTGTGATGTTGGTTCCTAAATCAATAAATAAATAAATCAATCAATCAAAGTGAGCAAACTAAAAAAATGATCTTGAGCTAATAAATTCATATTTCATGTTTGCATTTAAAGATCCATAAGAGCTTGATGTTGAAGACTAGAGTAAGATCATCGGGGATAGATAAGATGAGGAACTGATTGTTTGCAGCAAACTGTATTGCAGCCTTTAGGGAATGAGAATGACAAACAATTTAACATGCATAAATGGAGACCTTCTTGCTCAGACCAGGCACTTGGAGGAGGAGAAGGAGGAGAGGGGAAATATAAAAATTAAAAGTTTGAAACGCTTCACATATATATGGTCAGTAGCAAGTTATGATTTTGAATGTTGAACCTTAATCAATATTATACATGTTTAGAACACTACAGCCTACCATACATGTTTGAAAGCAAATAATACTAACACTATAACCTACCTTACATCTTGAGAAGCTAAAAATGGTAACACTATAACCTACCTTGCATCTTGAGAAGCTAAAAATGGTAACACTATAACCTATCATACATGTTGGGAAGCTAAGAATAGTAACACCATAACCTACTATACATGTGTGGAAGCTATTAATAGAACAGTATAATCCACTTTACACTCATTTGATCCAAAATTATGCTGACTCTCTTTTTGTAGTCCTTCCCTCCTGAGTAAATAATTCTATACGTACCTAAATATTTTTCCCCGCACCTGGCCATCACATTTCACTAATCCCTAATATATTTATTTTAATTCTTTCTATTTCTTGCTTGATATTATCCAATTTTCCATTCTGGCCAAGTATTCTGAAATTCCATGTATCAATATTTAATGTATTTTTAACATTGAAGGCCAAATTTGTGAAGTAGGTGCCGGCTACACATTCTTCTGAAGTGGAAGGATTGATTGATTGATTGATTGATTTAGGAACTGACATCACAGCATTCGGGGTATTCCCATAAGCGCTCCGTCCTCATCCTCAGCAGCCAGCGAAGAGTTCCAACACTAATAGTACCAGTAGCAAACTGATCATATATCCGTCTCGCTTTTCTTCTGAGCGTCGATCGTCGCTGGAGTGGAAGGAAAAGCGAGGAAAGACGCCAATCCGGTGTGGGATTTGCCATTAAGTCGGCCCTGGTTGGCAAACTAGCTGAATTTCCGAAGGCTATAAATGACAGGCTTATGACTATTAAGTTATCCCTGCTGAAAGGAAAGAGGCATGCAACCACCGTGACTGTCTACGCACTGTCAGAGTCTAGAAAGGGTACAGTGATGCAGTGACATCGTTACGCCCGCCAGGCGACCTAGCTCCCAGCAGGGATGCAGCAACTTCGTTACGCCGCCAGGCGAGTGGTAGCTAACTGCCTGCAAGATTGCTGGCTGACGAGCGACCAGCGGTCAGGCAAGGACGACGCAAGACGCACGCATGCCTCGTGACGCCACCTCAGGTGGGAGGCAAGTTGCGAACTAGCGGCAGACAGCTCTGGGACACGGACTTGGACGGACGCATGATGAGAGAAAGGCGTTGTGTGGTTTTCTGTTCCTGAAAGTCGAGTGTCTGGACATCTTGAGAGTTAGACTTGTGAGCTGTATTGTGTATGTAAGTGTATTGAAGTATCAAGTATATATTGTTGTGATCATCGTTCTGTATTTGATCTGTGAATAAATCCATTGAACGGTGTGTCGTTGAGTCTTACGTCAAATCACGTTGTACTTGTACTGTCTCACATGTGTTAGGTTAGCGAGCCAAGTTTAAGACCCTGACATGTGTGGACGTGGTGGCATTCGTCCGGCTTTGAAATGAACGTGTTTATGTGATTAACAATTTAAAACTAGAGTTTGTGAACTTAGAATTTTGTCAAACTTTATAGTACATGTAAATGTGATCGTGGAAGGCTCATTTTGATTATTTACTACATTGTTTAAACATGTGTAAGACTATTTGTAAACGTACAGTGCATACATTTTGTTTGATCTTGTAAGCGTGTAAAACATTTGTGATTTGTGAAACTTGTCACCGTTTTGACCTTGTCGACATTGTGATCTTGTCGCCATCTTGTAAACTTGATGTCTATGTCCTTACTGAATGTCATCTTGATGTAAGTGATGTGTCATCAATGTTGTAGAGTGTTGAGATACATGTAGATTGTCTTTGTGAATTGAGTTGTGGAAAGCAGAAAGTTTTGGAAAGAAAGTAACTTGTATTGAAAAAAAAAAATTGTTGACGGACAAACTTACGACCTACAATTACACTCAACGCCATACAAACCTAATCAATACTTAGTGACAAGCAGGCACACACCAACAAATAGACGCTAATTTATTTTCCTCCAAAAACAAAGCAGGTTTTCCGTACCATCCGAAACCTTGCCGTAGAGGTCATTTGTGTTTTCGAAGTAGCGACCCTACAGTTCCTAGCCCGATTTCCAACCGTTCTTCACCGCATCCAGGGCACTTGAGTATATTTTTCTTTTCATTTACTTTAATGAATGCAATTTTAGGCACGTATTGTCAATAGAAGTCAATTGTAAATTGTTCATTACTAACCACTTATAAAATATTTTGTGTGGCTGGTATTTCATTGACATTTTCCATCATGTCTTCATTATTTGATTTCATCGATATGGGGATAATATTACAGTTGACAGGTGATGAATTAACAAAATGGAGTGAGAAGAAATACTCTGAATACCTACTAGTACAGGAGAAAGCTAATGAACGCGATGAAAGAGCAGCAGAACGGGCTGCCAAGCAAGCAGAAGCAGAATTGGCTGCAAAGACAAAACAAGCTGAATTAGATAGTGCACTGAAAAAGGCCGAGATCGAAAAAGAAACAGAATTAAAGAAGGCAGAAATAGCAGCTCAGAGTAAGAGAGAAGAACTGGAGTTACAGTTGAAGATGAAACAACTTGACACTGAGACTGCCATTAACAAAGAGTCTAAGAAATCTGAGAGACTGGAGAAAGAAAACCAGTACAAGAAATATCAAGGTATTGTACGTAATTATACCTCGGGTGACTGCATCGCAGCCTTTACCCAAAATTTTGAAACTTTAATGGAACATTACCAAGTTCGACTGTCTGAATGGAATATTATTTATATGAGGAGTTTATCAGGGGAACCTCTTAAAGTCATTGAAACCATCCCCAAAGACCTCAGGAAAGATTACCATTATCTGAAATCTAAGATTATGGCACATTTTATGTTAGATGAGGCGGGTTACAGAGAACAATTCAGCAAGTTGAGCCCAAAACCGACTCAAACGTTCTCTGATTACCTCTGCTTAGTCCGAGATATATTTACCAAATGGACTTCAGCAGCTAAAATTGACAAAAATTATCAAAGATTAGAAGATCTGATCATTAGAGATAAAATCATTTCATCCATTCCATCAGCATTTTCAAAATTTTTGCAAGAGAATGAATGCACTAGTGTAGATGCGATTGAGAGACGTGGTTCGGCGTATTACACAGCCAACAAACATTGTTTTGCCAGTGAAGCTACTGACATTAATTTTGTAGCAGCGGCTAACTATGACAAACCATATAGTAGGCAGAAACCTCATAGGCCTACCTCTGAGAAGTTTAATCACTGCATTTATTGTAAATTTTCACATCATCCGAATGAGATGTGCGATAAGCACCCAGGATATCATACTTACCTACTAAACATGGTAAACAGACAAGATAAGGAGCGTAGATCCTTCAGAAATTTGCGTAAATGTTTCCTCTGTAAGGCGCACGGACACCATCGGAAAGATTGTAAAGGTAGGCAAATGACCAACAAAGCAAATGCCGCCTTGTTTGACAGTTCGTCGTCTGATGAAGAACAGCCAGAGAAACATCCTGTGAACTCAGCACAGGCTTTTGACATGTTTAGCGCAAATAAATGTTCTGTTTGTAACACCTTTTATGAAGATGGTATTTTAACATGCGGTCACGCCATCCCTATTGCCAATGAAGAAGCTAATTTGGTAGTAGATTCAAAAGGCAGGATAAACGTCCATCACGGATATGTGAATGGCAAGTCTGCTACAGTCCTTCGTGACACGGGCAGTTCACTTATTGGTCTGAAGAGAACGTTCATAATGCCTACAGACTATACAGGCAGGCACGTAACATGCGGAACATTCTCAGGCAATATTGAGAAATACCCATTAGCATGGGCATATATTGAAACACCTTTCCTCACTGGAAAGTAAAGTGCGCTGCATTAACAAACCCAGTGTGTGATGTAATTATTGGAAATTTACCAGAGGTGAATGATAAACCTCATGACATAACATCTCTGTGTATCGATGATAACATAACATCACCATCCAATGTCATCATTGATAATGTCACACCACCTATTGAATGTATGGTAGCTAATGTAGCACTAAGATCTCATGACATCATTGATAACATTGTTCCTTCATCATCTGATATCATTGAATGTGTGAACGCAGTAACTAGATCTACTGCTAGAGTGCAAGATGAAAGTAAGCAAACTGAAGCTATACAATCACTCAGCCCAGTAACACTACCTACAAACACTATGAAGGAAACATTTGTAACAGCTCAAAAAGCTGATTCTTCATTATCAAAATACTTTAATCTGATCGGCCAAAAGCCAAAGGTAACCAAGAATGCAAAATGGCATTTTGCTGTGAAAAATGATATACTCACCAGGTATTATACCAGAGGTGACAACACCACAGGGCAAACTGTTTTGCCAACTAATTATCGCAAGCAAGCCTTACATCTTGCCCACGATATACCTCTTGCAGAGCATATGGCATATGTTAAGACCAGATCTAGATTATTGACACAGTTTCATTGGCCCAAATTTTGCAATGACATTAAAGAATATTGCAGAAGTTGTGACACCTGCCAGAAACTGGTAAAAAAAAGGTAAACACCCACAGGCAAAGTTACAAGTTACTGACTTAGCCAGTCGACCTTTTGAAAAATTATCTGTCGACATAGTGGGCCCTCTTAATCATACAACAACTAGAGGGAATAAATATATTCTAACTGTCATTGATCAATGTAGTCGCTGGCCACAAGCTATTCCGCTAAAGAACATAACTGCCAATGATATAATGGAAGTTTTCTTCCATATATTTTCTCGGATAGGTTTTCCAGATACTATCCAATCTGATAGGGGCACTCAGTTTATTGCCGCATCTACCCAAGCTTTCACCAAAATGTTGGGAGTGAAGCAATGTTTCAATTCCCCGTACCATCCTCACTCTAGTGGAGTAATAGAAATATTTAACGGGGATCTAAAGCACATGCTTGCAAAAGTAACGCAAGAGCACCCCAATAACTGGGATGTATATCTACCAGCTATTCTTTTTGCTTATCGCGAGGTACCACATTCTAGTACCGGTTTCTCTCCTTTTGAACTTATCTATGGTGCCAAACCACGGGGCCCATTGACTATTTACTACCAAATGTTAACTGACTCTACTCCAGTACTTAAACCCATATCATCATACGTATATGTTACATCATTGCGTGAAAGAATCATCAAATCTTGTAGTAGTGCAAAGAATGCACTAAAAATATCTGGTGCTACGTATAGACAGTATGCTGACAAAGGTAACAGGACAATAACGTTGACACCTGGACAGGACGTTCTTCTTCTATTACCTAGTGACAGACACTTATTGACTGATTCTTGGCAGGGACCTTTTAAAGTGACGAGACAGATTTCACCTGTAGATTACGATATCCAAATAAAAGACAAACATAAAATATTTCACATAAATATGCTAAGACCATACCACAACAGAGACAACGAACAAGACGATACGACAGCTTGTACAGTGATAATAGATCACGAAGATGACGATGCTAGTGACGAAATTCCAACACCTGCATTAGACACGACAAACTGCTTGAAGGAGATCAAAATCAACCCAAAGTTAACTCAAGCAGAGACAGACAGTTGCAAACAGCTTATACAACAGTACAACACCATCTTTTCCAACAACCCAGGACAAACAGAATTAGTACAGCATCACATCACACTCACATCAAACACACCCATAAGATGCAGACCATACACCATTCCATTACATTACAAAGAACATTTACATCAGGAGATCATCAACTTAGAGAAAAACAACATCATAAGACGATCCCAATCAGACTTCTCATCTCCAATGGTCATAGTACGCAAAAAGGACAATACAATAAGACTGTGTGTCGACTATAGGAAGCTAAATAAAATAACTGTTCTAGATTTGGAGCCAATGGCAAACACTGACGATCTGCTGACAGAACTGACAGACGCTAGGTTCTTTACGACGTTAGACATGACGAAAGGATATTGGCAAATAGCAGTAGACGAACAGAGCAGACATCTGACAGCATTTGCCACACCTTGGGGACTGTGCGAATGGTGCAAACTTCCATTTGGGCTAGTCAATGCCCCTGCCACATTCGTACGTATGAC
Organism: Cepaea nemoralis; assembly: GCA_014155875.1. Taxonomy (NCBI): domain Eukaryota; kingdom Metazoa; phylum Mollusca; class Gastropoda; order Stylommatophora; family Helicidae; genus Cepaea; species Cepaea nemoralis. The sequence goes on from JACEFZ010019187.1 coordinate 499,873, forward strand.
ACGACTTCTTTTAGTAGACATTCCTAACATAATTTGCTATATAGACGACATCTGTGTTCACACTGAGACGATGACAGAGCACATTAAGACGTTAGAACAGACATTTGAACGTATTAGACAGCTCTGGGACACGGACTTGGACGGACGCATGATGAGAGAAAGGCGTTGTGTGGTTTTCTGTGCTTGAAAGTCGAGTGTCTGGACATCTTGAGAGGTAGACTTGTGAGCTGTATTGTAGATGTAAGTGTATTGAAGTATCAAGTATATATTGTTGTGATCATCGTTCTGTATTTGATCTGTGAATAAATCCGTTGAACGGTGTGTCGTTGAGTCTTACGTCAAATCACGTTGTACTTGTACTGTCTCACATGTGTTAGGTTAGCGAGCCAAGTTTAAGACCCTGACATGGACCATAAAAAATGAAGATGACTGTCGCTTGTCGTCCTGGGAGGAACGTGGAATGAACAAGCACACCTTATTACTTCTTTTTCTTTGAGATTCTTGACTGACTTCTGTCTACACTCCTCCCTTCTGTCTTCCCTTCCATATATCTATTCCTTTCTCTCTCTCTATTATTCCTCCCTCACATACTCCGACAACAGTTTCCTTCAACAATTAATAAAATATTTATTAATAAAAACTATGTCTGGTGTATGTATGGACTGTGTAGTATGTAGTTGGTAGTGTATTCTATTGTGGGTGCAAGAATGAACTCGGAATGTCTAGTCTCCGTATCACATCTCGCCCAGTCACACGGCCAAACCACAGGACATCAACATGTAACAGGACAGGTCTCACCCTGGATGTTCCGTATGCTTGAGTCTGGAGGTAAATCCGTTATTGAACGAAAAAAAACTGTTCACCACTGGATCACCGTAAAGTAATAATATTCCAGTAAGTCTATGACTTCGCCCGAGTCTGCTTCACGAAGTTAATAATCCAACACCGGAAAAACCACATCACCACAGTCCAGCATATTGTCTCTATCGACTATCAATGTTCTGACTTGTCTATTGTTTCTTCACTATGAGTCTACAGTGTAAACGTATGTAGTTTTATTTGGCTTTGCTTTCCGCAAGATTATCTTCCTTATTCATTGTTACTTTGGTTATCTGGATATCCTTTTCTTCTTTTTCAAAGTTCAGTTAAGGCTATATTTTATTTCGTCTCCCTATTTGACCCTGTCTATGTTCTTCCTTGGTTTATTGAGGTATTTAGATCTCCGCCCAAATGAAATGCCTTGAGTTTATCAACAAAGCTTTTTCTGTACACAAGACGTATTGGTCTATCTTCTCTGATATGTCAGGATGGGAATTGGAACCTGTGAGATGTATAGTAAATCAAGTGATATGCTTCTGCCACTTAATACTACTTATGTAAGTGCCCTTCTCCAGCCGTAATGAAAAGGCTTTCGAAGGATACACTCGACATAAGACATATGAATTCACCAAAGTCTAAACTATTCACTAATAGAAAGCAATGGTAAACGCTATGCACCAACATCTATTTCCCTATGCTTAACTATTACGCTAATAGGTATAATACCTTATATATTCAATTATCATCCCGGAATTGAAATACACTAGCGAATAAAACACTAATATCCCATATTCTTTCAACCATTAGGGACGTGTATTTCTTTCCCCACTCATGGATGCATAGATAATCTCAGTCCCAGTTTGGAACACACACTAAAACAGAAAACCCAGTTTCTACTATTTATATCGAGTGTCCAATCCTCCGTTATTGTTTGATGTTCATACCTCAACACTCGTCTCTTGACGTATCCTGCACATCAAAAGGCGGTGAAATCACGTAGTGATTAGTTGCTCGTTTCGTTCCGTGGTTAGGCTGTTTCCCTGGGTTCCCCTTACGCTAATACTTCAAAGCATCCTAACCCGTTGATCACCTTCTCCGTTCATTTTTCCCCAACGCGATCTCCCCGTTTCCCGTGTCCGTCCGATCAGATCGTCAGGCAATGACCTCTGCGAACACCTGTATCCTATTTTTATATCCGTCGGTCAATGATCTTTAATTTATCCTCCTCTCAGACTGAAGTACACGATTGTTAACCCTCCTCCTACATTGTAGTGTTATATGTAAGTTATCAAGGAATCACTAAACTGCAGTTTTCCCGTGACATAGGCCCCCTCTTAAGAGAGTTGACCGCGTCGACTCTTCATCACTGTAGTTTTGATTCCTATGATCCTCCAACCTATTCCTCTTCCTCTGGAGATTGGATGTCTAGATAGGAAATCCGCTCCTACATTCTCCTTACCCGGGATGTATTCCACTGTGAAGTTGTACTGCTGCAGCAACACCTACCATCACATCCACCGTGCGTTGAGCTTCTGCGAAGTAGCTATGAACATCACGTGTTGATGATATGACTGGATCCTCACATGGCTCACCTCCTATCCAGTAGGCGACCTAATTGACACCCTACTATACTACTCATGACCGAAACTAGTGTTGGCACATCGCCCCTGTACGTCCGTCGACCTTCTTTCGATCTTGCGTCAACGACGGCTCACAATACAGACGGATTGTCCCATCCTGATTGTAACACTGCTTCCATAGTCCTCTTGGTTTCCCCCGGCTTTGCCTCTGGGGATGTTCCACCTCGTCCGCGTTGGACCGAGTCGTCTTTCCCAAACCTCCTGGACTTTTGCTTCCAGGACCATCTTGGGCGATATTGTATCTGGTCAGCCAATCTTCGGTTGGAGTCCTGGGTATTTCTCGCCTTTCCCGACGTTACCCACCCCTTCTGAACTTGGTTACTAGTGAAGGTTTCCCTCTTGTCCTTTCCCTGACGTGTGATTTCCCTCCTTCCCTTCGTTAGGTAAATCTGACCTATCACGTACTATCCCATAGGCCCTCCTATGTTGTACTGGCGATCTCTGGTCTTCGTCTGGACTTGTAACCTTTTTCTCAATGGCTGCCATCACCATAAAGTGCGAAGCTTTGCTCTCGGATCTCTCCTCATATTTCTTAATGAGATGCCTAGGGAGATTTTTCCTTTCTCCCCCGATCCGGATTCCGTAGGTATTCTTGGACACAACCTTTTCCACAGGATAAGGTCCTTTCCATCCTACTTGGAGTATATTGGTCTCTGCTGGACCCCACACTTCCACTTTGTCTTCCACCTTAAGAGCTATTTTACTCTTAGTCCGCTTGTTGGGTGGTGCTTTCTGGCACTCTGAACAAGACTTAACCCACCGGCGTACATCACCGGTCATTCCTGGCCAGCAAGTAATGGCCGGAAATTTGCTGCAAGGTCTCTCTGACACCCATATGTCGACTCTCGCCTATGATGTGTCCACTCTGAAGAATGTGAGGACGGTGGGTCTCTGGAACCACCCACTGCTCGTGCAGGTTGTCTCCCCTCCCAGCTCTCCGATAGAGTAGTCGATTCTTCAGAAAGTACTGTCCCCGTTCTGGTGGCTCAGCACTTCTTTGCAGCTTCCTGTAGCAAGGACGCAACGTAGTATCCTTCCTCTGGGCAGTATGCAATTCTCCTATCTCTGAGTTGTCGCATAGTGTCTCTGCCTCTTTTTCCTTCCCTTGAGATCCACTGGCTACTGTTCCCTGGTGGGCTGGCTGTTTGGGCATCCCCAAAAAGACATATTTCGTGCCAATGATCATGGGAAATAAGGAGTCAGATAATACAGCAGCTGGAATAATGCCCGTGACGTACCTGGATTTAATCTCCACCTTGGCGATTGGCAGCGTCATGGTAACAGCACTCCTCATTGCCGGCTGTATTTCTATGGTCTCCCCTGTAAGTTGGTCTGGGCTTACCAGGCTGGCATCTATCACAGCTTCCCCATCCAAACCTGAATCGTAGAGACAAGCCACCTGCTGGCCATTGACTTCAATCAGTTCAACCACAGGTGGTCTCTCTTGGTCCTGAGTGTGTTCCATCTCCTCGACCTTTTCCTTGCATCTGCAGTCCACAGTATTATGTGTTTTCGATCTGCAGTGTGTGCACCATTTTCCCTTCCAAACTTTCCGTGTGCTTTCTTTGTTCAGAGCTTCTCCGCCGACCTCAGCCTTGTCTGTGATCACCTTCTTATGAATCACTTGGCATGCCGCGAAGTGATAACTTTTCGGTTTCGATCTGCAGTCCTTGTGTTATGAGAGGGCACCTTGCAGATTGAACACCACTTCTCGGACCACGGTCGTTTAGCTGGAGAATTCGAGGTGTTCTGGTTTCCTTCCTTCACCTTCTCTGAACTCTCCTCTGTGTGCTTTATATAAGGTTCCACTTTTTCTCCTTCCCAGTTCTTAGGTTTCTTTTTCTCTTGTTTCTCCTGACCTTTGGTTGGTGTATATTGGTTTCTTTAGCTTCCCCATGGACTTCTACTGAATCTTTCCGCCAGCTTATTCACAACATCCAGCCGTTCCGCCCCTTGTTCTCCTAAAAATGTCTTCAGTGGTTCTGACATTTGCTGTCGCATCTGGTCGACCACCATGAGCTCTTCCAAACTGTCATAGTCCCGCTTGAACTCTGCCAAGTCCATCCATTTCTGGAGATATGATTTCAGCCTCAGACTGTAGGCGGCGAATAGCTCTCCCGGCTCTCGTCTAGACGATCTAAACTTCTTCCGATACGTTTGTGCTGTGACTTCATAATGCTTCATCAAAGCGGCTTTTAATTCCTCGTAATGATTTTCATTTCCTGGTGGTAGGCGTGTGTAGACCTCGTACCCAGAACCACGTAAAGCCTGGGATAATTTAAGAGCCCATCGGCTTCTATCCAGTCCCATAGCGACTGCCATGGCCTCGAACCGATCCAAAAACTGGTATATCTTCTCTTTACTTTCATCAAAGACCGCCAAGGGAAACTTCATGGCATGGTAACCCTGTCCAATCATGTGGGTTGCCCCAGGTGAAGATGAACTTCCTTCTGCTGCATCTATTTCACCCTTAGTTTGTGTCTTGAGTTCTAACTCTTTCATGCGGTATTCATGTTCCATTTCTTGTCTCCTGGCAGTCTGTTCCATTTCCAGTTTCTTGGTCTCCTGGTCCCTTTCCAGTCGCTTGGCCTCCTGTTCCATTTCCAGTCGCTTGGCATCCTGTTCCATTTCCATTCGTTTGGCCTCCTGTTCCATTTCCAGTTTCTTGGCCTCCTGTTCCATTCTTCTAAGCTCGAGCTCTGCCTTTCGATCTTCTCTTTCTGCTTGACGACGCTCTCTTTCTACCACTTGTATATACTCGGATAGGGCTTGTCCAGACAACCCCATTGCTTCACCCCTTTCCCTCAGTTCTTCCATCTCTAGTTTATGAGTGGCCATAGTAAAAGACGGTAAGTCCGCAGGTTGGGTAAAGAGACCCTAAGGCAGTAAGTACGTACTACTTATCTCACTTAAATATATATATGTTAATATCTATATGTTATATATGACATCACACAGTACCCCACAACTACTCTCACAACCTCACGAGAAGATATAGGATAAAGACTTATGTAGACGTGTGAAAGTGTGAACAGGTAAGTACTGTGTTTGAACACCTATCCACAATTATCCTGTCTGGATCTTTCTCACTGTACGGTCCACAACATTAAAGTACTGGCACCATATATCCCCTGGACAGGCTTCCATTAAAAGTCATCATTATCTATACTTACAGGTATATCCCAATATGTAGGTATTAATATGCATGTACCCTGCTATGCAGTTACCTTTTAATGTACCTATATGCAGGTGCCTCGCTAGGGATGGTACCACTAAGCATTGGCTGCTACCCCGATACGCTCCACCATTTTATGTTGCTTGTCGTCCCGGGAGGAACGTGGAATCAACAAGCACACCTTCAAGCTTATTATCTTTTGGGATTATTGACTGACTTTTGTCTACACTCCTCCCTTCCATCTTCCATTCCATATATCTCTTTCTTTCTCTCTCTCTCTATTATTCTTCCGTAACATACTCCGACAACAGTTTCTTTCAACAATTAATAAAATATTTATTAATCAAAACTATGTCTGATGTATGTATGGACTGTGTAGGTGTAGTTGGTAGTGTCTTCTATTGTGGGTGCAAGAATGAACTCGGAATGTCTAGTCTCCGTATCACATCTCGCCCAGTCACACGGCCAAACCACAGGACATCAACATATAACAGGACAGGTCTCACCCTGGATGTTCCGTATGCTTGAGTCTGGAGGTAAATCCGTTATTGAACGAAAAAAAAACTGTTCACCACTGGATCACCGTAAAGTAATAATATTCCAGTAAGTCTATGACTTCGCCCGAGTCTGCTTCACGAAGTTAATAATCCAACACCGGAAAAACCACATCACCACAGTCCAGCATATTGTCTCTATCGACTATCAATGTTCTGACTTGTCTATTGTTTCTTCACTATGAGTCTACAGTGTAAACGTATGTAGTTTTATTTGGCTTTGCTTTCCGCAAGATTATCTTCCTTTTTCATTGTTACTTTGGTTATCTGGATATCCTTTTCTTCTTTTTCAAAGTTCATTTAAGGCTATATTTTATTTCGTCTCCCTATTTGACCCTGTCTATGTTCTTCCTTGGTTTATTGAGGTATTTGATCTCCGCCCAAATGAAATGCCTTGAGTTTATCAACAAAGCTTTTTCTGTACACAAGACGTATTGGTCTATCTTCGCTGATAGATCAGGATGGGAATTGGAACCTGTGAGATGTATAGTAAATCAAGTGATATGCTTCTGCCACTTAATACTACTTATGTAAGTGCCCTTCTCCAGCCGTAATGAAAAGGCTTTCGAAGGATACACCGACATAAGACATATGAATTCACCAAAGTCTAAACTATTCACTAATAGAAAGCAATGGTAAACGCTATGCACCAACATCTATTTCCCTATGCTAATATTACGCTAATATTAGTTTACCTTATATCTTCTATTATCATCCCGGAATCGAAATTAATAATTAAGCACATCGGCACTAATATCCCATTGCTTCAACAATACGGGACTATAATTTCTTTTCCCACATCATGGAGTAATAGATATCTCTGTCCAGTTTGGAACACACACTAAAACAGAAAACCCAATTTCTACTATTTATATCGAGTGTCCAATCCTCCGTTATTGTTTGATGTTCATACCTCAACACTCGTCTCTTGACGTATCCTGCACATCAAAAGGAGGTGAAATCACGTAGTGATTAGTTGCTCGTTTCGTTCCGTGGTTACGCTGTTTCCCTGGGTTCCCCTTACGCTAATACTTCAAAGCGTCCTAACCCGTTGACCACCATCTCCGTTCATTTTTCCCCAACGCGATCTCCCCGTTTCCCGTGTCCGTCCGATCAGATCGTCAAGCAATGACCTCTGCGAACACCTGTATCCTATTTTGATATCCGTAGGTCACTGCTCTTTAATTTATCCTCCTCTCAGACTGAAGTACATGATTGTTAACCCTCCTCCTACATTGTAATTAATCTTACTAGTTTATCAGGGAATCATTAACTCACAGTATCCCGTGACAATGACATCAAAACCAAGTTCTATGAAGACCTGCACAACGTATTAACATCTGTTCCCAAAGGAAACAAACTTATACTCCTTGGGGACTTCAATGCCAGAGTAGGCAAGGACACCGCCTCCTGGAGTGGCATCATTGGAAAGTACGGAGTCAGAAATTGTAACAGCAATGGACTCCACCTCCTTCAGACCTGTGCCAAACACGATCTCCTGATCATCAACACAATCTTCCGTCTTCCCACGAGAAATAGGATATCATGGATGCACCCTCGCTTGAAACACTGGCACCTCATTGACTATGTCATCGTCAGTAGGAGTGACAGACAAGACGTTCGGCTGACAAAATCCATGTGTGGTGCCGAATTTTGGACAGACCATCGTCTCATTATCTCAAAAATAGACATACACATCAAACCATAACGGCGTCCTCAAGGGGTAAAAATGCAGGAAAAAAAAATAGAACTAAATGTCACCCGCCTAAATAGCAAAAATATGCAGCTGTCGTTTGAAAACATGCTGGAAGACAGCCTCAAGCTAAATGCTGCAGCTAAACAGGATGCGGAAACAGAGTGGAGAGTCCTAAAGGTCATAATTTACAACACTGCTATGGAAATCCTGGGTCCAGCCCCAGTCCAGTAGCTTCACCAAGTCTTTACAAACATATGGGTGAATGAGACCATGCCACAAGATTTCAAGGACGCGTCAATAGTCCATCTTTACAAACGCAAAGGAAACCGCCAATTCTGTGACAACCACCGAGGCATCGCCTTGCTCTCAGTCGCAGGGAAGATACTCGCCAGAATTCTTCTCAATCGTCTCAAGGCCCATCCCGATCAATTCTTCTTCCTGAGAGTCAATGTGGCTTCAGAAAAGAATGAGGAACTGTTGACATGATTTTCGCTGCAAGGCAACTACAAGAGAAATGTCAGGAACAGAACTCTGAAATGGTCTCCACTTTAATTGACCTTACCAAGACTTTTGATACAGTCAGCAGAGAAGGACTGTGGAATATTATGGCGAAATATGGCTGTCCATAAAAGTTTGTCCAAATAGTGCTGCTATTTCATGATGGTATGCAGGCAAGAGTCCAGGAAAATGGTGAACTGTCTGAGCCCTTTCCTGTCACAAATGGAGTGAAGCAAGGATGTGTCCTCGCACAAACACTGTTCAGCCTCATGTTTTCAGCTATGATGACGAATGCCTTTGAGAACAATGACATTGGAATAGACATCAACTACTGCATGGATGGAAAGTTGTTCAAAGTTGTTGCAAGGTTGAAAGCCAAAACCAAAACTAACAGCGACACCGTCAGAGAACTGCTGTTTGCTGATGATTGCACCCTCTATATGCCAACTCAGAGGCAGACGTGCAACACAACGTGTCAGCTCTCTCAAATGCCTGTTCCAACGTTGGCCTCAATATCAACTTGGAGAAGACTGTAGTTATGTACCAGCCAGCTTCAGAGAATAATCACACCGTGCCAAATATCAAGGTGATTGGTCATAGACTAAGTGTTGTGGACAAGTTCACCTATCTTGGCAGCACTGTGTCACAAGCTGCCACAATTGATGACGAAGTGAATGCAAGAATCTCCAAAGCCAGTGCGGCCTTTGGCAGACTGTACAAGAATGTATGGGACAGAATTGGAATAAGCCCGCAAACAAAGCTGAAAGTCTATAAAGCACTTATGGACTGAATGGCTCGATGTGCAATGAGGATGATCTGTCGACTAACTAACTAACTAACTAACTGAAGGTTACATGGCAAAACAAGATCCCAGATACTGAAGTTCTAGAAAGAGCGTCCATGCCCAGTATCCACACTCTACTAATGAAGAATCAGATTCGCTGGGCTTGTCTCTTAACTCGTATGCCAGATCACAGGCTCCCAAAACAAACTTTTTTACGGCGAGCTGTTTTGTGGTAAACGCTCCCAAGGCGGCCAGAGGAAACGCTTTAAAGACACTCTGAAAATCTCACTGAAAGCTTGAGAACTGAAAATACATGTATGGAAGCAAATAATAGTAACATTATAACCTACCATACATGTATGGAAGCAACGAATAATAACACTATAACCTACTATACCTGTATGGAAGCAAAGAATAGTAACTCTATAACCTACCATACATGTATGGAAGCAAAGAATAGTAACATTATAACCTACCATACATGTATGGAAGCAAAGAATAGTAACACTATAACCTACTATACGTGTATGGAAGCAAAGAATAGTAACTCTATAACCTACCATACATGTATGGAAGCAAAGAATAGTAACACTATAACCTACCATACATGTTGGGAAGCAAAGAATAGTAACACTATAACCTACCATACATATATGGAAGCAAAGAATAGTAACACTATAACCTACCATACATGTATGGAAGCAAAGAATAGTAACACTATAACCTACCATACATGTTGGGAAGCAAAGAATAGTAACACTATAACCTACCATACATGTATGGAAGCAAAGAATAGTAACACTATAACCTACCATACATGTATGGAAGCAAAGAATAGTAACTCTATAACCTACCATACATGTATGGAAGCAAAGAATAGTAACACTATAACTTACCATACATGTATGGAAGCAAAGAATAGTAACTCTATAACCTACCATACATATATGAAGCAAAGAATAGTAACACTATAACCTACCATACACATCGTTGGAGGTTACTAAGGAGGGTTGGCTTGGAACTGACTATCCCATCCCATAGAAAATATTAGCTACAAAATCCAAACAACCAAGAACAAGTTTTATTAAAAGACAAGAATAAATTACTCGGGCCAACTAAGATGAAGCTTAGTTTCTTTCTCCTGGAACACCATACGGGCATTACTGCAAAAGAAAAGCTGTGCGGTGTACTAGATTGCTGTATTACTTCCTTTCACTTTGGCATCTCTTTATAATTGACATCTGTTAATAGTATAAACTAACATTTCTTTCTGTAGAGCCCAAAGGGCAAGAGAAATAAAGACATATCTAATAACACACATGGAGAAGAGAATTATAGACAGGGATAAATAATGTGGGGAGGAAGTAGAGTGAGCTGCAGGAGATGCCAAAAGATATGAGGGCGTGGTGTAAGTTATTTGAGAGTCTATTCTCCTTGGGGGGGGGGGGGGGGGGGGAAAGAGAAACAGGAGGGCAGAAAGTTAATTTGTAATTCATTTGCTTTTCAGATTGTCAACCATATATACACCATATGGTTATTATATTTACCGTGAATACTGTTATGGCCCTGCTGTAGAGGTTTATGATGGTAGTGACTCAAGAGCCAGACTTCTTGGTCGATTCTGTGGCTACTATTACCAGTTTCCAGCCAGTATCCAGTCTTCAAACAGCACAATGTATGTTACTTTCAACGCAGATGCCTCAACAAATAACATGTACTTTTCAGGAGCATATTCAATCAACAGTAAGAAATGTATTATTATATCAGTATGCTATTCTTGTGAATTATAGACGTCTGTGTGAATGCTTGTGCATACATCATGTGTATGTCATGAAATATGCTGCTATTGATATGTGAAGTGTGGCACCGTGAAGCATTCTCTAAGCAATAACATAATGAGATGGGTAATTCCCTTTTACAATTTTGTAAAACAATATAGCTAGACCCATATTTTTATTGATCAGTCGACAATCCAGGAGTAAGGTGATCAATATCACATTGGTACCCTTCTCTTCCCAAGATATTTCCGGTACCCATCTTAAGGTTGGTGGACGTGGGAGCCCAGGTAAATTCTGAACATCTGTCAAACCCATGACCATTTATAGAAGACACTAGCTGACCCGGCCCGGCTTCGCCCATGCCCTGGCGGGGATCTATCTATCTACTATCTATCTATCTATCTATCTATCTATCTATCTATCTATCTATCTATCTATCTATCTATCTATCTATCTATCTATCTATCTATCTATCTATCTATCTATCTATCTGTCTATCTGTCTGTCTGTCTGTCTGTCTGTCTGACCCGGCCCGGCTTCGCCCAGCTCCTGGTGGGGAGCATCTCATTTAATTCATATAAGTAGTCATATAAGCTCCCGTTCCCGTTCCCGACTATCTGTCTGTCTGTTTGTCTGTCTGTCTGTCTATCTGTCTGTCTGACCCGGCCCGGCTTCGCCCATCCTGGTGGGGAGCATCTCATTTAATTCATATAAGTAGTCATATAAGCTCCCGTTCCCATTCCCGACTATCTATCTATCTATCTATCTATCTATCTATCTATCTATCTATCTATCTATCTATCTATCTATCTATCTATCTATCTATCTATCTATCTATCTATCCATCCATCCATCCATCCATCCATCCATCCATCCATCCATCCATCCATCCATCCATCCATCCATCCATCTATCTATCTATCTATCTATCTATCTATCTATCTATCTATCTATCTATCTATCTATCTATCTATCTATCTGTAGCCAGGGGACTTAACCTAAGATATAGCAATGCTACTAAAAGTTATGTCCTTTTATAAAACTTTTCTTATGTTAAGTCATGTAATTACAAAAATAAATTTTAGTAAGTAAATATCTGATTGTACACTAAGAAACTATGACAATTGGCTGCACGGAAATGAAAAGAAAACATGTAGAAAATTTCATCTCAATCGGATGGACCGTTATCGAACGCATCAAATACATCCCTACCCACATTCATACATCCTATTTTATATATATAGATTAATAAAATTAATGCGCTTGTGAAGGATCAGAAAGCTGGTATCCCAACAGAGACATTACACATAACATAGCAAAGCATTGATCTGATTTCACCATTATAAATTGAATTTGTGGAATGTGAAAAGGCCTTTGAAACCACTTTTAAGGGATCATCTGGAAATTGATGAGACACCATGGGAATCACAAAGAGGACCACAAACTTAATAAAGGTAGCTTATAAAGACATTAAATACAGAATTCATCATGAGGGACAACTAGCAGCTACATCTGAAATAAGAACAGGAGAGTAACAGGATGTCTTTTGTCAATTTTATAATTCTTAGGTATTATAGACTGAATTATGAAGACAATACTGACTGGCACCTTGCTGTCTTGACAGACGATAGTTTGTAAAATAGAGTTATACCTCTCCATAATACAAGGCCCGGGCTGAATGTAGAGATTTAGAGACCATGTGTTGCCCATGCAGCATGATCCCTCTCTCAGCCTGTCTAGTTTACTCGAGAGGAAAGGTAACACCAGTATTCTAAAACCAAGACAAGCTGCAGAAGCTGCTGGATCAGCAAAGCAATGCTCTAACTGTCCGCCTGTCGGAGCTTCGATTCTAGACCAGTTGCCAACCAAGGCTTAGGGCCTGGTCTGCCCTGCCATGACATTTAAGTCTTAAGGTTACATTTCCTGGCAATTGGAAAAGGTTTGTACTCTCCCTATTGCGCTCCTCTGCCCGAAGCTATTGGCACAATGTGGAGTGTTCGGTTTGGTAAGCACCACTCAAAATTCAGCGCTAACAGAAGCGCGTAGTACCTGCTACTGTTATACGGTATGTTCAGGTATATTCAAGTCAGAAGTATTTTCAGGATCCTCGATGATGCAACGGAGTACGTGTATTGAGCTGAGTTTCTCCAGACTCGGGTTTGAGTTAGGAGGAAAACGGAGCACTTATGGGTTAAACCGTGTGTCGTGATGTTGATCCAACGACTAAACTAAACTAAAACTAAACTGTCATACGGTAGCTCAGTCATATCTGACTCTGACCTGACCGAAAACAACAATAACTACCAACAGAAATGGAATTCAATGGACTCTGACAGAGAAACTTGATGATCTGGACTTCAATGACAATACTGCTTTCATGTCACACACATTAAATCAAATGCAAGATAAATTACACGCCGGCCGCTAATTACTCACTGTCTAGTTTATGCTTTGGTAATCAATACATTGTATGATCTAGTTTTGCTTCTTTCATCACGTGTTTTACACCTTGAAACTGGATTGTACATATCCTCAGTTTTGGCTATGAAACAGATGCTTATGTGCATGAATGAGAGTGAGTTGAGGAATGTGTAAGAGAGAGATGAGAGGAGAGAGAGAGAGAGACAGAGAGAGAGAGAGAGAGAGAGAGAGAGAGAGAGAGAGGAGAGAGAGAGAGAGAGAGAGAGAGAGAGAGAGAGAATTAACAATTTTGCAACCATTATTTGAGACAATCATAGCAAATAAAATTTAAGTGAAGATATGTTGTTTGTCCATCAAGAATGATGATGACCATTCATTTCATCCAGTGGGGTTGCAAGTATGGAGCCTGAGTTCTAAGATGGCTAATAAGGCCTATTTTGGCTCAAAATGTTCTTTGACAATGTGGGCAAAGAATGCTTGACGTTCCTGGAGGAAGATCTCCTGCAGTGGTTTTTCTGTCCAGCCTTTTCTTCACAGCTCTTGTGACTGCACACTTATGTAATGATGTACGCCATGAATTACGGTCTTTAGCAGCAGTCTCCCAGGTGTCAAGATGAATTCCAAAAGCTTTCAGTGAGATTTTCAGAGTGTCTTTAAAGCATTTTCTCTGGCCGCCTTGGGAGCGTTTACCACAACGCAGCTCGTCGTAAACAATTTGTTTAGGGAGCCTGTGATCTGGCATACGAGTTAAGTGACCAGCCCAGCGAATCTGATTTTTCATTAGTAGAGTGTGGTTACTGGGCATGGAGGCTCTTTCTAGAACTTCAGTGTCTGGGATCTTGTCTTGCCATTTAATTTTCAATAGCTTCCTAAGGCAGACTGTGGAAATGGTTTAATTTTCTAGCATGTCGCTGATAAATAGTCCATGTTTCACAAGCATATAGCAGTGAAGATATATAGTTAACCAAAGTATAAAACACCAAAATAGAATATAACAGGTCTAGTGTTGAACAGCGACTGGCCGAGTGGCTAGAATGCCGGACTCTATATCACGAGACTTGGGTTTGAATCCTCAGTAAGGTGTGGAGTTTTTTTCTGTTGAGAGCAAAAAGAAAACTCTAACCTGCACAGTTCGTGGTGACTGCATTAGCTGGCAGCCTTAATTTCTCAGACCCCCCAACCATAAATTGCGAGGTACTATTAGCAGTAAATGACAATTTGACAGTGACAGGTCCAGTGTTCTTCCTCATCTTCTGCAGCTGCCCATTATTCCCCCATTGGGAGATAGGCCTTCAACCAACCCTAGCCATTCTATCTTTTGCAGCTCTCTCCATGTCCTCTGAATATTATTCATACCTGTCTGTAATTCACTTCTCCATGTGTTTTTATGTATCCTGCTATTTTGTTCGCCTTGTAGGTTCCGGACAAGAGAGTGTCCAGTTATAATGTCTTCAGGTTTCCTCAGTGTGTGTCATATCCACTGCCAGCGTCCTTTCCTCACCTCTTCATTCACTGGAATTTGTTTAGTTCGCTCCATGACCTCTACATAGGTCCATTGTTTACGAATTCTATTATCCTCTTAGTAACCAAACATCAATTATTTAACAACCGTATTATTGATTTCTCATGAAACAGATTACCAAGTTTCCAGATACAATCTGACAGCGGCCTCTGGTGACATTACTAGTCCAGGATACCCAGCTGCCACTTCCGACAATGTCTATTACACCTGGACAATTAATATTACATTCGGATATGTAGTCACACTCAGGTATGTATTTCCTAGTAGCTTTTAACAATTGTGAACATCTGTATCTAAAATGAAAAATATAGATAGCTTACTTTATGCGCGTTGGTGTCTGCGTATGAGAGAGCGAGAGATTAAGCCACAAGTAAGAAACAATGTTTCATGCGTGAACATTTTATTTCTTCTTTCTTGTTCCCCTCTCGAGTGGAGTGAGTCACACCAACTGTGCACTTCAGAGGTCTGTGTGTCTGACTTGAGCATGCATCTGTGTCAGGTTCACTTCCTATAGACTTCCTCTAGACAGATTTGTCCATGGCAATGGACTCCTGCTCCATCTATCAGTGAGTAGGTTTTCTTTCCTAACAATTTTGCCAGTGCAGTGGACTCATGGCCTACTATAAGAATTCTAGCTGCCGTGGCATTTTTTCTAACATACACAAATTGCACACAGGACATCCTGTGTTTTTTCCCACCCATATCCTAGAAGGATAGGTTTCTGATCTCACTAGCCAAGAGATCAGGGTGACGTAGGTTATCATTAGAAACCAATGGATCTTGTAAAAATGTCTTGTCCAGTCCTCTGCTGGGATTTGAACCTGTAGCCTCTTAGCCATACCTTCCCTTTTGTATTTAAAATAATAATGGAAAGAGAAATAAAACAATTATAATGTTGACAAGTTTTACAAATATGTCAGTCATCATCTCATCTCATCATGTTCCTCTTGTACCTTGCGGTGTCGAGGTGAAGTATAAACTTCGTGAGAGTGCCCGGTTATGGGCTTCGTATATCGACATTCCCATGGATTCTGTTATTCCCTCAGTCCAACGTTTACGTGGTGGGCCTCTTCCTCTGTTTCCATCTGGTCTGTACATCATTGCTTGTTGTGGCATGCTGTTGACTGGTAGCCTACTTGCATGGCCAAACCATTTGACTTGCGCCTTTCTAATAAATCTAGAGCAGCTTTAACCCCTACTTTAGTCCTGATTTCTTCATTTCTGATCTTATCTCTTCTTGATACGTTGAGTATTCTTCTCAGAAACCTCATTTCTGTTGTTGTGATTTTTAAATATAATGACAGTATAATGACAATTATCAAAGTTATGTAAGCAGCTGAAATAAACTGGAATAGATTCCTTGAAAGATTAATGAAACATGTTTCTTTCAACTCATATACAGCTTTTCAGATTATGAGCTGGGATTTTGTGGACAGGACTACATAGAGGTGTATGATGGTAATCATACCGGATGTAATTTAATTGAGAGATTCTGTGACAGCACATTACCCAGAACGGTGTCTTCAACAGATCAGTCCATGCATGTTGTCTACAGTTCTCTAGGAAACACTACCGAGAAAGGGTTTCAGGCATATTATATTACAGATGGTATGTAGAACTGTAATCCTTTAATAATGAGATGTTAAGATGTATGTATTCATAAGTTTATGGTTACTGGTAGTAAGTAAAATGGTTTGGTTTGGATGATGTGAGTAACTGATAAGTGTTTTCATAAGTTCATAAAAATGGGCAAAGGCTGCTGGAGCATTGCACGAGAAATGACCTATGTATTACAAACTCCTTTTTTAAAACAAAAGAGCTGCATAAGGTCACATGGAAACATCCAAGATCCGGCCATTGGCATCAGCTGGACTTCATCATCACACGGAGACAACATCTGAACCATATATCATTGACTCGAAGTTACCACAGAGCTGACTGTCATACGGATCACTCTTTGGTTGTTGCAAGGGTTAGACTGAGACCAAAGAGAATCTACACAGCTAAACACAAATCTAGCCTCAGGATTAATATTATTAACACTCACGATCCTGAAAAGTGCTTTCAGTTTCAACAGCAACTTGAAGACGCTTTCACTGATACACCAGAAAATTGTACAGTAAATGAAAAGTGGGGTCAACTTAAGGAAACTCTTTATAAAACTGCCGTAGGGGTTTACGGCACTGTGGATCATAAGAGGCAGGACTGGTTTGCGGCAAACAGCCAGACTCTGCAGCCCTTGATTGATAAGAAGAAGATAGCTCTCTTAAGAAACAAGGAAAGACCAACGCGTAACACTCTGAGTGAGCTAAAGCAAGCTAGGAAGGATGTGCAAAAGGCTGCCAGGCAGTGTGCAAATGATTATTGGATCAAGTTATGTGAGTCCATTCAAATCGCAAGTGATAAGGAAAACATCAGAAGCATGTATGAAGGAATAAAGAAAGCCTGTGGTCCAGTGATCAAAAGAAGTGCACCATTGAAAACCTTGACTGGAGAAATCATAACTGATAAGAAACAGCAGATGGACAGATGGGTAGAGCACTATTTGGAGCTTTACTCAAGTGAGACAAAACTAGCGGATAATGCCCTCAACGCCATAGAGACTCTACCAACTCTTGACCACCTGGACACACTTCTCACCATAAAAGAAATTAAGTGTGCTATAAATGAACTTGCATCTGGCAAGGCTCCAGGTAAGGATGGGATTCCAATAGAGGTTATCAGGAGTGGGCAAGACACACTCACTCTACAGATCCACCAGCTAATAGAGCTATGCTGGCGAGAAGGACAAGTCCCACAGGATTTCAAAGATTCAAGCATCATAACACTGTACAAGAACAAAGGCGATCGGAGCGACTGCAACGCCTATAGGGGTATCTCACTTCTGTGTATTGTTGGAAAAGTATTTGCCAGAATTGTTCTGCGCAGACTTCAAGTCCTAGGAGATCAAGTCTACCCCGAATCACAGTGTGGCTTTCGACAGAACCGGTCTACCATTGATATGATATTCTCATTGCGACAAATGCAAGAAAAATGCCGTGAACAGAATCAACCACTGTTTATTGCCTTCATCGACCTCACAAAGGCATTTGATTTGGTCAGTCGTGAGGGTCTGTTCAAGGCACTAAAGAAGATTGGCTGCCCACCAACTCTTCTGTCCATTGTGGAATCGTTCCACACAGGCATGAAGGGTATAATCAAGTTTGATGGTGCAACTTCTGAAGAATTTGAAATCAAGAGTGGAGTTAAGCAAGGTTGTGTACTAGCTCCCACCCTCTTTGGAATATACTTTTCACTTCTACTGAAATATGCCTTTCGTGATCAGGATGGTGGTATATACATTCACTCACGCTCAGATGGCGGCCTCTACAATGCTCAGAGATTGAAGGCCAAGACCAAAATTAGGAGGGTACTGATCAGAGAGTTGCTTTTTGCAGATGATGCTGCAGTTACGACCCACTCTGAGGAAGAATTGCAATGTCTACTATCTGCATTCTCCAATGCTTGTTCTGAATTTGGTTTAACAATTAGCAAAAAGAAGACACAGATTATGTCACAAGGTGCACATGGGGTACCATCAATCTTTATTGACGACGCCGAACTAGAGATGGTAGACCATTTTACATATCTAGGATCAGTGGTAAATAGCAAATTATCCCTAGATCAGGAAATCAACATCCGGATTGGTAAGGCAGCAACAACAATGAACAGGTTAAGAAAAAGAGTCTGGGAGAACAGGAAGCTTACTGCCAAAACAAAAGTCCTTGTCTATCAAGCCTGTGTCCTTAGTACTCTTCTTTATGGCAGTGAAACCTGGACAACTTACTCACACCAAGAGAAACGTTTAAACAGCTTTCATATGCGGTGTCTGCGAAGAATTCTTGGTATTAAGTGGCAAGACAAAATCACAAATACTGAAGTATTGGAAAGATCAGGTTGTGTGACGGTTTATTCCATGCTCAGTCTTCGTAGACTTAGATGGATAGGACATCTTAGGAGGATGGATGATGGTAGAATACCAAAGGACATCTTTTTTGGTGAATTACAGATGGGTAAGAGATCTCAGGGTCGGCCTCTACTACGATACAAATATGTGTGTAAGCGGGACATGATTGATACAGGCATTGATAATGCACAATGGGAGCAAGTCGCCGCTGAACGTGTTGCATGGAGGGCAAATTTAAGAAATGGAATAAAGACAAAGGAGACAATTATTGCAGATAAGTCACACACCGAGCGTGTGAGACGTAAGATGGTGCATGATGGTGGAAATGACCACGTGTTCACATGCACCCACTGTGAACGAACATTTACAGCGCGAATTGGCCTTATCAGTCACATTCGCTACCACCATGGGTTGCGGTTTTTATGATTATTAATATTATTATTATTGCTTTTTTGAAGCACAAACTATCGTCTGTCAAGACGGCAAGGTCTCAATGAATGAAGTTCTAAAGTGTAGTAAATCAAAGGGCTATTTATAAACTTTAGTAAGGTAAGGGGTTGTTTCTAAATTATAGTAAGATAAGGAGTTAGTTCTAAGCTTTAGTAAGGCAAGAAGTTAGTTCTAAGCTTTAGTAAGGCAAGAAGTTAGTTCTAAGCTTTAGTAAGGCAAGGAGTTAGTTCTAAACTATAGTAAGGCAAAAAGTTAGTTCTAAATTGTGGTAAGGCATGAGGTTAGTTCTAATCTGCAGTAAGGCAAGGGGTTGTTTCTAAACTTCAGTAAGTTAAGGGGTTTCTAGACTTCATTAAGGCAAGGGCTTGTTTCTAAACTTCAGTAAGGCAAGGGATTTTGACTGCTGTAATTCTCACAGACGTTGTAGTGGTAGAAGCCATTTATCAGTTTCGTCCCCTGACAAACGTGTTCAACAAGCGTTTATAAACGTACTTCTACATTTTTCTCAAAGCAGACTTTGGGTAATTCCTGTTGTGGATCTACTCCGCGACAACTCAGTTCAAGATCCTGGGATCTGGGCACCAAATTACCTCCTATAACAGAGCCGGAGGTCATGGAGATGATGTGTAGATAAAACAACGCCAATCCACTTCATTTATGTTTGAAGGTCCCACTTTATTTGTCCATTACAATTGACGTTATCAAATAAAACAGCGGTCTAACATTCCAGATGTTAACATCACGTCATGCCGCTAGGATAGATCGGTCGTAACTAAACGTTCCCTACCCCGTCGTCACAGCATGACAATCCCCCTAGCTAACCCCCCCCCCCCCCCCCCCCCCCCCCCAACAGAGTGCTCAGTCGTGCAATGTTGAATATTATAATCTTCTCATTGCACACCAACCCATTCCCCTATAAGCCACTCTGTTATATTTGTAAGCTTTAGTAAGGCATAGGGTTGTTTCTAAACCCTTGTAGTTCTAATCTACAGTAAAGTAAGGCGTGGATTTTAAAGTTTGGTAAGCCAGGTGGTTGTTTCTAAAATTCAGTATGGCAAGTGGTTAGTTCTGAATTAAGTAAGGTGAGGGGTTAGTTCTAATCCACGGTAAGGCTAAGGGTTGGTTTTAAACTTTAGTAAGGCAAGGAGTTGTTTCTAAACTTTAGTAAAGCAAGCGGTTGTTTCTAAACTTTAGTAAAGCAAGGAATTAGTTCTAAATTTCAGTAACCAAGGGGTTGTTTCTATTCTTCAGTAAGGCAAGGCGTTAGTTGTAAACTTTAGTAAGGCAAGGGGTTGTTTCTAAACTTTATTCAGGCATGGAGTTAGTTCTAAATGTCAGTAACCAAGGGGTTGTTTCTATTCTTCAGTAAGGCAAGGAGTTAGTTGTAAACTTTAGTAAGGCAAGTGGTTGTTTCTAAACTTTATTCAGGCATGGAGTTAGTTCTAAATGTCAGTAACCAAGGGGTTGTTTCTATTCTTCAGTAAGGCAAGGAGTTAGTTGTAAACTTTAGTAAGGCAGGGGGTTGTTTCTAAACTTTATTCAGGCATGGAGTTAGTTCTAAATGTCAGTAACCAAGGGGTTGTTTCTATTCTTCAGTAAGGCAAGGAGTTAGTTGTAAACTTTAGTAAGGCAAAGGGGTTGTTTCTAAACTTTATTCAGGCATGGAGTTAGTTCTAAATGTCAGTAACCAAGGGGTTGTTTCTGTTCTTAAGTAAGGCAAGGGGTTGTTTCTATTCTTCAGTACGACAAGGGGTTATTTCTATTCTTCAGTAAGGCAATTCGCCGGCTTCCTGGCCTAGAGGTTAGCGACTTTTCTCCGTAATCTTGTATACTCTCGTAAGTAACGTGACGACGGCGAGAATCAGCAGTGGTTCGAATCGCGTCGGTAACTTACGGGGTATGTGAGCCGGCCACTCAGAAAGCAATGGCAACCTACTGAGCGTAATCTTGCCAAGAAATCAACAATCAGCTGAAAGATGCTGATGTTGACAGCGATGTCCTGTAAAGGATATGCAAAAACATTATAGTAAGGCAATTGGTTGTTTCTATTCTTCAGTAAGGCAATTTGATTGTTTCTAAGCTTCTGTAAGACAGGTGGTTAGTTGTAAACTTTCGTAAGGCAAGGGATTAGTAAGGGCTAATTCTAATCCACATTAAGATAAGTGTTGATTCTAAACTTCAATAAGGTTAGAAGTTTTTTTCTGAACTTCTGTAAGTCAAAGGATATGTTCTCAATCCCCCTCCCCTCTTCCCCCGGTAATGCAAGGGATTGTTTCTATCTTGAAAAAGGAAGGGGGGGGGGGAGGCGGTTATCTATCAGAGGGGAAATGAAAATCATCAGTCGGTACACTTCATGGTACAAGTGGTGTTTATACATTGGTCTTAAATACCCTCCCAACAGACCCCCAGAAATGGTAAAACACGCTATAATGATAATTGGTCTCCTTCTACAACCACCCCTCTTTAAAAAAAAAATTTAATAGTCTCATGTTATATAAATTCATGATGGTTTAGACCAGGGGTGTCAAATTCAGTCGCTCAGCGGGTCAAAACTCAAATAACACGTAAGGTTGCAGAATAAACATTCAATAAGCCGAAAATTAAACCGTTTTAAAATATTAATATGATGTCTGATAAAATTGACAGTTTGTGTTACAATGCTCATTATATCTTTCATGTTCAGGACTTTACCACACAGCGATCCTTGGTCTATGATGGTCTATATTGATATGTTATCAATTCACCTGTACAGTTCTCCTGCATCTTTAACCGCATCCTTCCAACTCGTCCACTTTTTTCGCCACACACCGCCGGTGCTCCATCTGTTGTCAGTCCAACGAGTTTGTCCCAATGCAGGTTCATGTTGGTTAAACTTTGACATACATTGTCAATAATGTCTTTTCCTGTCGCTGTCCCATGCATGGATTTCATGTCCAATATTTCTTCTGTAGCATTAAAACTGGAGTCCACTCCACGGATGAAGATGGTGAGCTGTGTAGTGTCAGTCGTGTCATTACTTGTATCGACAGCAAGAGAGAAAGTAACAAAGTATTTGCCTTTTTCGATCACCTGTGTTTTCACATCAGTGGCCATCTCACAAACCCGATAAACAACCGTATTTCTGCTAAGGCTTACCTTTGCAAACATCTGCTTTTTGTGTGAACACAAGATGTCACACACTTTCATCATGCAGCGCTTCAGACACACTCCTTCTGTAAATGGTCGGCCTGATTTTGCGATCTCCTCTGACATAATAAAATTTGCTTTGACTGCAGCATGAGTTTGTGATTTTGCTTCGGTGAAAAACATCTGCTGTGATGTTAGATCTCTCTTCAATTCTTCTACATTCTGTAGCTTCTGCTCTGCATTCAGGCTGTTTAACTTGTCTTGATGGTTAGTCTCAAGGTGCCATCTCAGATTATATTCTTTGATCACAGCCACATTATCTTTGCTGCAGAATTCTTGGAGTTGTCGATCGATGAAAGACTCGCGCCATTCGTCTACAGGCAGCCGCCATTCTTTGATTTTGGGGACAGACTGTCCTGATGAGAGTCGGCAAGACCTTTTGTTGTGGGGAAAAGATTTCTCCAGATCACAAGCCGGCAAGACTTTTTGGAGTACCGGGAACAATTCCCCAGATCAAAGCGGGACAGCCGGCCGGTTGTTTACATCGAGTCGGGAAAGGAGAGAAAAAAAATAGTTTCTTGACGCCTAGTGTCTAGTCAGATTTGT
Source organism: Cepaea nemoralis (assembly GCA_014155875.1). NCBI lineage: Eukaryota > Metazoa > Mollusca > Gastropoda > Stylommatophora > Helicidae > Cepaea > Cepaea nemoralis. The sequence goes on from JACEFZ010019187.1 coordinate 522,888, forward strand.
GACGTCATTCAGACACAGTTTTAAAACAGTCTGGACAAACACCTTTGGCGGGAGTCGACCAAATGTTGTGAGGCAACAAGGACGTGTTTGATGTTCCTGTTCTGATTATGGAAAGAGACCACGGTGTCTTATGTTGATTTACATCGGCGGACATTTGTCCATTGTGTGATTTAGTGGTCTCGATTTCAGACGGGAATAAATATATGGTTCCACTATGTTTTCCAAAAAAGCTAGCAGACAAGTCATAGAAGAAGATTATGGCTCGATCATTGAAGGCAGTTTTTACTCAGCGGCCTTTGCACTGGGCCCATAACCCAGAGGGTCTGCAAGAACCTGGCCTCTGCTGAGCAGGAACCGACGATCATCTAAGAGTGATTCCTCCGTGGTAGTTCTCATCATATTAGAGTGAAGATACTTACAATACCACCAGTAACAGGGACAATAGTATTTATATAGAGAAATTAACAATTAACATTGCGTTTTCCAAATGGTGAATTCCTGTGAGAAATTAACAATTAACATTGTGTTTTCCAAATGGTGAATTCCTGTGAGAAATTAACAATTAACATTTTGTTTCAAAGTGACAGTAAACATTTATTTTACTGTACAAGGGTTATCAGATCACAGAACTTTTAGTGACATATTAGTTACACTGTGTGTGTCGGATTCATGATCAGTATTGGACTACATCCACCATTGGTGACCAGGCATCCGGCCTATCCAAGAGCCACTGGAGGAAGTCGACACCTGGCGGGAGAGACGCATCATTTGGTGAGGTCCTTCTGTACTTGATCTATGGTGCTGTTGTGTGGCCGGTACTGTGATGAAAGCAGACTTTGATCCTGAGCTGTTCGGTCTGATTCTGCATACACCCTAGATTATACGACAGACATTCTACACACACACTTTGCACATACCTGACACTTTTCTTATATAAATTAATTTGTCATTTTGTTAGAAGCTAGAGTTGTGTAGTATGGTTTGGAAAAGAATGAGAGGGGGCATGGTCCAGTGGTAAGAAGAAGAAGAAGAGGAAGAGAGAGAGAGAGAGAGAGAGAGAGAGAGAGAGAGAGAGAGAGAGAGAGAGAGAGAGAGAGAGAGAGAGATCCAAAGACTGATGGGGTTTTGTGGACAGAGATCCAGGAGATCCTCAAGATAATGATATGGAGTTAAAAGAATGTGGGTGTTGATTCCCCTCATCCCAGGGACGACACTTATTACGACAATCTCCACAAATTAGACACACAGGTTTACCGCCAATATCGGTAAACATATATTCATCCTCCTGGCGGCGTTGAAAGGCTCTGTTTTCGGAATCAGCTTTTCTCTTGGCCATTTTAAAGGCTAACTTTGATTTAAAAGATTGTGCACCTACCAACAGACGCTTGATTGATATCAGGTTAGCCTAGCAGGAAAAGGTGATGTACTATCCGGGCATTACACTACTTTTATTTTTTATGCTCCAATCCAAAACGAGCATCTGAACGTTGCTAGGTAACTATAACAACAAACACTAACTCATAGACAACTTTTATTTTCGCTTATTCTGGTCGAAGCGAGAACACTTTCAGGTAGCCTATCATTCGGAAGGCTGATAATTAGGGAATTTGATTTGTGCTTTATATCATGACCATTAAAAAAATATTTTTGCCTAAAATTCTCTCTTGGGCCGAATATAATATTTTATTTGTACGTCGGTTGAGACCTCTCAGGCCTGATTTGATTGTACGGCGGGCCGGATGTGGCCCACGGGCCTTGAGTTTGACGCATGTGGTTTAGACTGTCGAAAAGTTATAGAGAACAAATGCAAGTAAACATGGCCTATGAAGAAAAAGAAGTGTTACAATGAAATAACTGTCTTGTTTATTTAGTGTAATGTATACATTTGATTTGATTCACTACTAATTTTCAGCTTGCAAATGTTACGCATATGGAACACAGTCCTGCAACTCTCCAACAGGCCCGTGTGTATGTAAACCTGGATATAATGGAACAATGTGTGATCAGGATATCGATGAATGCTTACAAAATCCCTGCCCCGCTCACTCTGGTTGTTACAACAATTATGGGTCCTTCTATTGTTACTGTTGGAATGGGACCAGAGTTGATACCAGCGGAACCTGTTATGGTATGTCTCCTGCTCTTTGAATGCTCAGTGTGACTACATTAAATGCACATTTATATTGTATCCAGCCATTTAGGTACAAATAACATGTTCATTGATTCAGGGATGTATATTTGCAGTAAACACACATAGTATTATTTGGTACTCACAGAAGGAGAAGAAGGAAGTAGTGAATAGAGGACGCACTAGACAATATAAAATTTGAAAGCTATAGTTACCGACTGGGATTCCAACCTGTCACCTCCAAATGGCGACAGCACCTCCTTGCAGGAACAAGTGTACTTCGACGCATGACCAACTAGCCGCTGTCGCCATTTGGAAGTGACAGGTTTTAATCCCGGTCGGTAACTATAGCTTTCAAATTTTATGTTGTCTAGTGCATCCTCTAGTCTCTACTTCCTTCTTCTCCTTCTGTGTGCACCAAATAATACTATGTGTGTTTATTTATGTAACTGTCTAAGTGACCTCAACAGGTTCCCCAATTGATTTCCATTTTTATATTTGCAGAACATCAGTAACATTAAATACCAATAAACAACAATGTAACTTTACATATGAGGGGGGAGTGTGCGTGCATATATACATATATACATACATATAAATACACACACACATATACATACGAGGGGGCTTTAAATCTCATCTCATCTCAACTCATCTCATCTCATCATGTTCCTCTTGTACCTTGCGGTGTCGAGATGTAGTATAAACATCGGGAGAGTGCCCGCTTATGGGCAAACAGTCCGTTTATACTTCTTAGTTTTTCTACAAGCAGTATGAAGATCCCTTGCCGGCTTGCCATAGCCTCATTAGCCGATGACCTCGCGGTCATGGTTTCCCAGTCTACACTGCGTGGAGGTGGGGTTAGTTAGTTAGTTAGTTAGTTAGTTAGTTAGTTAGTTAGTTAGTTAGTTAGTCGACAGACCATCCTCATTGCACATCGAACCATTAAGTCCATAAGTGCTCGGATCCCCTCCTCAGCAAATCCCGCAGCGTGTAGCGGCTAACAACACCAGTTCTGTGTTGGTTTACCAATCTTCTTTGGCTTCCTGCGTAGTGTTCTTATTTGGCCACACTTCTTTTAATTTCCTGCTCTCGCAGTCTGACCATGGTTATAGATTCACAGTCATCACTTGGTTCACTCAAAAGTCTTACTTCTCGTAGAGCATTCAGAATGTCAGCCTGGTCCATGGCGCGTCCGCCCTCTACAGTAGCCTTAAATGCGAGCTTGTCAGCCCGCTCATTTCCTTGTACTCCCGCATGCCCTGGCACGAAGATGAAACTAATCTTTGCCATCCGAGACCGCTCCAGAGAAAGCAACCACTCTCTTCGGACCCACTCCATCTCTATCCTCTTGAGCATACTCATTGAGTCACTAAGGAAACATGCCCTAGTGAATGTCTGTGTCTCGAGCCATGTTATTGCTTTACTTACTGCCACGACTTTCATAGTCAGGCTATTTGTGGTCTCCTCAAAAGTACCAGAGTCCTCCTTGAGAGTCCTCCAGAGGACCTTGAGTCCTCCTCCAGAGTCCCCCGTGGAGGTGGGGTTGACTTGTGTAGTCTGCGGGTCATCGGCAGGCTACTAATTTTCACGTTCCACCCCTCCTGGTAGAGGCAAGCGGATCCTAATCCTGTTTGCTGCAGGGCCAGGTGCAGTTCATACCTTGTAAGGCTTTAAATAAAAACCTTAAATGTCTTTTTTTGAGGGGGCGGCGAGGGGGGGGGGGTGAATGTATTCTGAAAAAGTAAAGAACAAATGTATCATTTTTCAATGTAGTCACCAATGCGTTCAGAGCATGTTCTCCAACGCCGATAAATTGTTTGGATTCCTGTAGACAATAATGATCTTAGTCACGTGTACAACCACTCAAGCATCACCTGCAGTACCTCTTCACAGAAGTAATGCCGTTTTGAAACGTCCTCATCATCATGTGCCATGCCGATAATCGTGGACGGTCATGTTTCACCATCTCACTCAATCACCAGAGTCGTGGATCAGCTTAGTGTTCTTGTCTCGACCATACCACATTGTCAAGCCATCCAGGTATTTACTTCTCTGCCTTCCCCTTGTTCTCTTCCCCTCGATCTTGCCAGTTGCCACCAAGTTCTCTATTTTATTTCTTCTCATAAGGTGACCACAAAATTATTACTGTCTATGTTTAATTTCTCTAATCAGTTTATGATTTTCATTTGTTTCTTATATGGCTTGGTCATTGGTTTTTCTGTCTGTCCATGGTATTCTTTGCATTTTCCCCAGAAACCACATTTCCACAGCCATCAGATGTTTTTCAGCCTGTTTGCTCAATGTCCACACTTCACATCCATACAAAAGCACATGTTCTATGTAGCATTTCAACACTCTTTTTCTCATTGTAAATGACATCTTTTTATTGGTAAGTATGTTCTCCATCTTGCAAAAAGCTACCATCACCATAGCGATTGTTTTTCTAATCTCATCAAGGCATCTCCCTTCAGATGTTATGACTGTTCCGAGATAATTGTACCGATTCTCTTGTTAAAGAATATTCCCATTTACTTGTATATTACATTGTGGTATTTCCTTCTTCCCAGTGACGACCATAACCTGTGTCTTCTTACAATTGAATTCTAACCCTCGTTGTTCACTTTGTCCAACAACTAGATCTACTAAACGTTGCTGATCCTGCCCATTGTCTGCAATCAATACGGTATTATACACATATCTAATGTTGTTGATGTTTTGTCCTCCAATGATAATTCCTTTCATATCTTCTACATTTTCACTGTACAGTCCAATATCCTTTGATTGATTTGGATCTCTCTATATCCATGGTAATTGCTATCCCTCGCTGTTTGTTTTGTTTTATTTTGTTTGTGTTTTTTTTTTTGTTTTTTTTTTCTCTCCACCAGAATGGATTATGCTATATTCTGCAGATTGCATATTCCTTTCCATCTGGTCTCACATATACCTTTTTTTCGCATATCCTTTACAGGACATCGCTGTCAACATCAGTATCTTTCAGCTGATTGTTGATTTTTTGGCAAGATTACGCTCAGTAGTTTGCCATTGCTTTCTGAGCAACCAGCTCACATACCCAGTAAGTTACCTACGCGGAAAGAACCGCTACCGATTCTTACACACTTCACGCCACTGACGAGAGTATACGGGATTACTGAGAAAGTCGTGTAATGCCTAGACCAGGGAGACCGGCTCACATATACCTAGCATGATAATATTTAGTTTTCTTATTTCATTCTTAATGTTATCAATTTTTTCATCCCCACTCATAGTTCTTCATTCCAAGTTCCCACTTTCAATGTTGATACTCTTTTGCACTCAGTCGCCTGCTGACGGTTAGGCGTCACCCGGTGCACATGACTACCCCTACAGTATGAAGCACACATTTACGCCGTTTCTCTGATTTTCTATGAGATTACAAAACATGATTTTCTTGGCATCTGTACAGAATATAGTTTGAATAACAAAGACACAAACCATAGATTGCACGATTTATTGCCTGGCATATTTCACTGCATCTCGTCATTTACATACTGCAGAATTCACACAACGTAAAGTAAATTAACTAGATTAACCCATCAAGCTGAAATATATACATGTTCGCACAGTAATGTCAACTGTCTACAAAGGTGATTGCAGAGGTAATTGCAGAAGCAATAATGATCAATCAGCGCAAGCCAGATTTGTGCAAACAGAAAGACATGTTACTCAGCTTACATCGTGCAATCTGTTGTTTGTGTCTTCGTTATTCAAATTCACTAGAGGAGAATATAGTTTGCCATTGCTTTCCTTCTTAGCAGTGACCATACTGGTCGATGACCCTAGCCATTGTCTGTTCCCCCCCCCCCCCCCAAAAAAAAAAAAAAAATAGAGATCCTCTGCCTGTCATGAAGTTAGAGACCATAACCTATAACAATCTGTTGGCTGTATTTCAACTTCACCACCTGCAGCCATGGCTTCACGTAACCCTAACCGGGAGGTTAAACAGATACTCCACCTTGCCCTAGGGTGTCCGGTAGGTTAGCGGAGGGAAGGAAGCACCTTTCTTCTCCTTTGATAGGGGATACCCCTACCCCGCCACCCAGAAACATCCTACTCCACTCATACACTTGCTGGATTGACATGCATGCATCACCATACTGGACCTTCATTTCTGATTAATTTCTATGGGTGTCACCTCTTCACGGATTTAAAAAAAAGGTTAACAAATTGCTGCTCTTCTTTGGTGCATGTCAAAAGTGGGGCGTCCATCTTTAAATTGTTTTTATGACATTACTGTGTTTATCTGCACTGTGATATCATGTGCTTAACACTCTTGACATCCTTAACAACAATATTGACAGGTTACAGGACAGTAGCATGGCTATTATAATTTCTATCACAGTTTTAAGGTTTTCATTTGAAGCCCCTCTCGCATATAAACATATTAGGGCACATCAATAAGTAAGTCACACATTTCTGTGGGATGGCATGTAAATGTAGTTGGTGTTTTCTACAGGTGTCATTAGATGACAGCAACATCGAACTTTATATTCCCGTTCATCAGGTGGCGCTAGGTGTCTTATGTGCATGCGCAGCGGATAAACAAAATGGCGACTGTACTTATGGAATGTACAACCGAAGAGCAACGTGCTGTTGTGCGTTTTTTTTTTTTTTTTAGGGCAAAAGGACTGCCTGCAAAGGACATATATAAAGAAATGTTTCCTGTTTATGCTGACAAATGTTTGTCCCGTAAAGCGGTGCATAGCTGGGTAGAAAAGTTTTCTCAAGAACGCTCAAAATTGTTGATGAAATCCGATCTGGTCGTCCTGTTGAGATTGCAACAGAAGCATCTGTGTAGCGGGTGGAGGAGATGATTAGAGGTGACAGACGAGTAACGATAGACTCTGTAGCATCTGCAATAGGGTGCTCACATGGTTCAGCATACCACATAAAGCATGATCGATTGAAATTTAAGAATGTGTGCTCAAGGTAGGTACCCAGCCAATTGAAGGAGGAACACAAAATAAACCGATTTGGCCTGTCCTTGCATCATCTTTGTTGATACGAAGATGAACGAGAAGACATTCTGAACAGGATTGTTACTGGGGATGAATCATGGGTGCATCACTGCCGGCCCGAATCAAAGCATGCTTCAATGCAATTGAAACATCCTTCTTCGCCTTATGTACAAAATTCAAGGTTACGCCATCAGCAGGGAAGGTTATGCTGACAGTGTTCGGGGATTGTCAAGGAGTGCTTTTAACCAATTTCAAGACGAAAGGTGACAATGTGAATTCTGAATCGTACTGTGAAGTTCTATCAATACTTCATGATGCAATTCGAAGAAAACGTCCAGGACTGCTGACTAGAGGAGTGTTGAATCTTCATGACAATGCCAGACCACATACAGCTCAATTAACTCAGGAGAAAATTAACCAACTAAGGTTGGAAGTTCTGGAACATCCATCTTACAGCCCTGACTTAGCCCCTAATGATTTCCACCTTTTTGGTCCACTGAAAACCAACCTTGGCGGGAGACATTTCACGAATGATGCCGAAGTTGAATGTGAAATGAAAACGTGGTTTAGAAAACAGAGCACGCAGTTATATACAGTCAGTTGGGAGGACTGATAAAACGATGGGATAAGTGCATCAACGTTGGTGGAAATTATGTTGAGAAATAAAGGGACAATGTATGTATAAAAATAAACTGGTTTCAAGTTGTTATCATATTTAGTTATTTTTCTACAGCCATTTGTGACTTACTTATTGACTTCCCCTCGTATATGCCCATACAGCCTTATACATTAAAAAAAAAGACATTGATTTTTATATAATTTATACCAAAATAAATGTGCATATAAATTTAACTCTTTTAACCCTGCCAGTACTCAAGGGTAAATATCCTGTACCCTGGGATTCCCAGGTCATTACCCGTTTTTTGACATTCTAATAGTATTTCAATATTTCAACCTGAAAAAGTCGTTATTTCTGGAAAAAAAACATCATTGGTGAACAACAACAAGAAACATAGGAAATGTTTCTAAGTGATTAACAAAATGTTTCTAAGTGATACAAAAGTGTTTCTAAGTGATAAAAAAAATTACAAAGTCGTCCTTCCTTGTGTTCCTCACAACTCGGCCAGGAGTAACTGGTGCATCACGATGGAAATTTCCAACAAGTTGTTTGCAAAGTGTTTCAATGTACATATGGAACGTTGTCTTCCTTTTTCCAGGAACTGCTGACTCTAATTCTTCATGTATGATGTAGCTATTGAAAATAGCCCACATGCAGAATTTGACTGTCAGTCTTCGAGGCCACCGGTGCTGATGTTACAGCTTATTTTGGCCAAAAACCCTGTCAACTATCGAAAACTGTTTGAATCTTTGGCAGGCGAGTGACCTCAAGCATGTTAGCCATGTCTAGATGTAAGCTGGATGCTTAATGTTTACCTGGTTGCCGATTAACAGTGAGATGTAAACAGTAAACATGTGAAAGACGGTATAATGGCTCGTAGGGTCTCTGATACACAATATGTCAAGCCGGTATACTGGCGTTTCGGGTTCAAAAGGTTAACCTAACAGGATTTCAGTATAGTGACAGAAATGTCTGCTTCACTTCACCTAAGTGTTCGGGGACTATTGAAATGGAGCGGCTCGTTTGAGGGTCGCCTTACGGATGTCCATGAGATGTTGACAGCTGCCAGTTTCACTAGTGTATGCCACGTGGCATCACTTACAGATGATAGCATAGATTAAGTTCTAGGATCCTCATGTGAATACTTCCCTAGTTTGAAACATGCCCTTCAGGAAGGTCACAGAAGGGGTGTCTGAAAAACACACACTGACATGATTTGCATCTAGTGTTGGAGCTTTAGTGATACCTTAATGCATAAAGGTTACTGCATTAAGTAGTCTGATAGTACTCAAGGTTATGCTGACAGTGTTCGGGTTTAGACTGGTTTAGACTGTCGAAAAGGTATAGAGAACACATGCATGTCAACATGGTTTATGAAGAAGAAGAAAATGAAGAAGTATCATCTCATTACAATGAAATAACTGTCTTGTTAAGTTAGTTTAATGTGTACATTTGGTTTGATTTACTGATAATTTACAGCTTGAACATGTTAATTCAGTTGTCTAGTTTCAGTCTCTGTCAGTGGAAGGATTTTTTTTTGACAAGTACAGATTTAGGGTTGACCCATCTTCACAAAATGGCTACTGGTCAACATTCAGAATTTTCAGACAATTGTCAGAGAAAGGGACAACGAGGAAAAGGGCTGGTCATCCTGTTTGATTAACTGAGTCAGTGCTGAAGGAAAATATATCGCCATATGTGACCTCCCAATTGGGCAGAAGGACGATATGTCACCGTAATAGGTTCATCGTGTTATTTGTTTTGTTTCACGGTATCTTCCACAATTTCAATGCTCAGTGAATGGAAATATACATGATTATACTTGTTCATTTGATTGTGTACAAGTTTTGTTCCAAACTTACTTTTTGTTTGGCACTGAATAGGGTAAGTTGTGACCTAGTATATGCGAAGGCATATATTACATTATATCCCTGGAATTGCTATGGTATTACCTTTATTAGAACAAGACTTTAGAGTAAGCTATGTGGTATTTCAGATATATAAATATTCCCATTTTTCAGACTGGGGTAAAAACCTTACTGATGAGCAGGGTTATTTACAGACTCCAGGATTCCCCAACAGATACCCTATCTATGTAAACTACACCTGGACGATTACTGGCAAGCGAAATACGGTTGTTTCCCTCAGGTAATGTATCTTGTGTCAAGGCTCTATGTGCAGAGAGCAGCAGTAGCATAGTAGCTAGCATGCTTTCCTGCCAGCCTGGTAATTATTTATGTGAGTCCCTATCCAGGGAGGGAGGGATATCTTTTAGTTGACCTGGGCTCCCAGGTTTTCCTACAGGGTGTCTCAAGCACTTTATTTACTGTCTCTTTATGCGTAACATTGTAACAAACTTTCAGTAGCTTAGCTCCATGATCAACAACAATGGAGACTATATGTGTAACATTGTAAAAGACTTTCAGTAGCTTAGCTCCATAATCAACAACAATGGAGACTATATGTGTAACATTGTAACAAACTTTCAGTAGCTTAGCTCCAAAATCAACAACAAAGTAACAAACTTTCAGTAGCTTAGCTCCATAATCAACAACAATGGAGACTATATGTGTAACATTGTAACAAACTTTCATTAGCTTAGCTCCAAAATCAACAACAATGGAGACTATATGTGTAACATTGTAACAAACTTTCAGTAGCTTAGCTCCAAAATCAACAACAATGGAGACTGTTACAGGACAAAGTCAGATGTAGACTGGCTATAACAATACAAAGGTTAAATATGTTTTACGAACTTATGGCACAAAATCAGCAAGCAAGTTAGAGTGACATTTTTGAGAACATGCATCTTTCCTGTGACAGCATATGCATTTAAGTCATGGAGCTTTTCGCAGCCACTATAAAGGAAAATAAGTGTTTTTGAACTTAAATGATACAGACAAGTTCTTCGAATATCATGTACCAAGAATAAACAATACTGATATTCTACAAGAATTAAACGTCATATAAAACTGGCTCATAAATAGCACCGTGTCTGGGAATATAACATATTTTGGCCACATTAAACATCACAATGGTTTGGGGAGAACAGTAATGGAAGGCTTGGCTACTGAGAGAAGAGGGAGGGGTCAACAAGGACAAAGATGGACACTGGACAATGCAGAAACTTTGGGCATGTAAATACATGAGGCTGGGAAACTGATACAGGATTGAGCAACATTTTAGTGGGCCCTGATGGGAGGGACAAAAGACCTGGCGCATGATGATGATGATATGTTAAACACTAGTTATTAATGTTCTTAACTATGAAACAATAGTAATGTTACAGCATTGCAAATTTAACGGTAGACGGAAAAAAAACTTCGGTTCCGGAAAATTCATCTGTTACCACTTTCTAAACAAAACAGTAATTTGTTTGATTAATTTAACTAGATATGTAAGAAAATTAAACAGCTATACAATAAATAATAGCAATACAAGCAACACTATTTTAATCAAAGTAGTACATGAAAGAGAGAACTGGAGAGCCTGACCTGTCATTGCAGACTCTAGGAATTACTGACCTCAAATACTTACCTGCAATTGCAGACTCTAGGAATTACTGACTTGCCATTGCAGACTCTAGGAATTACTGACTTGTCATTGCAGACACTAGAAATTACTGACTTATCATTGCAGAAACTAGGAATTACTGACATCAAATACTGACCTGCCATTGCAGACTCTAGGAATTACTGACCTGTCATTACAGACACTAGGAATTACTGACCTCAAATACTGACCTGCCATTGCAGACTCTAGGAATTACTGACCTGTCATTACAGACACTAGGAATTACTGACCTCAAATACTTACCTGCCATTGCAGACTCTAGGAATTACTGACCTTAAATACTTACCTGCAATTGCAGACTCTAGGAATTACTGACTTGTCATTGCAGACACTAGAAATTACTGACTTATCATTGCAGAAACTAGGAATTACTGACCTCAAATACTGACATGCTATTGCAGACACTAGAAATTACTGACTTGCCATTATAGACACTAGGAATTACTGACTTGTCATTGCAGACACTAGAAATTACTGACTTATCATTGCAGAAACTAGGAATTACTTACCTCAAATACTGACCTGCCATTGCAGACTCTAGGAATTACTTACTTGTCATTGCAGACACTAGAAATTACTGACTTATCATTGCAGACACTATTAATTACTAACCTCAAATACTGACATGCTATTGCAGACACTAGAAATTACTGACTTGCCATTATAGACACTAGGAATTACTGACCTGCCTTTACAGCAAGATGAAAAACATTCTGACCAATAAAAATATGTCAATTGAAACGAGAAAAAGAGTGTTGAGGGGATGCATATAGCCTGTTCTTTTGTATGGATGTGAAACTTGGGCAATGTGCAGTCAAGCTGAAAAACATCCGATGGCTGCAGAAATGTGGTTTCTGAGGAAAATGCAAAGAATACCAAGGACAGACAGAAAATCCAATGACCAAGTACTACAGGAGACAAATGAAAATCGTAAATTGATTAGAGAAATTAGACATAGACTGTCAACATTTTTTGGACATGTTATGTGGAGAAGTGGATTGGAGAACTTAATGACACTGGTAAGATCGAAGGGAACAGACCAAGAGGAAGACCGAGAGGAAAATACCTGGATGGCTGGGCCACATGGCATTGTCGAGACAGGAACACTAAGCTGATTGTCGCGAAATGCCGCATTAACATCCCAGAATATTTTCTCGGTCTCCAAATTTGAGAGGCCAATTTGAGAAAGAATGAATTAATCAGGCTGCTCCATGGCTATCTAGTCGTGAGGTAAGATTACTCACAAAAAGCCTCTAGCCATGACGTAAGCTTGCAGATGGCAAGTAAAATGGGCTGCTGGAGACTTGAGACTGACACAACTAGATAATTAGTCTACATCTTGGAAAACTGCTGACCCAGATGGGCTGTGACACCACACAGACACATTGGCACCTTCTCGCCCAGGTAGACCCTGGCAAAATCAACAATGAACTAGGCCAGTGGTTGAATAAAGGCAATTACCTATAGCCAGGTGGAGAATGTCAGAGATAGTGAAATAAAACCACCCAAGCGTGAACAACACATTGACTCAGGTGGAGATAATAGCCCAAGGGCTGTAAACAAGCCAAGTCCACTCAGCCCGGCAGACTCAATAGAGTGTGAAAACAGACCTTGTAAAACCGATCAGCTGTGAAGTGTCAGGACTGGCCACACAGAGTAAACATTGGCTATTAAAACCGAATCAGGAATGCCAGAGGGTGTGATGTCCAGTTGCAGTGAGAATTGCAATTAATGCCAGGGGGAGATAAGGAAGAATTTATGACTGGAATTTCTGGGAGATAATAAGTCTGCTGGACTCAGCTTAAATAAGGCTTCCTAGCCTGTTTCATGTTAGATACGAAAATCAGTCGAAACAGGTAGGCAACCATTTCAATGTTCTATAGTCTCATATGTCTGATTCTTATGGTGACTAGACTTCACTAGGGTATTTCCTAATAACTATGCAAGTCTTTTAGAGTACTGACTTTCTGTCGGTCTGTTGTAGGCTAATTCAGTGAGCCCATCAGTTTCTCTTCTTGCTGATCTGTGAACTATTCATTCGTCAGTTCTGTGTACAATATCATTTTGCAAAAAGGGTTATTCTTTACACGTAGATACTTTTTGGTGAGGCAGACTTTTGACTTTCATTTATCCTGTTAGATGTCTGTTACTCAATGGACACTATTAGTTTCTCAGTCGTTGTAGATAATCATGTTACTACAACTTGTTTGCATTTCATACTGTGTATTAGGAATACCTTCATATGCCTAATGTTTAAGCATGTATGGGATGTATGTATTTTAAACTTCATATGAATATACGATGCTAGGACTATGCTTTGTACATATTCTTTTTATGTGTATACGTCTCATTTTGTATGCATACAAACTAACTTTGCATAATACTATTATGTTAAAGTATCATAATATGTATCGTTTAATTAATATAGTTTATGGGTATTTCATGTTTGGTATATTGATTTGTCATATGCAACCCTACCAATATGAAGTGTTATGCTATTGTGCGCGCATTGGCACCTTGCCTATCGATTGCATTGGTAGCAGAGGTGTAATGGTACAGACATTACCCACAATTGGTATAAGGTATATGGTGCTAAACCTTTTCATCGTATGGTGGACAGTAATTCACGGAAGCCTGGCACAGATACTGGTCACGGCTTGTAAGCCCGGATGATCAGGTACTATTATAATACCATTACCGACCCTGTGAGCTGCTAAACCAACTTTGGACGGAGCGGCTGTACGACCCAGAATGTCTGTATTAGCGACATGGACATGGGACGGCAGAAATGTAATAATTACAGGCGTGTGAGACAATTGAAAAGCCCGTCCCAGACTAAGACCGTAGGACAGAGATATGGAGGGAGAAGGAGGATGGTGAACGCAGTAGAGCTGGAAGATAAACTTGGCCAGACTGGTCATTGTATATGGTGTGCTAGGATTTATGTAGTACTTAGGATTGTACTGATGTAGAACTAGATATAACACATTCTTGATTTTTTCCTAGCTCTCACAAAGAGCACCTGGGTATAGATCTCAAGAACGAGTGACAACCAGGTAGTGCCAGGACTGACAGGCGTCAGAATACCAGCAAGCTGTTTTGTTTCTACTGGAGAGAGGGGATCTGGACCACAGATCCAGATAGTTGACAAGTAACATTGAAGTTATGTAATATTTGTCATCACTATCAATATGTTATATGATTTCATCATCATCATCTTGAAAAACATCAGATGTCTAATATGATTAGTAATTAAAGTGAGTGTAGTTTGTTTCATCTCATAGTTCAGTGTTATATTTTTAATTCCAATTGTGCATACGTGTTGTGTGTGTACATTGGTGGGGGTTCCTTAGACCAAGGAAGGGAACAGTCAGGGGAGATAAACCTGTACTGGGATAGTTGTCAAGTACTCTTAAATTTAGAGTAAAAATCTATCTCAGCTAAACTTCTCCTTCCTACTCCTTGGCGAATATTCAGCACAGTTCATTTCAATTTTGTTACGAGCCATTTGGAGCTGTATGTTGGATATTCAGGGCTTAATCTATAGTTCAGCCATATAGATTTTGTCCCTAGTCAGTTTCTGACTATTTGGGGTTGCTCGCCAGTGAATAATACTTTCATCTAGGCTGTGGCCACCCCGACTTCTGACACTGATCCAGGACTCTGGCTGAAATGGCGAGTCATGACCGCCCACGCTTTCCGGCATGGCACATGGTTAATTTATTGATTACAGACACTAGGAATTACTGACCACAAATACTGATCTGCCATTGCAGACACTTCAAAATATTGTTCCCAAAATACAGTCCAGAGAGCAGTGCTGTGGCGGCCCAGTTGCTATCACACTTGGCAGCTGGTCTGAGGATGATGTATTCATACCCCAGTCAATATAGGGATTTAAACAATTGACCTGGGAACTGGAGGCAGCAGATGTGATATAGACCACATTATCCATTGAGTGCAGACTGATCTATAAACAGATGGATCCAGCAACATATACCTAATATGCCTCAAGGTGGGAAGTGGGGTCCTTTATTTAATTTATAAAACATGCAGGCCTGCCAATTCAAACATCATAGTCATCATCATAATATACCTTGCCGAAAGGCGTAGACATTAATGTCCTTCCACGGATCCCAGACCATCGTGTTCTGGATCAGTTCTATTGACAGTATTCTCATATGCCACCATCTTAGACTGTAGTATCATTTCCCTCTGTCAACCACTACCTCTTCCACCGCTGCTCTTTCCAGACATTGCAATGTTCACCTGTGTCTCTCTTCTCATATAGCCAAAGAACACTGTTTGTCTCATTCGTATCATCATCATCGTGTGCTATGCCGATAAGCATGGGCGATCATGTTTCGCCATCTCACTTGATCACCAGAGTCGTGGATCAGCTCAGTGTTCCTGTCTCGACCATGCCACGTGGCCAAGCTATTCAGATATTTACTTCTCTGCCTTCCTCTTGTTCTCTTCCCCTCGATCTTGCCATTTGTCACCAAGTTCTCCAATTTATTTCTTCTCATAACATACACCAAAAAACGTTGACTGTCTACGTACGTCTAATTTCTCTAATCAGTTTACAATTTTCATTTGTTTCTTGTAGGACTTGGTCTGTAGTTTTTCTGTCTGTCCATGGTATTATTCTTTGTATTTTCCTCAGAAACCACATTTCTACAGCTATCAGATGTTTTTCAGCCTGTTTGCTCATTGTCTCATTCGTACAGTAGTGTATAATGATCTTATCTCATTCGTTTCTTTCTGGTAATCATTGTTATTGAGGAAAGGAGACACAAATGTCAATGCCATTTGGCAAGGCACTTAATTATGATTATGATATCTTTCCCATAAATTTTAACATCTTCTAGCATTTTGGATGTTGGGCTCCGTAGAGATGGCGTTGCAGACGCAATTCATAATGCCGCTTAACCACGTTCGAGACCGTGTCTCGCTGGTTTTAACGTGTTGGTATGGGAGCCGGTTGTTCAGAAAGCAATGGCAAACTGCTGAACGTAAAAACTTCCCAAGACATCAACAATGGTAGTAAAATGCTATTGTTGACTGCAACGTTCTGTAAAGGATATGCAACTTGAAAAAAAAGCATTTTGGAATAAGTCATGATGTTTCACTTTATGAAATGTTTTGATGTGGTCAATAAAGCACATTTTGAGTGGTGGGCTGAGTGGTCTCGAGGTATGGTGTCCGCCTATAGTGCTGGAGGTCCCGGGTTCAGGCCCCGGTGAGGACCGGGATTTATTTTAAAAATCCACCTGGACTTCCAGTAATAAAATTTCCCCTGGTCTCTGGGTAGTGAGACACGGACGCCTGTGTGCATTTTTGCGCACGTAAAACATCCCCTGGCAGTTGGAAATCGAAAAAGAGTAGCCTAACGGCGCTGCCCGGGCAAAATTTCGAGTTAAAAATCTACCCAAAGTATTTCAGGATCCTCGCCGATGCAACAGAGTTCGTGCATTGAGCTGAGTTTCTCCAGACTCAGGTTTGAGTTAGGAGGAAAACGGAGCACTTATGGGTTAAACCGTGTGCCGTGATGTTGATCCAACGTCTAAATTAAACGACTAAACTAAACTAATAAAGCACATTTTTAGGTCTTTCTAAGTCACATATGGTCACTGTTTATATTGTGCATATTGCATCATTTCATCCTTTTCCTTCCACAAATCCATACTGTTGTCCACTGTCACCAACTGGCTTGAGGTAGCTCCCGGTTGGGCAACCACTCAGCCAAAATCATTTTCTTCTGCTGGTCTTTAGTTCTGGATGCAGTTTAAGATCCCCTAACTCTGTCAGAAGGAACTAATTGCTACCCCAGATCACAGAGAGAAAACGTGGAACAAATGTCTGTTATGCTGATTTAAGACACTGTCCCTGATACTCAAGAAAACAGCCAAGAAGTGGCTCGTTGAAGATAGAATATATCTATATAGTTTTGGCTGTACTTGGTATCACCAGAAGTGAGAAAGGAGGAGTTAAGACATGCAACGTAATCTGGTTACTTATGACTGCATAGGCAAGAGACCTCCCGGACATAGATTCCCACTTCTGGACAATATGTGCGAACCCCCACTAAATGATACAATAATGTGTGTACTTGATTACGCTACACAAACATTTATAAACATTTAGAATTATACAGGACAACTTGAGTTTAAAATACAACAACTGTGTTTATTATTGCTATTGATGATCATATGATGATGATGATTATATTATGGTATACGTAACTCATCTGGCTGAAAAGCTCAGAAGCACATAGGTCATGCTTCCCCCAGTGAGACGCAGTTCACTGTCAGATTGAAGGAGTCCAAATTGGTCCCTTCACAAGGCTAAGTCACTTCCGGATATGGATTGTTGACTGTCCATTGCTCCTAAGAGATCTGGTTTATAGCTAGGAAATTCCATCATAATACTTCGTACAGAAGTCCAACAGAACGAAATGTTAATATTTCTCCAGTAGGTATCCTAAGAATGCTATTGTGAATTTGCGTCTGAAGTCTTGCTGGCCATGCATGTAGTTTTATTCTATTCAATTCCTGGCTAGTTTCCAGGTTGGTTAATTAATATGTCCCATTTTCATTAACTCCGCCTATTTTTCCATGTAAGATGGTTTACCCAGATGGATTAAGTGCCAAATTCTTTTCACCCCTCCTCCTTTCCTGTGGACGGTAGTTTCATTTGTCAATCAAATTGACCGATGCCCTGCCACATTCCTGAAACAATGAATTGGCCCCTGCAACAGACGTTGCGTCATAACTACATACCAATCTGTGGTTAACACAAGCCTTCCCGGTTGCTGGCAGGAATGTGTCAGCCATGTGTTCCTACTTTGCCGCCCGTATTGCAGTGAGGTGTTAAGCATCTGGTCCTAATTGCTCCTTTGTGGTGGCAATTACAGACGTTGTCCCGTCTCCCCAATGTCTGGACTTATAGATAGGTGTTAGGCCTGCATTATATTGCCGTCTTTGGATTACACGGGGTTTTCCCCTGAGTAGCACTGCCATGTATTATTTCAGACGGGTCTGGCTGACCCTCTTATCTCCCATTCTGCCGTGGCTGGTTCACACGTTAGGTCCTGTTGAACGTAAGGTGTTAGTCCTTATTCCAACCGCAGGCTTGTAAACTAACACTGACTGGCTCCGCGATGTCTGGTTGATCAGAACATCAAAGGGAAAATCTCTTAGATGTAGAGACCAGACATTGCTTTGATCTACCAATGTAGTAAAAATGATAGTGCGGGCTCTAAGTGACTCTGTATTTTTCTCTTACGTTTTTATCCTCTTCTGGGGAACGTTTATTCTTTTAGAGAATTTTAGAAAAATATTGTGGGCTCTGTAATTCCTTGAAAACTTGGGTAATTATGATGCTGCTGGGGCTGTCCCGTCACATAGCTCTCCAATTTAAGTAGGTTCATTAATGAAGCCTATAACAGAGCCTCGGCAGCATTCAAGAATGTATCTAAGTTCTCTCCGTTCTCCAACTGCCTCCAAGTCTGGGTTCCCAATATTCTTTGTGGCAGTGGGATGTTCTATGAGTCAAAAGAAATATCCCATGTCCATCCTCCCAGGATAAATCTTGCAAATCTTTGCTTCTGGTGTTGTGTCGGATTTCCGGGCTATTGCTCGGTAATGTCCTGTCCTCTGGAGGTTTTACTTTTTCCCAGCCGGGAAATTGCAAAATGTATAACAAGATTCTCCTGCGCCGCAGAGAGACTGTTATTATCCACTTATTTCTGGCCCTTGTCCTATAAGCAGAGGAAGTGCCATCAGTGTTTTCTTAAAAGAATTGGTCGCAGTAATGTTGCTCCATTTTCTTTTCCTCCATCGGCCAAAGATCATAATAAATCCTTTAATCTCCTCCTTTTGGCAGGAAATTTGCTAAACATCATAATTTTATGATGTGCATTCAACTCATACTTGCCTCTTTCTTGGTAGGGCGTCCGTTTACTCCCTCCTGATTTAAGAGTTTTCTTCCCTCGATAATTATTTATCCAGGTGCGTTCCTCTTCAACAGAGTTCCATTTTGAATCTGTGTTTGAAAGTATAAGGCTAGTAGAAGTTGTCCAGCTTTGAGAAATCATGTTGTTCCCCAAGAACTGTGAATTTGTATCACTCCTTGTAGAAGTATACATAAACAGCTGTTCTCCCCATCCAACATTGGTTGAAGTGAAAGGTAAACAAGGTCCTGAGTGTTGAGTATACCAACCGCTCCGGTTTTGTTCCGCTGCAGAGTCCATCATTTGTGATCCCCTGTTAGCTTCAGCTGTGTTGATGATAGGTATTACCTTCATCCTGTCCAAAGAAGTATTTTCTTCTTTGTTGTTAGCAGACATGTTTATCGTCCCTGAATCAGAGTCCGTGGTATAACCTACATGAATGCTTTGTGTATCTTGAGTTTCCTTTTCGAAAGACTCCAAGATACTGACATCGTAAGAATTCTCCTCCGTGTCTTGTTTGTCCTCCATGGCTGGGCTCTCTTGTGCCAAGTCCAATTGAGGTATTCTCTCCCTGGTCTGGTTTTCTTGTGCCAAATCCAATAGAAGTGAATGTTGTGGGGTGTCATTTTCAATGTCATCTCCCACCTGAGATAAGTAATTCATACTGATAATTGTTTCATCTTGTGTGGCCACATAGAAAGAAACACTGGAATCCTGTTTTACATCCATTCCAGTCTCAGCTGAATTCATTTCCACTCCTAGTTTATCTGAACTGAAGGGAATAAGAGAATCGGGTAAGGTCTCGCCTTCGATCTCTTTAATAGTTTTCCTCAGGTCCTCCTCCTCCTGGATTTTTCTCCTTTGGGAAGTCTTAGGAAGCTCCTGAGATTGCTGGGTTGCCAAGCCAGCTAATCCGCTTTCATTGCGGTGTAAACATTTATCACAGTTTGTGACTGTTTACTGTACGCTGGGTACATTTTTCCATATTCCGTTTATTTTTCGGAATTGAGGGAAGCATCTGCCTTTCTGTGCGCAAGTTTTTGTTTTTCTGAGCCATGGGGATTTGCGAAGGAATGCGTGCCTCTTCTTTGTGACGGTCAGCTTCCCCGCTTTCTATCAGAGTTTCGGCTTGAGTGATTGGCTTTTCCTCAGTCGAGCTGGTAGATTCCTCCATGTTCAGTATTTCAATTTGCTTCTTCTTAATCTCATCTTCTTCAGCTTTGTGACGCATATCTGCTTCTAATTCTGCAAGTCTTTTCATCATCTGCTCATCTTCTTTGTCCCACCAATCCATTTCATCTCTAATAAATAGTTCTAGCTTCTCTCCTACTAAGCTGAGCCTTATGCCCCATCCTCTAGCGGACTCTAAGAAATCTGTGCGTGCATCCATGATCTCTTCTCAGCTTAAACTCAGGTAAGTAATTATATTATTACCCTACAGAGAGCTAGTTAGATTTATACTAGAGCAGGATAGTGACAAGAGGAACTGACACTGCTATGAGAATGATAGTAGTGAATTAGAGTGAGAAAGTTGATGCAAAGCAGTCCGTCATACACTGAATTAACTAATGCATTATCAAATTATTCATGATTAAATCAAATGATAAAGCATGTAATCAAAAAATCATCAAGTAAATCATCAATAAACTAATTAATATCACTAATTAATGTGATTATTAATTCTACAGTGGTGAATGATGTAAACTTAACTCATATATTATCCGTTATTAACTTTTTAACAAGTTATTTAAATTCTACAAGACTTCCCTAGAAACAAATTCCTAAGTTAATACTTAGCAAATGTAATGGGTGAAGAATGAAGGAATGGTTTATGAAAATCAATAGTCTAGAATTTATTCTCTGATTCTATCATGGATGAGAAGTCCTAATGTGTCAAAATCTTGCCTACAATCAAGCAAGCTATTACATTAGAAATAAATTATAACTAACTAATACTGCTAAGAATGTAAGTGAGAATGACCTAGGTTCTATCCATGGCAAGACCAGAATAATACCAGACTAACAGATTTGAAATAGGTTCGTTCCTTGCGAGCGAACCAAAGTGTTCTAGGGTTTACTCCCGGATTCTATAGCGGGCGAGCAGACCAATAAGTCGGAAGCGAACCAAAATTTTCTAGGGTGTACTCCCGGATTCTATAGCGGACGAGCAGACCAATAAGTCGGAAGCGAACCAAAATTTTCTAGGGTGTACTCCCAGATTCTATAGCGGACGAGCAGACCAATAAGTCGGAAGCGAACCAAAATTTTCTAGGGTATACTCCCGGATTCTATAGCGGACGAGCAGACCAATATGTCACCAACTGGCTTGAAGTAGCTCCCGGTTGGGCAACCACCCAGCCAACATCATTTTCTTCTGCTGGTGTTTAGTTCTGGATGCAGTTTAAGATCCCCTAACTCTGTCAGAAGGAACTAATTGCTACCCCAGATCCCAGAGAGAAAACGTGGAACAAATGTCTCTTATGCTGATTTAAGACACTGTCCCTGATACTCAAGAAAACAGCCAAGAAGTGGCTCGTTGAAGATAGAATATATCTATATATAGATTTGGCTGTACTTGGTATCACCAGAAGTGAGAAAGGAGGAGTTAAGACATGCAACGTAATCTGGTTACTTATGACTGCATAGGCAAGAGACCTCCCGGACATAGATTCCCACTTCTGGACAATATGTGCGAACCCCCACTAAATGATACAATAATGTGTGTACTTGATACGCTACACAAACATTTATAAACATTTAGAATTATACAGACAACTGAGTTTAAAATACAACAACTGTGTTTATTATTGCTATTGATGATCATATGATGATGATGATGATGATGATTATGGTATACGTAACTCATCTGGCTGAAAAGCTCAGAAGCACATAGGTCATGCTTCCCCCAGTGAGACGCAGTTCACTGTCAGATTGAAGGAGTCCAAATTGGTCCCTTCACAAGGCTAAGTCACTTCCTGATATGGATTGTTGACTGTCCATTGCTCCTAAGAGATCTGGTTTATAGCTAGGAAATTCCATCATAATACTTCGTACAGAAGTCCAACAGAACGAAATGTTAATATTTCTCCAGTAGGTATCCTAAGAATGCTATTGTGAATTTGCGTCTGAAGTCTTGCTGGCCATGCATGTAGTTTTATTCTATTCAATTCCTGGCTAGTTTCCAGGTTGGTTAATCAATATGTCCCATTTTCATTAACTCCGCCTATTTTTCCATGTAAGATGGTTTACCCAGATGGATTAAGTGCCAAATTCTTTTCACCCCTCCTCCTTTCCTGTGGACGGTAGTTTCATTTGTCAATCAAATTGACCGATGCCCTGCCACATTCCTGAAACAATGAATTGGCCCCTGCAACAGACGTTGCGTCATAACTACATACCAATCTGTGGTTAACACAAGCCTTCCCGGTTGCTGGCAGGAATGTGTCAGCCATGTGTTCCTACTTTGCCGCCCGTATTGCAGTGAGGTGTTAAGCATCTGGTCCTAATTGCTCCTTTGTGGTGGCAATTACAGACGTTGTCCCGTCTCCCCAATGTCTGGACTTATAGATAGGTGTTAGGCCTGCATTATATTGCCGTCTTTGGATTACACGGGGTTTTCCCCTGAGTAGCACTGCCATGTATTATTTCAGACGGGTCTGGCTGACCCTCTTATCTCCCATTCTGCCGTGGCTGGTTCACACGTTAGGTCCTGTTGAACGTAAGGTGTTAGTCCTTATTCCAACCGCAGGCTTGTAAACTAACACTGACTGGCTCCGCGATGTCTGGTTGATCAGAACATCAAAGGGAAAATCTCTTAGATGTAGAGACCAGACATTGCTTTGATCTACCAATGTAGTAAAAATGATAGTGCGGGCTCTAAGTGACTCTGTATTTTTCTCTTACGTTTTTATCCTCTTCTGGGGAACGTTTATTCTTTTAGAGAATTTTAGAAAAATATTGTGGGCTCTGTAATTCCTTGAAAACTTGGGTAATTATGATGGTGCTGGGGCTGTCCCGTCACATCCACTAATTTCCACCCTTATTTTCCTTCTTGCTCTTCTCATACTAATTCTGAGTAGAAATTTAGTGACATAGTTTATGAGGTTGACCCTTGCAAGCACATAGAAACATTGTCCTCCACATACAAAAATACAGTGCATGATATAAGATGTTAAGAAAAATGGTAGATAGCTGGTTGCTTAACTAGCTTGTTTTGCCTTATGCAACAATGTGTGTGCAACTGCTGGTTTTCTAGTGACTGCCGATTCCGTCGTCGATTAACTGTAATTATATTGGCAGACTTGGTTTGGCATTCTGGCAGAGGCCATATGCATGTGTGCTTGTGCGTGCTGTTGGTTTGTTGGGACTGCTGTCTGTTCTATTTTCACATGGGACAGTGAAGAGCATTTTGTGTTACATTCACTGGTACAGGAACTGAGTATAATGGAGTGACCCTTTGTTGGGAAGTTGAGACTGTAACTAATGATTAACTTATAAAAGACGGAAGACGCAAATGCAGGCCTACAATTACAAATACTTGAAAATATTGGCCCCCTAATACAGGCCTACCATCCTTTAAGAGTTAAGCTTGTTTTCTTCTTCTTCTTTCATTATTTATCCCTCACTGGGGCATAGGCCCTAGACCAACTAAATCTAAGTCATTCTGTCCTTAGCGATCTCATGTAGCCCCAATTATGCCTTCACCATATTAGTCGTTTATGTTTCTACTTCTCATGTAAATGTCTTATAAGATCTGCTTCTATTTGTTTTCATGTCTTCTACCACATGTGCTGTCTTTATCAATTCCTCAATTCATACGTGGATCTAATATTGCAGGTGCCAATTCTCAACATGTCCCTAGGTGAAAGGAAGAAAATCTGCTATCAGTACTCCTCGCGACTTTCTCAGCATCGCGTCATACATTTTCTAGAAGAGCCTCCTTTCCTGTTATTTGGCTGGGTTATTCTTTTTTTCTGTATCTGTAGACTTTTTCATGATTGGTTGGATTTTGCAGCAACAGATTTTCTACAAAATGGGGAAGCCAGTCCATTGCCCATGCCTCCTTTGTTGCCTCTTATGACATGTATGGTAGGTTACAGTGCCTCATGTATAGAAAACAACATGCTATGGCTATTGCTATTTCTTAATAAAGATGTACAAATTGTATTCAACATACCATGCAACCGGTTAGCGGGGTAGGGGTATCCCCTATCAAAGGAGATGTAAGACGCCTCCTTTCCTCCGTTAGTCTACGGGACACCCTTGGGCAAGGTGGAGTACCCGTTTAGCCCCCCGATCAGGGTTACGTGAAGTCATGGAAGCAGGTGGTGGATGGAGTGTGAGAGCAGCCGACAGATTGATGTTGGTTATGGTCTTGCACTCTGCGGCGATAGGCAGATGATCTCATCTGTAGAGACAATGGCTATGGCCACCGACTAGTATAGTCACTGCCCAGAAGGAAAGCAACGGCAAACTACCTTCTGCAAAACTTGCCAAGAAACCATAACAACCATGAAAGAAAACATAATAAGAAAGAGATCTGGTGGCGAGATCCCCAGGCCAGGCAGATCAGATAACACCGGGGAAAAGTGTGATGCAGGGACCAGTACTAGTAATCGTGATGACGGAGTTAATCCTGACTGTGTTACCAAGGAAATCCCCTGTCAGACTAAGAAACAGAGTGAGAATGGCAACGTGGAATGTGAGAAGTTTGTATGAGGGAAAGCTTAGTGTAGTGTGTGATGAGATTGAGAGGTTAAACATTCAAATTTTAGGAATTAGTGAACATCGCTGGAGCGGCAAGGGACATTTTACAACTGAAAATGGAAGTATTTTCATTTATTCTGGTAGAGATGTCGGAGGCCAGAGTGGAGTGGCATTTTGTTTAGATAAGACAACTGCAAGAGCTTTAATGGGATATAATCCAGTTAGTGATAGAATCCTCACTATTAGACTTAAAGGCCGTCCAAAAAACACAACTCTCATACAGATATATGCACCTACTTCAACAGCAGAGGAGGACGAAACTGAAGATTTTTACAACACACTACAAGACACATTAAACAAGATTGGTCATAATGATATAGCAATAATAATGGGAGATTTTAATGCAAAAATAGGTGCAGGAAGAGCTGAAAATGAGAGACACGTTTTAGGAAAATTTGTATTAGGAAATAGAAATGATGCAGGTGACAAATTAATTGAATTTTGCACAGAAAATGAGTTAACGATAGCCAACACACTTTTTAAACAACATCCAAGAAGACTCTTCACATGGAAGTCTCCAGACAGTTTTACCAAAAATCAGATAGATTATATTTTAATACAAAGAAGATGGAGATCAAGCATAACATCTGCAAAAACCCTACGAAGTGCAGACTGTGATACAGATCATCAGTTATTAGAAGCAGATCTGAAATTAAAACTCAAAAAGCTTACCCGAGGACCAAGGCCACTTCGTTTTGATCTTACAAAAATACCAGACGCATACAACATAGAAGTTAGGAATCGCTTTGGGGTCTTGATGTCTGTACAAGAAGAAATGACACCTGATGAACTGGCAGTACAAGCTAGAGATATCTTGATAACTGCAGCCAAAGATTTCATTCCGACCAAGAAAAAGCAACTTAAGCCGTGGATTACATCAGACACGTTAGAATTAATAAAACAACGAAGAGAGCTGAAACAGAAAGGAGATGAATCCGATAGCAGGATGAAGTATAAATCTTTAACTCGAGAAATAAGAAAGAACACAAAAAAGGACAAAAATCAATATATACAAGATTGCTGTACCAGAATAGAGCAATATCATAAGGCTGGAAGAGATTATGAAATGTTCAAAGAAATGAAGTTATTGACAAGAAATGTTCAACCTCAATTGAATGTTATCTGTGACAAGATGGGAAATACCTTAACAGAATCTACACAAATTCTAGAAAGATGGCAGGAGTACTGCAGTGGAATGTATGATATGAGTGACAGTGCGGATATGAATGAGATACATGAACCAATGACAGCAGAGACAGAACCTGAACCCTCATTAGATGAAATTGCCTGGGCTATAAGGAACCTGAAGAATGGTAAACCAACTGGATGTGATGAGATACCAGCTGAACTAATTAAAGCAGGAGGAGAAGAAAGCATACACATATATCATGCATTATGTACAAAGATTTGGAAATATGGTATATGGCCAAAAGATTGGAAGAGAACTATCTTCATTCCAATACCAAAGAAGGGCAACCTGAAATTATGCACCAACTATAGAACTGTTGCCCTGATCAGTCATGCAAGTAAAATTCTACTAAAAGTCATAATGCGAAGACTTAGTAAGAAAATGGAAGAAGAGATTAACGTGGTTCAAGCTGGATTTAGACAAGGAAGAGGAACAAGAGATCACATATTCAACATGCGTTTAATAATAGAGAAGTGCAGAGAATTTAATGTAAACCTATTCTCATGTTTTGTGGATTATTCAAAGGCATTTGACTGTGTACAGCATCAGAAACTTTGGGAAATCATGAGGAATATGGGCTTTCCATCACATGTAGTACATCTCATAAAAATGCTATATCTAGACCAACAAACAGCAGTTAGAATAGATGGCGAGACATCAGATTGGTTTGACATCAAGCAAGGAGTCCGTCAGGGCTGCGTGCTGTCACCCTATTTGTTTAACCTGTACGCCGAAAATATAATGAGAAATGTAAGAGATGATATAAACAGGGAGCCATATGATGCCCTAAATATCGGCGGTCATGACATACCTGAGATTCGATATGCTGATGATACAGTATTACTATCCACAACACAGAATGGCATAGAAAACCTAATAGTCTCAACACAATTGAATAGTGAAAATCACAACTTATATCTTAACATAGCAAAAA
Organism: Cepaea nemoralis; assembly: GCA_014155875.1. Taxonomy (NCBI): domain Eukaryota; kingdom Metazoa; phylum Mollusca; class Gastropoda; order Stylommatophora; family Helicidae; genus Cepaea; species Cepaea nemoralis. Next base: position 550,048 of record JACEFZ010019187.1, read on the forward strand.
CTAAGATAATGCATACAGATTTAACTACTATGGAGAAAGAAATATACATTAATGGGAGAAATTGGAGGTGGTGGAAAATTTTGAGTATCTTGGGTCATTGATTACCAATAATGGTGACACAATGAAAGAAATTAAACGGCGACTATCCATTGCTCTTCAAAGACTAAAGCAGATGAATAAATTATGGAGTGGGACAGACAGAACTACAAAAATTAGATTTTTAAGAGCATGCATGCACCGCCCACGCTTTCCGGCATGGCACATGATTGATTGATTGATTGATTGATCTTTCCCATTGCAACATACGCCTGTGAGACATGGACACTTACTAAACAAGCTGAACAGCGCATACATGCCTTTGAATATAAATGTTATAGACGAGTTCTAAGAATATGTTGGGTAAAGAAAAGAACAAATGCATCCATACTTCGAGTTAAATATCGAGGAGGGATGGCTATTAAAGACGATAAAACAAAGAAAATTGAAGTATTTTGGTCACTTGAAACGTCACGACAGTTTGGAGAGAACAATAATGGAAGGGTATATGCCTGGGAAGAGAGGAAGAGGAAGGCCAAAGAGAAGATGGGTGCAGGATGTGGCGGATGATCTCCAGATGGGTGTATCAGACGCGGGACATCTTGCTTGTGATCGAGAAGTTTTCCGGAAGGTTGTTATGGGAGCGAGGTTCTGCAAAGGACATGCAGAATGAATGAATGAATACCATGCAAAATATTACAATAGACCTTGCTTAAGACTGGTAAACATTGTCTGAAGTTTTGCAATATTTTGTTATTTATAATAGGTTTTCTCAGTTTTATGTGGATGCATCTTCAAAATGCTATGATGATGCAGTACAAGTGTATGATGTCAGTGATACCAGCAGTCGACTCATTGGGGAGTATTGTGGAAAGAACTTTCCTGGCTTACTCAGAACAAGAGGGGAACAGATGAGAATCACCTTCAGATCTGATGCTAGTTGGTACGATTATAATACTCCAGGCTTCAATGGCACTTACTACTCACACGGTAAGCATGATTATATTTTATACACAAAGCAATGTTTTCCTGTTGTGAATTTAGCAAAGAAAACATGAACAACAGATTGCAGAAAACATTGCCTCACATATTTTACTGTATTTTGACAGGTGCATACTATACAATTAACTACAATATTAAATGAATGTTCTGCTTGACATACGTTGCTTTAACTCGTCACTTGCATACTATAGAATTTAATGGATTAATTATGTTGTGGTTGAAGTGCACAGCACACTTTGTCACTGCAATGTGCAGACACGTGTTACCAATGCAATGGTAGATTCTGTGTAATCAGAAAGACATGAGAGTGAATCTATGACTACCTAGTGAGTGTACATTGGAATAGTATCAGTGACAATAGTTAATCGCGGATCCAACTTCATGGCAACGAGTCACCCCATAATTGCTCTGTTCCTGTGCCAGCAAAGACCATATAAAATGCTTCTGACTGTCGCATGTGAAAAGTGAAACAGACAGTGGTCTCGACTAACCCCACGGCAGGCATAGGTATGATGCCCACACAACAGTCTGCCACTAGAATTATAGTTCATCATAAATGGAAGCCGCCATCACTACAAAACTAGCCCTTGCACAAGCATTACTACATAAGACAAAACTTGCTACTTCAGCAACTGACATCCACCACTTTTCACAACAAAAACCACCTCGGATAGATGAAAAAGCATTACAAAGAAAGTCACAGCTGACAGTGTCGCACCAAGCATTTCGCTCAGTAGTTGGACAATGGGATGATGAACTAAAGGCCTAAATGAGGAAAATGCATGAGCAAACCATGGCCAGGTGGAAACACCACTCTAAGGCCATAACGGATCGCCCACTTATCCACCATATTGGTTTGGTGACATTGTGTGTTATGTCATTTAGGACCCCCCAAAAATAGGAGTGACCACTGTTTATCATGGTTAATTTGTAGTTATTTGTGTGAACTAATAGTGGCCAAGGGGAGCTGCAGTAGCATAGCAGCTAGCCTGCAGTACTGGTGGTCTTGGGTTCAATCTGCATCAGTGCAGTTTCAAATTGTTTTAAGTGTCCTGAGTTTCCAGGTCAACCCAGCATAAACTGGCTACCAGGAAAAGTCTTGGGAAGTAAAAGCAGCTGGCATAAAACAAAAATCATCACCCACTGTGTGTTGTTTGGTCTACAAACATAGGATCAAGCTGCTTATGCTATGCCCAATGCTCCATGGGCGTGGTAAAGGAACCTTAAAGTTGGCTAGTGTGATACGAACCACATCACCCATGAAATGCCGATGGACTAAAAATGTAGGGCTAACATAATATGACCCATTACATCTTATTGTATTTAAAAGGCATCTGTTACTAACTTTTACAACAAATTCTGGGGTTGACCTTATAGTATAAATCAGTTATCTCTTGGAAGGAAAGTATGTGTGTGTGTGTGTGTGCAGGCATATGTGTGTGCATGCAAGTGTCTTTGTATGTACTTTCCTTCCTAGCGATTACTGCAAACATATGTGTGTGTGTGCAAGCATGCGCGCGCGCGTGTGTGAACACACATGATGACCAGCCCCACATGGCATGGACTATAAAATGAAGAAATGTGATAGAAGTATCTTATAAATAGAATATATAATATCATTACCAACTTCATGCAATGTTCTGTTGATACTCATAGAGTAGTATCTGCAACGGATTACATAATGGCACCTTATACTGGAAGCTAATTATCACTGGTCATTGTGTTTTCTCTTGTTGACAGAATGTCCCCTGTTCACGTATGGAGATCAAACATGTGACCTTCCTTGCTCATGTGCCTTTGCTACAACTCGAATCTGTGACAACACCAATGGTGTTTGCTTCTGTGAGCCTGGCTGGGTAGGACGTGGCTGCTCACAGGACCTGGATGAGTGCCGAAATGGAACAATTTGTCCCGCAAACTCTGACTGTGTCAATGGGGTGGGGTCCTACACATGTGAATGTCGTTCTGGATATGCTAAGGACACCTTTGGTCAGTGTGAAGGTAAGTCTGAACTGAAGTTAAGTGCTTACAATGTTCACATTTTATATTCAATATTCAAATATATTTTATTATACAATTTAGACAACCTAAACATAGTGTGACTAAGTTGTTGTGTGTAAACATGGTGAAATATTCTTTATGTAATTTTATTGTCACTACTTTGTATTTTATAGTACTTATTTTTAACTCATTGTCTACACTGTGTTTATAGGTTTAAAAGGAAAGTATTCTTTGGCTTCTCAATGTTGTGGGTTTTAAACGAAAGTATTCTTTGGCTTCTCAATGTTGTAGGTTTTAAAGGAAAGTATTATTTGGTTTCTCAATGTTGTAGGTTTTAAAGGCAAGTATTATTTAGCTTCCTAGTCTTAGACGAAAGTAGTTTTTACTTCCCAATATCTACAGGATCTAAAGGAAAGTATTCTGTCTTCCCAAGGTTTATAGATTTTTAAGAAAAGTATTCTTTTACTTTCCCATATTTATATACTTTAAAGTGAAGTATTCTTTGGTATCCCCCTGTTTGTGGGATTAAAGGGAAGTATTCTTTGATCTCCCAATGTTTTTTTGTTTTAAAGTAAAGCAGTATTTGGTTTTCCAATATTTGTGTCTTTTAAAAGGAAGTATTCTTTGGCCTCCCAATATGTGTTGGTTTTAAAGGGACGCTTTCTTTGGCCTCTTCCAATATGTGTGGGTCTTAAATGGAAGTATTTTTTCCCTCCCAATATTTGTGGGTCTTAAAGGGAAGTATTCTTTGGTCTCCAAATATTTGTAGGTTTTAACAGAAAGAGCATGCTGAGAAATGTAAAAGCAGGCAAGCAAGTTTCGTGCAGATTGGAATGCTTCAATTTTTAAAAAAATCAAAGATAGGGAGCATGTGTTGGATCTTTTCCACAGGACATGCTGGTGTGGTGGGACACGGACAGGCAGACAGATTGACTGGGTCTGTAATGCTGGGTGGGGAATTGGTGCATAATAATGCAGACTTAGCCACCGCCCACTGGGGTCATCTGTATAGATGTAAAACAGATAAATAGTCATGGCTCAGAGAGAATGTAACTGCAGAGACTGGGGATCTGGCCGATACTCAGTACTCCAAGGAGAGGTCATACGGATACATAATCAGCTGCAACTGATACCATAAGTATTGCTACTCTTTGCTGGCTGTTGAAGATGGAGACAGAGCATATATACGAATGTCTCGAGTTCTGTGTTGTCAATTCTTCACTCATCTCAACACAAGAGATCTATTCTTTGGTCTCCCAATACTTATATATTTTAACTCTTTGTGTTTCGAGCAGGACACCAAGTGTAACAAATTAGTATTCATGTTTATCGTGCACTTCAAGGTGTTGTTATGACTTCTACATTTGTTCTAAGCATAACAAACAAGTCTGGTTAGTTTTCTTTTCAACTCAGTATATGTTTTATGCAAGAAGTGTTGCCTCTTTGAAGGTAATTTACTCATGAATTTTCATTGTACTTGTTTTCCCTTTGGACATCTGCAGTGAAATCTTCTGGCATCGAACAAATTTAAGGGAATCAATAAATGCTCTCCCAAAATGTTTCACCATCATGAATTAGTTTCTTCATGACAGTTTATCTAACCATAAATGATATAAACTCCCCCGTGAAGCAAGCATGACAGGAGGCTTCTGATCATCAGAAGAGATTTCCCAATGTGGTTTTTTGGACAGAGATTACCTTTTACCTAACCTAGTATATCTGTAATCCTGAAACAATAAATGCCTCAATAAAATGTGCCAGTGATGTTTTGTTTTGGTAATAGGATAATCTTTAACCTTGTATATCTAAAAGTCCGGCATTTAATGTCTCGTTGGCAACATGTGTTTTGAATTATATGTACCATTTTATATGACATGATGAGTAACCAAAGAATATAAGTGTTACAGAAAAGTATTAAAATTCATTGGACAGAAAGGCGAACACACAAGAAATCAACAAGAAATCAATATTGATGAAGAATGGGTGTTAAGACCAACGACAATAACAACAAACATTTGAAAAATGACATGAAAGTCTAGGAAAGATAATTATGGAGCGAACTACCAGGGAGGCAGAGAAGAGGAAGACCACAATGTAGAAGAATTATAGATGTGGTAGATAATTTACTCATGTCAGCAACAGAGGCAGGACATCTGGCTTGTGATAATATACAAGACTAATGTTATGGGGAGGCATAGTTCTTAACTGGATGATAGTGCTAAGTAACCAGAGAATATAATGATTTACTTGACATGGAATGAGTCAAGTCAATGAAATACATCTACCCAGATGTGGCCAAGGGGTTACGAATCCAATTCGTAATCCACACAGACCGCCTTGTGTTGGTTTCCATACGATGGTATGAGTGCCGGTCGTTCAGAAAGCAATGGCAAACTGCTGAACGTTACTTGCCAAGAAATCACAAAGAGCCAAAAAATGCTGGGGGTTAATTGCAGCGTCAGGTAACATATATGCAACTAACTAACCCATGATGATGAGTTGCTTAGTATAGAATTGGTTTTCCATGTGAGTTACTTTTGTCTCTCATCTCATCATGTTCCTCTTGTACCTTGCGGTGTCGAGGTGAAGTATAAATATCGTGAGAGTGCCCGATTATGGGCATCATATATCGATATTCCCATGGACTCTGCTATTACCTCCATCCAACGTTTACGTGGTCGGCCTCTTCCTCTATTTCTATCTGGTCTGTACATCATTGCTTGTTGTGGTATGCTGTTGACTGGTAACCTACTTGCATGGCCAAACCATTTGACTTGCTGCTTTCTAATAAAATCTAGTGCTGCTTTAACCCCAACGTTAGTCCTGATTTCTTCATTTCTGATCTTATCTGTATAATCTCCAGTATTTGTCCATTGCATGCATAGTTATAAATAGTGGTTGTTTGTGTAATATTTCAGCCAGTTCCCAATGCAGTGAAGCAATGAGGATGAAATGTTCCTATTTGTGTGGTGTGAACCCAGTCAATAATAAAGAAGTATGCGTATGTCAAGAGGACATGGCTTTAAGCAGTGATGGAGTTACCTGTGCTGGTGAGAATGTTTGTTTGTTTATTTTTCATAGTGGGTGTACACAGTGTGCTGGTCAGTTTAAACCTTTTTTGTTTTAACATTGAATTATATAATTTTTATACGAATCTCCTTTCCGTAAGTAAAGTTGTGTGTATAGTGCAGAAGAACAGCACATCACGGGGCTGGATAGAATGGTGCTGCAGGGAGTGATCAAAGGATCTGGCCGACACTCAGGACTCCAAGGACTGCTACTGGCATCATTAGTATTGGGGCTTTTTGCTGGCTGTTGAAGATGATGACGGAGCATGTATAGGATTGTCCAGAATGATGCAATGTCGGTTCTTGACTCAGCTCACCTCCGTAAATAAAAGATAACATATTTATGTCTTATTTTATTGACTTCACTGAAGGTTCACTTAACCATAGTGCTGGCATCTGTGGCAGTGAATACAGTTTTACAATTTAGCATACTGGGTTTCAACATCAGCTGCGGGCAGTTTGGAAACAGACCACCTTGCATTGATTTTCACAATGGTGTGATCGTCAGTCAGTCAGAAAGCAATGGCAAACTACTGAACATAAAATTGCCTGTAAAAATAAAAAAGAGCAACAACAATAACAAATGCTGGGGTGGATTGTGATGTCTTATAAAAGGACATGCAATGAACTTAACTAAAATACACAATTGACTTCTTTAAACATGTTTCTCTATGCGTGGTATTTCTAGCATCACTCTACCCTTATGGAGCTGAGGCTGCTGATGTAGCAGTGAATCCCAAAACCAGCAACAAGATTAACAACATCCCAGTCAGCGCACCCATCCAGTTCAGCTCAGATATACCAGTGGGCAAGAGTCTGCAGTCAGTGGCTTATGTACGTACAGATCACATGAACTAGTTGATGTATTTAACATACGAAGTAATGAAATAAATTATACTTTTGCTGAAATTCTGAAAACTCAGTCACTGAAAATGTTCGAATGTGGAGCATTTGTTATCCCCATGGTAATCACAAATTTAAAATGAAGTCTTTCTGTCTGCACAACTAGCCTCAATATATTGAAGCAATCGCTTATTGTTCATCGAATGTAATAAACGAAATGTCTTTTCTTTATTAGCTGTATGGCCGCAATTTATCAGTGGTTGAGAGATGTGCAAGCTTGGAGTTAAATGCACATAAAGGCTCATTTACTAACTCTCTTTTCCACCCATACTGGCATATGTTTGGTTACTCGATTTGCTAACTGTCATTCTGTTCTACCTATTGTAAATTGCTTGGCACTCCCACTGGAACTGATAAATACAGTTTGATTTCGTATACGGAGATGATAGTTCCTTCACACATGGAGTAGATATCGGGGTGGTTTTATACTTGATCATTGGTTCATTAGCCAAGAATGTTTGGTTAAGTTGTGATATTTGCTTGTAATGGCCTAATTACAGTCTTTAAATTAAATACATGGGAAAAGAAAAAGTGAAGGACACTTTTACAGTCCTGAAGGTACATTGGACATATGGTGCTAGTTCCATATTTGTATAGACCAACTGGCACTGGGTGGGTGATGAGGTCAGTGTCACACCTGTCAACCTTTACTTCCCTAGACCTTTCCTGGTAGCCATTTTAGACTAGGTCAACCTGGGGGTCAAGGTCAGTTTTAATCATTCGAATCTGCCGAGATGCAGATAATACCCATAACCACCGTACTGGCAGGCCAGTATCTAGCCTCTATGTTACTGTGGCTGCCAATGACACACTTGGTACATGATAATGTTGGATAGAACGCCACTTTAGTTTATTCTTCTTCTATTGTCCTCTATCCCCCATTAGGGCACATGAACTCAACTCTCTCACTCCAAGCAATCTTATCCTTAGCTGTACCATACAGCTCTGTCCATGTCCTTCACAAATTATTCATTTCTGTTTCTACCTCTATTCTCCGTGAGTGTTTAGGACGTCCTCTAGTTTCTTTGCCCTGTGGGTTCCAGACTACGCTTTACTTGTTACACTATTGTCAGGTTTTCTCAGTGTTTGGTCTTCTAGCAGATGCTACTTCCCTCTTGGTTGTGAACCATGGACAATAAACAGACAAGCTGAAAAACATCTTGTGGCAGTGGGAAAATATCTAGTTTCTGAGGAAAATACAAAGATCACCATGGACAAAATAAATCAGTGAGCAAGTCCTACAAGAAACAAATGAAAACTCTAAATTGATTCGAGAAATTAAACCGGGACAGTCATAATATTTTGGGCATGTTATGAAGATAAATAAACAGGAAAACTTAGTGATAACTGATTGATGGGAAAAGAGTAAAGGGAAGGCAGAGAGATAAATACCTGGATGGCTTGGCCACATAGCATAATCGTAACAAGAACAAAGACCTGGTCCCAGGCTGGTGATAATTTGAGGTGGTGAGCCATGACATCCCATGCTTTTGAGCATAGCACATGATAATGACTAAGAAGACGACGATCACACATGGCATGTATTATGATACACATCAAACATGACATGTTTAATGGTACACATAAAGAATAGCTGATTACACATGTCGTGTTTAATGGTACACATAAAGAATAGCTGATTACACATGTCGTGTTTAATGGTACATATAAAGAATAGCTGATTACACATGTGTTTAATGGTACACATAAAGAATAGCTGATTACACATGTCGTGTTTAATGGTACACATAAAGAATAGCCAATTACACATGTTATGTTTAATGATACACATGAAGAATAGTTGATTACACACGACATGTTTAATGGCACACATGAGAAATAGTAAGTCACATTCACATGTGATATGTTTAATGCTACTCATGAAGAAAAGCCAACCACACATGCCGTGTTTAGTGTTACGCATAAAGAATAGCCAATCATACATGACATGTTTAATGTTACACATAAAGAGTAGCCAGTCACACATGGCGTGTTTTATGATATACTAGCTGACCCGGCCCGGCTTCGCCCAGACTCTGGTGGGGAGCATCTCATTTAATTCATATAAGTAGTCATATAAACTCCCGTTCCCGTTCCCGACTATCTATATGTCTGTCTGTCTATCTGTCTGTCTGTCTGACCCGGCCCGGCTTCGCCCAGACCCTGATGGGGAGCATCTCATTTAATTCATATAAGTAGTCATATAAGTTCCCGTTCCCGACTATCTGTCTGTCTGTCTGTCTAACCCGGCCCGGCTTCGCCCAGCACCTGATGGGGAGCATTTAATTTAATTCATATAAGTAGTCATATAAATGGAGCGTCTTATTTAATTCATATTCGGCCTCTGCTCCCGTTCCCGTTACCAAAAAAGACGACCCGGCCCGGCTTCGCCCAGATCCTGGTGGGGAGCATATCATTTAATTCATATTCGGCGGAGGGAGGAGGAGGAGGGAGCAGGGGGAGGAGTAGGAGGGATTAGGAGGAGGGAGGAATGAGGAGAGAGGGAGGAGGGAGGAGGAGGAAGAGTGAGGAGGAGGGATGAGGAGGAGGGCGGAGGAGGAGGGAGAAGGAGGTAGGAGGAGGAAGAGCGAGGAGGAGGGTAGAGGTAGGAGGAGGGTGGAGGTAGGAGGAGGGGAGAGGAGGAGGAAGAGGGAGGAGGAGGGAGAAGGAGGAGGAGGAAGAGGGAGGAGAAGGAGGGAGAAGGCGGGAGGACGAGGAGGAGGGGGAGGAGGCGGAGGGAGAAGGAGGAAGGAGGAGGAGGAAGGAGGAGGAGGAAGAGGGTGAAGGGAGAGGGAGGAGGGAAAGGGAGGAGGAGGAGGGAGGAGGTTGAGGGAGGAGGAGGAGGAGGTTAAGGGAGGAGGAGGAAGAGGGAGGAGAAGGAGGGAGGAGGAAGAGGGAGGAGAAGGATGGAGGAGGAAGAGGGAGGAGGGGGAGGAGGAGAGATGAGGGTGGAGGGAGTAGGAGAGGTTCTGTGATTTCGGTCCTTCCATTGATTGTTCTTCCCTTCTACATGACTGTAGATAACTTCTTTACACATAAAAAGATAAATTGTTATTGACATTGCCGTGTGACGATTCTGTGTAGTCACGTCATTTTATTCGCTTTTCCTAGCGTTGTGGTTCAGGGATTCTTTGATCTCTTCTATTTACGTACGTATTTAGGGAGGGGAGAAGAAAGGAGGAGGAAGAAGAAAAAAAAACTATGACAGTTGGCAGCGCAGGAATGAGAGGAAGACGAGTAGAAAAATTCATCTCAATCGGATGGACTGTCATACAGACATACATACAGACGGAGATTGCCTTTTATATATAAGACTAGCTGACCCGGCCCGGCTTCGCCCAGACCCTGGAGGGGATCTGTCTGTCTGTCTGTCTGTCTGTCTGTCTCGGACCGGCTTCGTCCAGTCGCTGATGGGGAGCATATAATTTAGTTCATATAAGTAGTCATATAAGTTCCCGTTCCCGACTGTCTGTCTGTCTGTCTGTCTGTCTGTCTGACCCGGCCCGGCATCGCCCAGCTCCTGGTGTGGAGCATCTCATTTAATTCATATAAGTAGTCATATAAGCTCCCGTTCCCGTTCCCGACTGTCTGTCTGTCTGACCCGGCCCGGCTTCGCCCAGCCCCTGATGGGGAGCATCTCATTTAATTCATATAAGTAGTCATATAAGTTCTCGTTCCCGACTATCTGTCTGTCTGTCTGTCTGTTTGTCTGTCTGTCTGTCTGTCTGTCTGTCCGTCCGTCCCTCTCTGTCTGTCTGTCTGCCTGTCTGTCTAATCATTTATTGGTTGCAGTTAGAACAACCTTAGATAAACGAAGACCAACTTACAAAAAGCATTATAAAGAGCACTTGAAAAATCTTTACATCTTCCCCCAACAATTAACTTGGGTAAATGGAGCGGCGGCAGCAGCAGCAGAAGAAGAAGAAGAAAAAGGAGGAGGAGGAAGAGGGAGGTGGAGGAGGGAGGAGGAGGAGGGAGGAAGAGATAGGCGGAGAGAGGAGGAGGGAAGAGGAGGAGTAGGAGGAATAGGAGGGAGGAGGAGGGATTAGGAGGAGGAGGAAGAGGGAGGAGGAGAACGCAGGAGGAGGAGGATGGAGGAGGAGAGGGAGAGGGAGGAGGAGGAGTGATTAGGAGGAGGGAAGAGGAAGGAGGAGGAGGAAGAGGGAGGAGGAGGAGGGAGGAAGGGGAGGGGAAGAGGAAGAGGGTAGGAGGAGGAGGAGGAGGGTTATAACGCATATGCCTGTAGATAACTGCAGCGAAAAGGTGGGTCTGTCTATCTATCTGACCCGGCGTGGCTTCACCCAGCTCCTGGCGGGGAGCGTCTCATTAAATTCATACAACAACAAAAAAAGTAACTTAAAAGAATGTCCTTCCACACACCATCCATTATTTTTAATGACAACTGTTTTTAATCACCTACATGACTGTAGATAACTTCTTTAAGCATAAAAAGATGAGTTACAATGTTATGCATTATGCATTATTTTTTTAAGCATAAAAAGATGAGTTACAATGTTATGCATTATGCATTATTGTTATGAAAAATTTGAAAATGCCTTAAAGATTATATTATTATTTATTATAACTCATATGCCGGTACATAACTATAGACAAAGAGTTTATAAATCTTTGAAAACCATGCAACAATATGACTATAAGGTATATAGCAATGTTATTAAAAGTTATGCCCCTTGAAATAACTTTTCTAGAGTTAAGTCCCCTCGCTATATTGAAATTATAATGAAAAATGAAATATTAAATAATATTAAGTCAGTAGCCGATTTTACACTAAAAAAATATGACAGTTGGCAGCACGGGAATGAGCGGAAGACGTGTAGAAAATGTCATCTCAATCGGATGGATCGTTCGCGAACGCATACAGGACATACAGACATACATACAGACGGAGATTGCCTTTTATATATAAGACTAGCTGACCCCGCCCGGCTTCGCCCAGCCCCTGGCGGAGATCTATCTATCTATCTATCTATCTATCTATCTATCTATCTATCTGTCTGTCTGTCTGTCTGTCTGTCTGTCTGTCTGTCTGACCCGGCCCGGCTTCGCCCAGCTCCTGGTGGGGAGCATCTAATTTAATTCATATAAGTAGTCATATAAGCTCCCGTTCCTGACTATCTGTCTGTCTGTCTATCTGTCTGTCGACCTGGCCCGACTTCGCCCAGGCCCTGGTGGGGAGCATCTCATTTAATTCATATAAGTAGTCATATAAGCTCCCGTTCCCGTTCCCGACTATCTATCTATCTATCAATCTATCAATCTATCTATCTATCTATCTATCTATCTATCTATCTATCTATCTATCTATCTATCTATCTATCTGTCTGTCTGTCTGTCTGTCTGTCTATCTATCTATCTATCTATCTATCTATCTATCTATCTATCAACTTATCTACCTACCTACCTACCTACCTACCTTTCTCTCTCTCTCTCTCTCTCTCTCTCTCTCTCTCTCTCTCTCTCTCTCTCTCTCTCTCTCTCTCTATCTATCTATTTATCTATCTATCTATCTATGTTCGGCCCGTTCCCGTTAAAAATATAGATAAAATAGAATAATAGATAGATTGATATTAGAAAATATGATAGGAAGAGATTTATCTAAAGTAAACTTACAAAGATATCACGAACAGCCAATAAATGGTTGGCGGTGGGTTGACTGCAGAGTACTGCAAACGATATGCAACTAACTTTTTTAAAATTACTTCTTTTTTTTTTTTTTACGAACGAAAATCTTTCGCAGGCCCGTCCTACATTCTGCCCTTCTTCTCTATTTCCTCTCATACATTCTTTCATTCAACATCTCTTATTAAGCAATTCTTTGACAACAAAAGAACAATAAGCATTAAAATGCATAAAAAGTAACTCGTTGAGGAAATGTTTAACATGGGCATCATAAATACCCAATGTGGGTGTAATGCGCCATACATATCAGAATGTTAAAAAAATAAATTAATGTGCTGTTGAAGAAAAATAAAAAGATGAGTTAGAAAATTTTCACTATTTAAATAGATGCATTATTTTTATGAAAACTATGAAAATGCCTTAAAGATTATATCATTATTTATTATAACTCATATGCCTGTAAATAACTGTAGACAAAGAGTTTATAAATCTTTGAAAAACAATGCAACAATCTATATATAAAATAATAGCAATGTTATTAAAAGTTATGCCCCTTGAAATAACTTTTCTTAGTTAAGTCCCCTCGCTGTATAGAAATGATCATGTAAATTTAAATATTAAGTTTTAGTAAGTAAATAGCTGATTGTACACTAAAAAACTTTGACAGTTGGTTGCACGGGAATGAAAAGAAAACATGTAGAAAATGTCATCTCAATCGGATGGACCGTTCGCGAACGCATAAAGAACGTACCTACGTACCTACCTACCTACAGACAGACAGGCAGACAGACAGACAGACAGACAGACAGACAGACAGACAGACAGACAGACAGACAGACAGACAGACAGACATACATACATACATACATACATACATACATACATACATACATACATACATACATACATACATACATACATACAACATACATACATACATACATACATACATACATACATACATACATACATACATACATACATACATACATACATACATACATACATACATACATACATACATACATACATTGTGTTTTATAGATATAGAAAAGAAGAATAAATAATTGCAAGTTGTGCTTTGCTTGGAAAAGAGAGTTTTAATATAAGATAATTTCCACTTAAGTAAATAACCCAATATATACATATATCAATTTGAAGCATAGCTAATGATGTAGGAAAATGCTAACATCTAACAGAAATTATCATTAATAATAGTTATTTGTTCTGTGAATGTTTCATTGACCTTCCATTTATTTATGTCCTGCTTTAAGTCTCAGGGAGCTGTGGGAGCTCAGTGGCTAGCACATTTGCCTGTCGGCCCAGTGGTCTTATGGTTGAATTTCTTTCGAGTGCCTGGATTTTTTTCACTACCTGGGCTCCCGGTGGACCCAGTCTAAAATTAGCCCCTGGAAATTTCCTGGAAAGTAAAAGCAACTGGTGTCGTATTGACGAAAGTGCCAACTGATCTAAACATTGGGGATTAGCACCAGAAACCTTCGTGGCATGAAAAGAGGTCCTTAACTTTACTCACTTAATTTAAATCGTGTGTGCCAGTAAATACTAAGAATGTTGGGAAGGGGTTACGAATGACATTTTTAATCAAGCATACTGCATTAAAAACACAGCTGCGGGAAGTTTTGAAGCAGAGCACCTTGCGCTGGTTTTTATAAAAAGGTTATGAGTGCCGATCGCTCAGAAAGCAATGATAAACTACTGAACGCAGACTTGCCAAGAAATCACAAATAGCCAAAATATGTTGGGGTTGACTGCGGGGTCTTGTAAAGGGCATGAAACTAACTTTTAGTAGTAGAAAATATCATGAACCATTTTATATGCCTAAATGTACTTTGTTTTGTATTCCTCAAAATTGTCTCTCTTTATGAGCATATAAGAATGCTTACACTGCCATGAATCAAGAGTCATCAAATATTTCACAGGTTCTCTTCAATGGTGTGATTGTGTTCAACAACAACGGAGTTTCAGGAACTCCAGATCTGAAACCAAAACACATTGGCAGTCAGAACATCATAGCACCCTTGTGGACAGAGGGCAATGGTTATGGAGTTGGGGAAGTGTTCTACCATCTGTATGAAAACTGTGATGCATCAGTTTTCTTAGAACCAGCCGCCCAGAGCACTCCATCACCCAACAAGACTGAAGTTGTGGCCAGAGCTGTGAGGGATATCAAGAAGTATTTTAAACTTGTTGCTTTTGATGTCCATACGATTCTACTGGCAACTTGGAAAGCTGTTCAACCGAAGGTATGGGGTACTTTTAAACTTGTCATCAGCATTATATCATATGCCGTACAATTTTTTTCGATCACTCTGAACTCAAGCGTTGTTCATACACATCCTACTACGTCTAATACACTTAACTGAATGTGATGTATGGATTAGTTTCCCTATTACCAGTGCCCTCACCATTATGTGAATCTACTCCTACTTCTGAGGCACTTGTAATTTACATCCCCAAGTAAAGGATGAGAAGTCGATATTTTAGTCCTACTGGATGATGATAGGGTTGAACCCGCTACCGCGACATGAGCACACCGCAAAAATGAAAAATTGCTCTTTCCCATTCGGCCATGCTTACATGCCCTGCACATGATGTAAACAATAATGTCTCTCCACAAATCTCAGTCATGGATCAATGATGCTGGTGGTATTCTTACATGTCAATGTCTTAGATCATCCAACATCAAGTCACTTGGTCTGAACCTGCCTCTTCTACCACTGATTTTTCCTGTTGTCAAGAAGTTCTTCAATGCTTGTCTTCTCATGTGACCAAAGAGCTCTGTTGTGTATGCGGTTCTACTTTCATTAGCCTCTTCCAGGTAGCTGTTAGTTACTCTGATAGAGTGAATGAGAGAGAGAGAGAGAGAGAGAGAGAGAGAGAGAGAGAGGAGAGAGAGAGAGAGAGAGTATGTGTCTGTATGCTTGTATGTGTGTGTGAGTGAGAGAGTGAGTTGGTATGGTTTAGAGAGTGTATGAGTGAGAGAGAGAGAGAGAGAGAGAGCGAGAGAGAGAGATGAGTGTGAGAGAGTGAATGATAGAGTGAATGTGTGAGGATGTGTCTGTCTGTCTGTGTGTGAGAGAGTAAGAGAGGGTGAATGTGAGAGTGAATGAGTATGGGTGAGAGAGAGAGAGTGAGTGAGAAAGAGAGAGAGAGAGAGAATGAGACAATGAGAGAGTTAGTGTGTGTGTGAGTGTGCGTAAACGAAAAATAAAAAGAGAGAGAGAGAGAGAGAGAGAGAGAGAGAGAGAGAGAGAGAGAGAGAGAGAGAGAGAGAGAGAGAGAGTTGAGCACACGCATGTCATGTGACATGCTATTCCATATTGTTTTTGTATCCTCGTCTTTCATAATAGTATTTATACTGCCACTAGAATTTAACTTGTACTATATGCACTGCTTATTTAATCATGCTTTTGTCAATTCCAGGAATATCTTATTGAATTGCATCACTATTTTTACGATACATAATGTGTAACATTTTTTGTTCATTTTCACCATTTTTTTCCCTATGCTTTCCCATTTTATCCCAATTTTAAATGTTTTTGTGAGGATGCTCACGATAGTTGTTAGTGTACTTTTTGAACATTCTCATCTTCATATTATCATTTTGAATGCCACTTTATTTTATCATGTATAATATAAACACATGTACATTACTGTAGAGTGAGTGATAGCGTTAGTGGGTGTAAGAGAGAGAGAGAGAGAGAGAGAGAGAGAGAGAGAGAGAGAGAGAGAGAGAGAGAGTAAATGAGAGTGTGTGTATGTGTCTGTTTAAAAAAAGAGATATTTGAGCGCACGCATGTCATATAACATGCTATTCCATTTTTTGTTGTGTTTTCTCATCTTTAATATTATCCTTTTGTATGCCACTTGATTTTATCATGTATAGTATGAACACATGTACTGTAGAGTGAGCGAGTTAGTGAGTGAGAGAGAGAGAGAGAGAGAGAGAGAGAGAGAGAGAGAGAGTGTGTGTGTGTGTGCATTTGGGCGCAAGAAAAATGAGATTTGAATTGCATCACTATTGTCTACGTTACGTAATGCATATGTACAATTTTTGTTTCCCTTTTTTACAATTTTTGTGAGAATGCTCAAGACAGTCATCAGTGAATGGGTGTGTAAAGTGTGGGAGTTTGTTCATACTAGTTTCAGTGATTATGTGAGGCATCACATTTGAGGATGTGTGTGGGGGATGCGTGTGTGTGAGGATGAATGTGTGTGGGGGAATGTATATGTGGAGGGTGTGAGTGGGGGGAGTTGTGTGTGGAGGTTAGGGGATTGGTGGATTGGGGTGTGTATCGGTGAGTGGTGTATGTGTGGTTAGGGAGATGTGTGTGGGTGGGGGATATGTGTGTTGGTGGGGATGCGCGTGTGAGTGAGGGATGTGCAGGTAGGTGGGGGATGTGTAGGTGGGTGGGGAGATGTGTAGGTGGATGGGAGATGTGTGGGTGGGTGAATGGATGTGTGGTGAGTAGGTGAGGTGTGGGTGGGTGAAGGGATTGTTGTGGGTGGGGCTGTGTGTGGGTGCAAGATGTGTGTGTGGGCGTTGGTGTATGGGTGGAAGTTTGTGGTTGTTTGTGTGTGGGGGTTTGGTTGTGGGTTGGTGGGAATGTGTGTGTGTGAGGGATGTGTGGGTGAATGGGTGTGTTGGGGTGTGTGTTGGGTATTTAGGGGATGTGTATGGGTAGGGTGTGTGTGTGTGGGTGGGCGATATGTCTGTGTGGGTGGGGTGTGTATGTAGGTGAGGGAAGTGTTGGTGGTTGGAAGATGGATGTGTGGGTTGTGAGGGGTTTGTAGGTGGGGGATGTATCGGTGGATGGAGGACGTGTGGGTGAGGAATGTGTGAGTGGGGGATGAGTATATGGGTGGGCAGGGTGTGGGAGCGGAGATGTGTGTGGGTGAATTGTGTGTGAGTTTATGTGGGTGGGGAGGTGTCGTTGGGTGTGGGATGTGAAGTTGGGTGAGGAATATGTGCCAGGGTGGGGGATGTGTGTTTGGCTGGGTAGTTGGGGTGTGTGGATGTGGGTGGGTAGGTTGGGGATGTATGTGTTAATGGGAGGGTAGGGGATGTTTTGGTGACAATGTTTTTTCCTATGTGATTCTATCATGCACTATTGATGAACAAAAGATGAGTGATTGGAAGGGCCAAATGTAAGACGGGCCTGCGTGCCCAATTTGTAACCCTTCGAAAATAAAGATCAATCAATCAATCGATCAATCTGGTCATCAGAGGTATTCGCTCAGAAACCCCACCTCTCCTGCTTCCAAGCTGTTCCCATTTTGAGAGATGAAGACACAGACACTAGGTTGCACAGTTTATTGCCTGATATATATATATATTGCTGCATCTTGGGGACGTGCATACTGTAGATATCACTCAGTATGGAACAAAGCAAACAAATGAATCATTACAGCTGAAACATATACAATACTCATATACCCACCTTAACTTAAACTGAATTCCACAGTCATTTTAAACTGACTGTTTGTTTGTTTACATAGTGAAGTTTTAGCCATTTGAATTGCAACTGCTTCAGCATATCTTATCATCCATCCATTTTGTGTGTTAAACAAAAACATCCAAAAAACATTAATGTTCTAGCTTGGAGGCATTGCCATTCAATCAGACTGCGTGTTATGGCATATGTGGATAGCTTTCTGCCCATATGCTTTACTGGGTTACTAGAATCTGGTGTATTATTCAGTTACACTCGTGTGGTCTACCATCCTATTATTCAACTGCCTCTCTGTTCTGCTAGTGTAGACTGGCACCTACATTGAAACTGATAATTACAAGTAGATTTAGCATCAATCTGAAGAACATTGTCTCCTTATGATATTCTTCTATACTTTCAGTTAATAAAGCAACACAAATTGTTTCCTTCTGATATTCTTCTATACTTACAGTGAGTAAATCAACAAACATCTTCTCCTTCTGATATTCTTCTATACTTACAGTGAGTAATTCAACAAACATCTTCTCCTTCTGATATTCTTCTATACTTACGGTGAGTAAACCAACAAACATCTTCTCCTTCTGATATTCTTCTATACTTACAGTGAGTAATTCAACAAACATCTTCTCCTTCTGATATTCTTCTATACTTACAGTGAGGAAATCAACAAACGATCATCATCCCCTTCTGATATTCTTCTATACTTACAGTGAGTAAATCAACAATCATCATCTCCTTCTGATATTCTTCTATACTTATAGTGAGTAAATCAACAAACATCGTCTCCTTCTGATATTTTTCTATACTTACAGTGAGTAAATCAACAAACATCGTCTCCTTCTGATATTCTTCTATACTTACAGTGAGTAAATCAACAAACAATCATCATCCCCTTCTGATAATCTTCTATACTTACAGTAAGTAAATCAACAAACATCGTCTCCTTCTGATATTTTTCTATACTTACAGTGAGTAAATCAACAACATTGTCTCCTTCTGATATTCTTCTATACTTACAGTGAGTAAATCAACAAATATCTCCTTCTGATATTCTTCTATACTTACAGTGAGTAAATCAACAAATATCTCCATCCGATATTCTTCTATACTTACAGTGAGTAAATCAACAAACAATATCTCCTTCTGATATTCTTCAATACTTACAGTGAGTAAATCAACAAACAATATCTCCTTCTGATATGCTTCAATACTTATAGTGAGTAAATCAACAAAAATAGTCTCCTGATATTCTTATATACTTACAGTGAGTAAATTAACTAAAATTGTCTCCTTCTGATATTCTTTTATTTACAGTGAGTTCTTTTTTTTAAATACTGCATATCCCTTGCACGACATTGCAGTCTACACCAGTATGTTTCAGCTGCTGTTAATGTACTAGGCAAGTTTTTTTTTGCGTCAGTAGTTTGCCATTGCTTTCTGAACGACCGGCTCACATACCCCTGTAAATTACCAGCGCGGCGCAAACCGGTGCCGATTCTCGCAGCTGCAGTTTTCCCCACGTGGATATACGGGATTACGAACAATGTCGTTAACCACTTGGCCAGGGAGACGGCAGTGAGTAAATCAACAAAAATCGTCTCCTTCTGATATTATTCTATCATTAATAGTAAGTAAATCAACAAAAACGGAAGTTATGTTTGGGGTGAAATACTTAACACACATAATCACTAATAGTAATACTGTGTGCTCCACATTCGACCAGGATCAGTGAATGTATGTGTTAAGTATTTGAGCAAAAATATAATTCATTTATTCACTTCATTTGATATTTGACTCTGCAGTATGCACTTGCTTGGGGAGATGCGTGGTCTCGGGGTATGGTGTCCGCCTCGAGTGCTGGAGATCCCGGGTTCAAGCCCCGGTGAGGACCGGGGATTTTTTCTCGTGGACTTCTAGTAATAAATTTCCCCTGGTCTCTGGGTAGTGAGATCGGAAGCCCGTGTGTATTGTTGCGCACGTAAAATATCCCTTAGCAGTTGGAAATCGAAATAGAGTAGCGTAACGGCTCTGTCCGGGCAAAATTTCGAGTTAACATCTACCCAAAGTATTTTCAGGATCCTCGCATGTGCTACGTAGTTCGTGCACTGAGCTTAATTTCTCCAAACTTAGGTTTGAGTTGGGAGAAGAACGGAGCACTTATGGGTTACACCCGTGTTCCGGGATGTTGATCCACCGACTAAAAAAAAAACGGAAAGTGGAATTGGCAAGCTTTACAAAAACACAATCACCAGTGATAAAATGGATGTTGTGGCTAAAAGCCTTCATCAGCACACACACACACACACACACACACACACACACACACACACACACACGCACGCGCACACACACACACACAAAGAAAGTGATCAAACTATAATTAACAACTGATATTAAATAATTTAACTGAGTTCCTGGAGTTGACAAAATTCTGAGGCACAACAATCAAACTGAATCCTAGGGAACAACATTCTAGACTCAGGGCTACGAGCTCCTTAGATCAGCTGACAGGAAGTGATGGAACAAAATATAAAGTAAAAGACTCTTTTACATGGGCATATGGTGCTAGGCCTACATTTTTGTAGACCAATCGGCAATTGAAGGACAAGATGGCCAGTATCACACAGTGACATAGTAACTAAAGTGCAAACAAAAGTAAAATAGGGGGTGAGGGAAGTCAATCTTTACAGGGAAGACATGAGTAGAATGGGCACCGGGCAAAGAAAAGGGAGAGTACACAGATAGAGAAGTGGGAATGACACATGAGTGAGATGAACAGATTTAAAAAAGATAAAACAAAAAAACAATTTCATTTCTATACTTCAGGGCTGCCAGGGAGGCTCCAGTAACACATTCCAGGCAGTGTACGCTGTTGGCCACGTTCCCGGCACAGATCAAACTGACATGACAGGTTTGTTTTGCTTGTTTGTGTTTGATCTACAGCTGCTAGGTTTTTCCATGTAATTCTGTCTTCTGTTAATGATTTTGTTTGTTGTTGTTGTTTGTCCATTGTCAACAACTCAAATTGCATCCAGGCACTCTCGCCACTTCATTCACACCTCAAAGAAACTTCATGTGTGAATGGACATTATCTACTTTATTTCAGGCGAACCTGCTATATTTACATACACAGGATCAGGAGGTAATTGCCTGCCTAAATATACATGTCGCCTTTCTTCACAACAACCCGTACATAATCAAATACAATCTCACACTCGCGATCTATAACATGCGCCCTCGTAAACTACACATTGGCTCTCGGAAACAATCACACGTCCTGTCTGGAAGACTGTCGGGTCCCGTCTGAGTAACCTTCAGTCCACTCGCTGCCCTTGTCGTTCTAAACTCCGTGCGGTCAGCAAAACCTCGTGCTGTTCCACTCGTCACGTAGTACAGTAGTCTTGTCCGTGTCAACCTTGGGTTGTCCTACTGCTAACTCTGTTTACGGGTGTTGTCCCGTGAACTAGCGTCCCCCGCCCTGTCCTCGGGGTTGGTTCCGCTGGTGTCCTAGATATGACACGTCCGTGTCCTTATCTAAGTCCTGTCTTATAACTGTTCTAATTTATCCCTTGCGGTCTGTCTCTATTCTATCTACTCTCTTGTAGCGGTCCTTATCTACGTCCTATCTGTCCTTACCCCTATACTGTCTCCTGTCCTATCTATGTCCTACCTAACACGTTGACATCCATCAAGAATGATGATGACCATTCATTTCATCCAGTGGGGTTGAAAGTATGGAGCCGTGAGTTCTAAGATGACTGATAAGGTCTATTTTGGCTCAAAATGTTCTTTGACAATGTGGTCAAAGAAAGCTTGACGTTTCTGGAGGAGGATTTCCTGCAGTGGTTTTTGTCTTGCCTTTTCTTCACAGCTCTTGCAGTCCTGGCTGCCTCACACGTGACTGCACCCTTGCGTAATGATGCACGCCACAAATTTCAGTCTCTGGCTGCAGTCTCCCAGGTGTCATGATGAATTCCAAAAGCATTCAGTGAGACTTTCACAGTGTCTTTAAAGCGTTTCCTCTGGCCGCCTTGGGAGCGTTTACCACGACACAACTCGCCGTAAAAAATTCGATTAGGGAGCCTGTGATCAGGCATGCGAGTTAAGTGACCAGCCCAGCGAATCTGATTCTTCATTAGTAGAGCGTGGATACTGGGCATGGACGCTCTTTCTAGGACTTCAGTGTCTGGGATCTTGTCTTGCCATTTAATCTTCAGTAGCTTCCTAAGGTAGACTGTGTGGAAGTGGTTTAATTTCCTAACACATCGCTGATAAACAGTCCAGGTTTCACAAACATATAGCAGTGTGGATAATGCAACTGCTTTGCAGACTTTCAGCTTTGTTTGCAGGCGTATTCCATTTCTGTCCCATACATTCTTGTACAGTTTGCCAAAGGCCGTGCTGGCCTTGGAGATTCTTGCATTCACTTCATCATCAATTGTGGCAGCTTGTGACACAGTGCTGCCAAGATAGGTGAATTTGTCCACAAAACTTAGACGATGACCATTCACTTTGATATTCGGCACAATGTGATTATTCCCTGGAGCTGGCTGGTACATAACTACAGTCTTCTCCAAGTTGATACTGAGCCCAAAGTTGGCACAGGCATGTAAGAAAGCTGAAACATTATGTTGCATGTCCGCCTCTGAGTTGGCGTATAGAGCGCAATCATCAGCAAAAAGGAGCTCTCTGACGGTGTCGCTGTTAATTTTGATTTTAGCTTTCAGCCTTCTGAGATTGAGTAATTGTCCATCCATGCGGTAGTTGATGTCTATTCCAATGTCGCTGTTCTCGAAGGCATTCGTCAACATAGCTGAAAACATGAGGCTGAACAGTGTTGGTGCCAGGACACATCCTTGCTTCACTCCATTGGTGACTGGAAAGGGCTCAGACAGTTCACCATTTTCCTGTACTCTTGCCTGTATGCCGTCATGAAATAGCCGCACTATTTGGACAAACTTTCATGGACAGCCATATTTTGCCATAATCTTCCACAATCCTTGTCTGCTGACTGTACCAAAAGCCTTGGTAAGGTCAATGAAATTGGAGAACATTTCGCAGTTCTGTTTCTGACATTTCTCCAGCATATTTTCAAACGACTGTTGCATTTTCTTGCTGCTTAGGCGGGTTACATTTATTTTGTTTTTATTTATTTTTTATTTTTTTTTGCATTTTCACCCCTTGAGGATGCTGTGGTGGTTTGATGTGTATGTTTATTTTCGAGATAATGAGATGATGGTCTGTCCAACATTCGGCACCACACATGGATTTTTGTCACCCGAACGTCTTGTCACTCCTCCTGACGATGACATAGTCAATGAGGTGCCAGTGTTTCGAGCGAGGGAGCATCCACGATGTCCTGTTTCTCATGGGGAGACGGAAAATATTGTTGGTAATCAGGAGATCGTGTTCGGCACATGTCTGAAGAAGAAGGAGTCCATTGCTGTTACCGTTTCCGACTCCGTGCTTTCTAATAATGCCACTCCAAGAGGTGGTGTCTGTACCTACTCTGGCATTGAAATCCCCTAGGAGTATAAGTTTGTCTCCTTTGGGAACAGATGTGTAATACATTGTGCAGGTCCTCATAGAACTTGTTCTTGACATCATCTTCATTGGTCATAGTTGGTGCATAGACACTCACAATGGTTGCATGCTTCCTTCCATTCAGCAGGGGCAATTTAATGGTCATGAGCCTGTCATTTATAGCCTTTGGAAATCCAGCTAATTTGTCGACTTAATGGCAAATCCCACACCGGATTGGCGTCTTTCCTTGCTTTTCCTTCCACTCCAGAAAAATGTGTAGCCGGCACCTATTTCACAGATTTGGCCTTCCTTTGCAAGTCGTATCTCGCTCAAGGCTGCAATGTCGATGTTGTTTGTGCCCAGCTCTCTCCCAATGAGTGCTGTTCGTCTCTCTGGACCCGACGTGCCATCTCTGTCAAGTGGATGCGTACATTTCAAGTTCCGATTGTTAAATGAATATGGTTTGCTCTTTTAGCTTTATCTGTTTGTTTGTTTTTTTGGTTTTTTTTTGTAGGTCGACCGTAGTTTAGGGAACCCACCAACCGCGGCTAGCTAGTTAGGTAGTGATGGAGCAGACAATGTTTAGGGCACCTTTTCTAGCCCCTTCCTCATGCTATGGAGGTGAGCAGTGTGTTCCTATAGAGGGCTGCTCAGTCGCTCAGAGGGATGCCGAATCCCACTGCTGCTCCGGTCATTAGAAGACGACCATATGGCTTGAGCCGCCTGTGTGCAGGTCTGCGACTACGGCTGCCAGCGTACCCACGCCTGCCGCTTCGCCGCTCGCCCATCGCCACGGGGCTTGAAGGTGATATATGACGTTGGATGAAGAATGACTTGCACGATGAATTGGATTAACGTGAGGAAGAGTTGCGCAATTCGTCGACCTCACTCTCTCGCCTGAGTCTATCTGAGTCCAGTGACAAGACACGTCAAGACGACTGGAGACGAATACAGGTGCAGTGGATGACCAGGGCGCTCTATGTGCCTTGCCATACTCATTACGTTCCACAACGCTTTGCAGGTAAACGCCGTCTTGCCCGTTGAATCAGGAATGATTTCATCCGCGCAGTCTGCCGAATCCTGTCTTCACATGCTGGGTAGGCATACCCTAGTTCACCGCTTGGTTTGACACCAAATCGGCTACCCATGCCTGGTTTAGCCAGGCTCTCACAGCTGTTGCCCGGGTGGGGGGGGGGGGGTGGCCGCTGTCGCAAGCTGACAGCTAGTAGGAGCCACAGGCGTGAGCTGGGTGTCAGGCTTGGACCAGTGGGGGATGGTTCCTGAAAGGTGCTACCAATGTCTGACACCCGTACACCCCCCCCCCCCCTAATAATTTTACAGCTCTACCAAATGTACAAGTTATTAATAGACGAGTTATGTTTGGGGTGTAATACTCTTAATACACATAATCACTAATACTGTGTGCTCCACATTCGGCCAGGATCAGTGACTGAGTGTGTTAAGTATTTGAGCAAAAATCTAATTCATTTATTCACTTCATTTGATATTTTACTCTGCACTATGCACCTGAATAGATGCAGTGAAATATGACAGACATCAATGCACAGTTTATGGATATAAACGTGCACCCATACACACACTCACATTCATGCAGAGGATACATGATACATGCATCCAGATACATATGGCATTCTATACTTAGCGGCTTTAGGATCATCACCCTTCAAAATACATTTGGGAAGGTTTTATAGAAGATAGTCGCTGTCATGCTGCAAGAGTTTTTGGAAAGGGGGAAGCTTCTTCCAAGAGGCCTGGGGAGCTACAGGCTAGGAAAAGATAACTGGTCAAATGCAGCCACTTTTGCCTTTGACGTTTATGAGGGGTTCCAGAGTAGACAGGAAACGATGGCGGCAGCGCTTGATCTCGAGGATGCGTACAATAGAGTTCGCTATGATGTTTTGATGACCGCACTGATGGAGAAGGGGGTCAATCCCTGGTTGGTGAACTGGATAGCAGCCGTCCTGCATTCTCGTCGGGTTGCTCTCCGTCTGGGTGCATGGACCTCAGAGCCACATATTTTAACCCCGGACTGCCACAGAGATCTGCATCTCACCAGGTGCTCTTTAACGTGTATACGAGCAAGATTGCAAACCTAGAAGCACCAGGGGTTGGAAGGATACTAACATTTGCAGATGATTTTCTTGCATATAGGCAGGGGAGAGACAGGGAGCAAACAGCCCAGGAGCTTCAGGCGACAGTAGACAAAGTGATTGATTGGTGCACTGAAATGAGTGCTGTCATCCACCCGGAAAAGGCGGCTGTTTTGTGGTGCTCTCTGGACAACAGGATTGTGAGAGATGATGTCCCAAGCCTCACGATAGATGGTAGAAGCGTCAACAGAGAGAACAAACTGAAGTATCTGGGAATCACATTTGACAGGAGTCTGTCCTTCAAGGACCATGTGGAGACGGTTGT
Organism: Cepaea nemoralis; assembly: GCA_014155875.1. NCBI lineage: Eukaryota > Metazoa > Mollusca > Gastropoda > Stylommatophora > Helicidae > Cepaea > Cepaea nemoralis. The sequence continues at coordinate 576,131 of JACEFZ010019187.1, forward strand.
GACAAGATCTCAAAAGGGACTCAATGCACTTAAAACTATGGCTGCAATGGACACAGAGCAGAGAATGCTCTTCACACTATACCAGCACTTGATCCTCTCAGTGATTGATTATGGACTAGGACTGCTCACTGTCTCAAAGAGTCAGCTGGTGAAATTAGAGCGCATACAGAACGAAGCTATGCGGGTCATTCTGGGATGCACCAGAGACACCCAGTAGTGTGTATGCGTTACATCCTTGGTCTGCCGACTGTTGCTGGTAGGCACAAGGTGATGCAGGCGAAGGCATACCTCAGAGTAGCTGCAGACACAGATCACCCGTGCATGAGGCGCTGGACGCAGTTAAGGGTCAGAGACTGATAAGAGGGAAATCATGGATGGCTCAGGCGGAGGATACGATCAGACAGGTGTGCATCTTGGAGAACATTAGGCGAGGAGAGGAGTGGGTCAGAGTGCCAGCGGAGCAGTCAGACTTGTGCAGAGTTATAATCACATTGAGCCGGGAGTGCAGGGAGTGGCCAGCAGGGCCACGGAAGTGGAAATCCAGCAACTAATTCAGGATAATGCTCGCCCGGGTGATGTGATTATCTACACAGATGGTTCGGTGTTGAGAGGTAGGAGAAGTGCCTGGGGATTCTTAGCAAAAGCTAATGGTCGACGTTTGGTGCAGGAGAGCCTGGCGTATGATACCACAACATCTAGCTTAAGAATGGAGGTGGAGGCGGTCAGTGCAGCTTTCCGCTGGATGGAGAACACGATACATACACACATCGTGATTGTAACTGACTCAGAAAGCATGCTGAGGAGGGTGAGGACAGGCAGGCTTCGTGCAGAGTGGCTTGCTTCGCTTCGGAGGTCACGGGTGGCAAGCATCACCTGGATCTTTTCTCCGGGGCATGCCGGTGTGCTGGGGAATGAACAGGCGGACAGATTGGCTGGCTCGGCAAAACTTGGTGGAGTATTGATGCATGACAAGGCAGACGTGGTTGCGGCCTTGTGGGAGCACGTGTACACCTCGGAGGAGCAAATGGATCACCATAGTCTGGTAAGAATGAGGCAGCGAGGAGTGACGAGGGGATCTGGCCGACGCTCGACGCTCAGAGGAAAGGCGAGACGGACATATAATCAGATTGCTACTGGAACTATTGGTGTTGGAACTCTTCGCTGGCTGCTGAGGATAGGGACGGAGCGCTTATGGGAATGCCCCGAATGCTGTGATGTCGGTTCCTAAATCAATCAATCAATCAATAATATAGCAGTCTACATACACACACTCAAAGTAAGGCAGATGGTACATGCATCCAGATGCATATAGCAGTCTGCACACACACAGCTTGCTAGGCCAGTCAAAGCAATATCATACATTAGCTATATCATACAATACTACTTCTTCTTCTTCTTCCTCTTCCTTCTCCTCCTCCTCCTCCTCCTCCCTTTCATTCCCCAGTGGAGCAAAGACCCTCAGCCATCTCACATTCAGCCCTTTGTAGACTTGTTCATGATTGGTTTGGAGTGGAGTGGAGACTTAATGGATACCGAATCATAACCCTGCAAACCACGTATAGCAAAGTCCTCGAAAATATAGTAGCACGCAGACTCCAGCAACATTTGGAAAGTTGGAATCTGCTTCCCCAAGGACTCGGGAGCTACCGGCCTGGAAAGGACACCTGGGCCAATGCTGCAACATTTGCATTTCTTCTTCTTCTTCTTCGTTCATCCAGAGTTTTTTTTCCGGATGTGATTGCGTTGTGCCTGTTTACAGCAGAGCTGCGTTCTTGCGCCGTTAGGCCGACACATCCGACTTCTGCGGGCATTTGTTGACCGGGTTAACCTTCCCGGGGGTTTCTTAGGACGTTAGACTCTCACTGTTGTGGTGTTATCCCCCATCCCAGCTGGTCCATATAGAACAGCCAAAGATCCTGGTCAGCCCTCAAGGGAAGGCAGGGGCAGACCATGGGCATTCCCCGCCATCCAAGGAGGCTTCCATACTTGCAGAGCCGATACATAGCGCTCTGGTACTGGGCTCACCCAAGGATCGTAACGTCCTGCACATGGCTGCTTAGCCTCACTTCCGTATATTGGGCCTTCCGTTCACCATAGGCTGTTCTTCCGGAAACCAGAAGTATGCAGTCTGCAGATGACATCCACACAGTGAGCTTTCGATTCGGACTTTCCATGTAATGGATTTGCTATCCAAGCATATTCCATTTCGTGCCACTAGGCACCTTTTCCACCTTTTATGAAGTCCACACAGTGGGCTTTTGATTAGGACTTTCCACGTAATGGATTTGCTATCCAAGCAATATTCCATTTCGTGCCACTAGAACACTTTTCCACCTTTTATGAGCCCACACAGCAAGCTTTCGATTTGGACTTTCCACATAATGGATTTGCTATCCAAGCAATATTCCATTTCATGCCTCTGGTCTTCATGCACCTTAAATGTCACCTGTATGCAGTTAAAGTAAGCTGCGGTCAACTTGAGCTTGTTGATATCTCCAGGCATCCTCTATTTCCTGAGCTATATAGGTTATTTGATCTTCAGTGGATCTGTACTTCTGAATCTTGCTTGGTGTGGTGTTAAGAGTTTGTTTTCTTCCAGATGCCATGTTAGCCTGCCATTGATAATGCGTTCCATTAATTTTCCTACACAACTAAGTAGACTGATAGGTCGATAGCCATATGGTTTCTTCCAGGTCTTTTCCTTTCTTTGGGACTGGTATTAGTATAGCTTCCTTCCATGCCTGTGGGACTATTCCTCTCTTCCAGCTGTTATTTAGGACTGCTAGTAGTTTCTTCTTTGCCTTGTTGCCTAGTCCTATTAGCATTTCATTTGTGATTCCATCCTTCTTTTTTAGGGTATTCATTGCCTGTTCCATTTCTTCCATTGTTAGATTTGCCATCATATATTCTGTTGCTGTCTCTGTATTTCTATGATGTATCTGTTTGTCTTTGATTGCTTTCTCTGTTCGGTTGTAATATCAATGTGGTTTGCATTTGCATAGTGTTCCATTAGTGCATTTTGCAGCCTGAGGGATGCGAATCCCACTGCTGCTCCGGTTCATTAGAAGACGACCATATGGCTTGAGCACCGCCTGTGTGCAGGTCTGCACTACGGGCTGCCAGCGTACCCACGCCTGTCCGCCGCCGCCTCGCCCATCGCCACGGTGCTTGGGTGATATATACGTGGGATGCAGAATGACTTGCACGATGAATTGTTAACGTGAGGAAGAGTTTGCGCAATTCGTCGACCTCACTCTCCTCGCCTGAGTCTATCGAGTCCAGTGACAAACACGTCAAGACGACTGGAGACGAATAACAGGTGCAGTGGATGACCAGGGCGCTCTATTGCCGTTCCATACTCATATACGTTCCACACCGCTTTGCAGTAAACGCCGTCTTGGCCCGTTGAATCAGGATGATTTCATCCGCGCAGTCTGCCGCATCCTCTTCACATGCTGGGTAGCATACCCTAGTTACACCGCTTGGTTTGACACCAATCGGCTTACCGCATGCCTGGTTTAGTTAGCCGGTCTCACAGCTGTTCCCGGGTGGGGGGGGGGGGGTGGGACGCTGTCCGCAAGCTGAAGCTAGTAGAGCCACAGGCGTAGCTGGGTGTCAGGCTGACCAGTGGGGGATGGTTCCTGAAAGGTGCTAACCAATGTCCTGACACCCCGTACACACCCCCCCCCCCCAAGATTTTACAGCTCTACCAAATGTCCAAGTTTATTAATAGACGAGTATTTTGGGGTGTAATACTCTAATACACATAATCACTATACCTGTGTGCTCCACATTCGGCCAGGATCAGTGACTGAGTGTGTAGTATTTGAGCAAAATCTAATTCATTTATTCACTTCATTTGATATTTTACTCAGCCTATGCACGCAGAAGGCAGTCTGAATAGATGCAGTGAAATATGACAGGACTAAATGCCCACTTTATGGATATAAACGTGCAACCTACACACACACTCCCATTCATGCAGAGAGACAGGATACATGCTCCGATACATATGGCATTCTATACTTAGGCGTGCTTTAGGATCATCACCCTTCAAAATACATTTTTGGAAGGTTTTATAGAGATAGTCGCTGTCATGCTGCCAGAGTTTTGGAAAGGGGGAAGCTTCTTCAATAGGCCTGGGGAGCTACAGGCTAGGAAAAGATAACTGGTCAAATGCAGCCACTTTTGCCTTTGACGTTTTATGAGGGGTTCCAGAGTAGACCAGGAATCGATGGCGGCAGCGCTTGATCTCGAGATCGGCGTACAATAGAGTTTTCGCTATGATGTTTTGATTACCGCACTGAATGGAGAAGGGGTCATCCCGTTGGTGAACTGGTCTAGCACCGTCCTGCACACCCCCCCCCCGTCATCGTCGGGTTGGCTCTCCGTCTGGGTGCATGGACCTCAGATCCGCATATTTTAAACCCGGGACTCTGCCACAGAGATCTGTCAATATCACCAGTATGCTCTTTAACGTGTATACAAGCAGATTCAGACCTAGAAGGCACCAGGGGTTGGAAAGGATACTACATTTGCAGATGATTTCTTGCATATAGGCATGGGAGAGACAGGAGCAAACAGCCCAGGAGCGCAGGCGACAGTAGACAAAGTGATTTGATTTGGTGCACTGAAAGGAGTGCTGTCATCCACCCGAAAGGCGGCTGTTTTGTGGTGCTCTCGGGACACAGGGATTGGAGAGATGATGTCCCTAGCCTCACGATAGATGGTAGAAGCGTCAACAGAGAGAACAAACTGAGTATCTGGAAGTCACATTTGACAGGAGTCTGTTCCTTTCAGGCCTGTTGAGACGGTTGTGACAAGTCACAAGGGGACTCACTGCACTTAAAATAGGCTGCATGGCACAGAGCAGAGAATGCTCTCACACTATACCGCACTTGTCCTCTAATTTGATTTGATTATGGACTAGGACTGCTCACTATCTCACGAGTTCAGCTGGTGAAATTCAGAGCGCATTCCAGAACGAAGCTGTGGCGGGTCATTCTGGGATGCACCGAGACCACCCAGTCAGTGCGGCAGCGTTACTCCTTTGTCTGCGACTGTGCTGTAGGCACAAGGTGATGCAGGCGAATGCATACCTCAGAGTACGCAGACACAGATAATATCCAGCCGGTGCTTGCGGCGCTGGACGCAGTAAGGGTACAGGACTGAATAAGAGAGAAGTCATGGATGGCTCATGCGAGGATACGACAGACAGGTGTGCATCTTGGAGAACATTAGGCAGGAGAGGAGTGGGTCAGAGTGCCAGCGCAGCAGTCCGGACTTGTGCAGAGTCTATCACATTGGAAGCCCGGAGTGCAGGGAATGCCAGCAGAGCCACGAGTGAAATCCGCAATTAATTAGATACTGCTTGCCCGGGTGATGTGATTATCTACACAAGATGGCTCCGGTGTTGAGAGGTAGGATAAGCCTGGGGATTCTTAGCAAAAACTAATGGTTTATGTTTGGTGCGGAGAGCCTGGCGTATTATAAACCAAAACATCTAGCTTAAGAATGGAGGTGGTCGGCGGTCAGTGCAGCTTTCCGCTGATGGAAAACACGATAAAAACAATCGTGATTGACTGACTCAGAAAGCGAATGCGAGGGAGGGTGGTGGCAGGCGGCTTCGTGCAGAGTGGCTTCTTCGCTTCGGAGGTCACGGGTGGCAAGCATCGCCTGGATCGTTTCTTCTCCGGTCATGCGTGTGCTGGGGAATGAACAGGCGGAGAGGATTGGCTGGCTCGGCAAAAGTTGGTGGAGTATTGATGCATGACAAGGCAGACGTGTTCGGCCTTTGTGGAGCACGTGGTAACACCTCGAGGAGCAATGGATCACCATGGTCCCTGGCAAAGACTAGGCAGCGGGATGACGAGGTGGATCTGGCTGACGCTCGACGCTCAGAGTAAAGGCGAGACGACATATAATCATATTGCTACTGGAACTATTGGTGTTGGAACTCTTCGCTGGCTGCTGAGGATAGGGGACGGAGCGCTTATGGGAATGCCCCGAATGCTGTGATGTCGGTTCCTAAATCAATCAATCAATCAATAATATAGCATCTACTACACCACGTCAATTAAAAGGCAAGATAGGTACTGCATCAGATGCATATAGCCATCTGCACACAACACCAGCTTGCTAGGCCCGGTCAAGCAATATCATACAATTAGCTAGATCATACAATACTACTTCTATTCTTCTTCCTCTTCCTTCTCCTCCTCCTCCTCCTCCTCCTCCCTTTCATTCCCCAGTGAGCAAAGACCCTCAGCCCATCTCACATTCACCCTTTTGTAGACTTGTTCATGATTGTTTGGAGTGGAGTGGAGACTTATGATACCGAATCATCACCCTGCAAACCATCGTATAGCAAAGTCCTCGGAAATATAGTAGCACCAGACTCCAGCACCATTTGGAAATTTGGAATCTGCTTCCTCCCCAGGACTCGGAGCTACCGGCCTGGAAAGTACCACCTGGGTCCAATGCTTCAACATTGCATTTCTCTTCTTCTTCTTCGTTCATCCGGAGTTTTTTTTTCCGGATGTGATTGCGTTGTGCCTGTTTACAGCAGAGCTGCGTTCTTGCGCCGTTAGGCCGACACATCCGACTTCTGCGGGCATTTGTTGACCGGGTTAACCTTCCCGGGGGTTTCTTAGGACGTTTGACTCTCACTGTTGTGGTGTTATCCCCCATCCCAGCTGGTCCATATAGAACAGCCAAAGATCCTGGTCAGCCCTCAAGGGAAGGCAGGGGCAGACCATGGGCATTCCCCGCCATCCAAGGAGGCTTCCATACTTGCAGAGCCGATACATAGCGCTCTGGTACTGGGCTCACCCAAGGAATCGTCACGTCCTGCACATGGCTGCTTAGCCTCACTTCCGTATATTGGGCCTTCCGTTCACCATAGGCTGTTCTTCCGGAAACCAGAAGTATGCAGTCTGCAGATGACATCCACACAGTGAGCTTTCGATTCGGACTTTCCATGTAATGGATTTGCTATCCAAGCAATATTCCATTTCGTGCCACTAGGACACTTTTCCACCTTTTATGAAGTCCACACAGTGGGCTTTTGATTAGGACTTTCCACGTAATGGATTTGCTATCCAAGCAATATTCCATTTCGTGCCACTAGAACACTTTTCCACCTTTTATGAAGCCCACACAGCAAGCTTTCGATTTGGACTTTCCACATAATGGATTTGCTATCCAAGCAATATTCCATTTCATGCCTCTGGGTCTTCATGCACCTTTAAATGTCAACCTGTATGCAGTTAAAGTAAGCTGCGGTCAACTTGAGCTTGTTGATATCTCCAGGCATCCTCTATTTCCTGAGCTATATAGGTTATTTGATCTTCAGTGGATCTGTACTTTCTGAATCTTGCTTGGTGTGGTGTTAAGAGTTTGTTTTCTTCCAGATGCCATGTTAGCCTGCCATTGATAATGCGTTCCATTAATTTTCCTACACAGCTAAGTAGACTGATAGGTCGATAGCCATATTGGTTCTTCCAGGTCTTTTCCTTTCTTTGGGACTGGTATTAGTATAGCTTCCTTCCATGCCTGTGGGACTATTCCTCTCTTCCAGCTGTTATTTAGGACTGCTAGTAGTTTCTTCTTTGCCTTGTTGCCTAGTCCTATTAGCATTTCATTTGTGATTCCATCCTTTCCTGGTGATTTCTTCTTTTTTAGGGTATTCATTGCCTGTTCCATTTCTTCCATTGTTAGATTTGCCATCATATATTCTGCTGCTGTCTCTGTATTTCTATGATGTATCTGTTTGTCTTTGATTGCTTTCTTCTGTTCGGTTGTAATATCAATGTGGTTTGCATTTGCATAGTGTTCCATTAGTGCATTTGCAGCCTTTTTTCCTGTAAGCAAGGCATTTCCTTGTTTAATTGTTATTTGTTTGTTTCTAGGTCCTTCATTGTTCATGGCTTTCACTAGTTTCCATAGTTTGTTTCCATCCCTGTCAAAATTCAGGTTTTCTGTTTTTTCCCTCCAACAATCTCTTGTTGTTTGATTTACTGTTCTTTTATATTTTGCTGAGATGGCTTTGAGAGAGATATTCGCTTCAATTGTTTGTTCTCTCTCTGCTGTCTTCCTGGCATCTTCAACTTTGTCCTCCAAACTTTGTAGTTCTTCAGTCCAGTATGGTTTGTAATTTTTCCTCGCTCCTCTAGGAATGGACTCAGTGGCTGCCTGTATTATCGCTCTGTTTAGACTTTCCACCATTTGCTTTATGTTGCCATATCGTGTATTTATGTTTTCACAATATTTGTCTGTTAGTATGGCAAATCTGTCCCAATCTGCTCGTTTGTAATTCCAGCGGGGCAAGGGCTTTTGCTCCTGTGGAACATACTCCATATTCATTACAAGCTTGATTGGTCTGTGGTCACTACCTGCTAATTGGTCCAGCACATGGCGATCGATTTTGTGGAGGATGTCTCCTGTGCAGAAAGCTAAGTCTGGAGTAGAAGTGGTAAGCCATCTTCTGGAGTAGAAGCTCGGTGTGTCATCCGCTTTGTTGAGTAGATGGAGATTTGAGTCTATTTCCCAGTCCTCCAATTCATCTCCTCTTTTGTCAGTATCTGGGTATCCCCATCTTTCTGAACGGCTATTAAAGTCTCCGACAATAATGCAGTTTGTGTCAGTTATTTTCATGTTTGAGAGTGTAAGGTCCTTATCTGCTGGGCTATACAGATTGTAGATTCTTATTTTCACGTCCTTTATCATTATATCAACACCTATAATTTCTGTTTGGTTGTCAGAGATCACAGATACTTCGCTGCAAGGTATTGTATTTCGTGTAAGTATTAGAACTCCTCCTTTATGTCCTTCGCGGTCGAAACATGTGGCCTGATATCCTCTGACTGAAATTTGCGATTGGCATTGAGGTGTGTCTCTTGAATGCATGCCACATCTATTCTATCTTTATGAAGACGCTGTGTCAGGGATTCTTTCTTGTTATAAACTCCTTCGGCATTCCACTGTAGTATGTTGAGTGTCCTTGGTATTTGGTCAATAGCTCTTAACCTACTCCTCTGTGCCTTGACTCCACAGCACAGGGGAAGGTGACCACCAGTAGTCATGGGTGGACCCCCTCGAGGCAGGGGGCCCGGCACTATCACCGCCTGATGGGACTTCACGGGATTAGCACCATAACGATTAATTTTCATCTGTGGCATCATGAAATGATAAAGTTACGTTGCACTTCTTTGTCAAGCTTGTGGCTCAGTACATCCGATTTCGACAAGCACTTTTCGGGATGCTTTCCCTAGCCTTTGACTGTCCCCAGTCTACCTACAAGGCAGCAGGTTTGTGCGTCACTTCGTCTGGTCCCTCTCCCTTGACCTGTCCGACATGGGTGACCCTACCAGTAGCAGTGCTACCGTCGGCATAGCTCTTGGGGTCATTGGAACGCGCAAGCCCCTCTACCTCGTCAAGGTGGACGCACGGCAGAGGGGACATTTGCATTTGATGTCTACGAGGGCTTCCAGGATAAACAGGAGACAGTGGCGGTAGCTCTTGACCTGGAGGATGCGTATAAAAGGGTTAGATATGATCGGTTAATACACACACTGTTGGACATGGAGGTCTGCCCTTGCCTTGTTAGATGGGTTGCGGCAGTCCTTTATGAGCGTAAGGTTGCACTGCGCATGGGTACCTGGACTTCTGACCCGTGTACTATTACACCTGGGTTGCCGCAGGGATCTGCCTTGTCCATGGTGCTCTTTAATGTCTACACCAGCAAAATCGCAGCTATTGAGACACCAGGTGTGGGTAGAATCTTGACATTTGCAGATGATGTGCTGGTGTACAGACAGGGCAGAGACAGGACCAGTTTGGTGAAAGACGTACAGGTGGCGGTAGACAAGGTGACGGAGTGGTGCAGGGACGCAGGGGCAATTTTAAACCCAGACAAGGGATCGGTTGTGTGGTACTCCCTGGATAACCGGATCTTCAAGGCAGACGTCCCAAGTATTATGTCGAATGGATGTCCTCTTAGTCGAGACAGTAAATTGAAGTACTTGGGTATCACCTTTGACAGTTGTTTGTGTTTTAAGGATCATGTGGAGAATTTGGTGGTGAAGGCTTGTAGGGGACTTATTGCATTGAGGGCTATGGCAGCAACCGGGGTAGATCAGAGGGTGCTGCACAGGCTCTTTCAGCAATTAATAATTTATGTCTTTGATTATGGTTTGGGGCTGCTGACAGTATCAAAGAGCCAGCTTGAAAGGTTGCAGCGCATACAAAATGCTGCCATGCGGTTAATACTGGGGTGCACAAAGGACACACCAATTATCTGCATGAGGCATATCCTGGCGCTACCTACAATGACGGATAGGCATAGGGTCCTTCAGGCCAAATGGTACCTTAGTGTTGCCGCAGACAGGGATCACCCGCTGCATGCAGCAATGGATATGGTAAAGGGTCATAGACTAAGACGAGGCAGGTCCTGGATGGCACAGGCAGAACTTTCTATAAGTCAGGTGTGTGATCTAGAGACCATCAATCGTGAAAGAGAGTGGGTTGAAGTTCCGGATGACATGACGGACTGGCACAATGTAATAATAACACTGGGTCGTGAGTGCAGAGAATGGGCAGCGGGCCGCACTGAGTTTGAAGTGCAACAGCTGATCCAGAGCAACACACATCAAGGTGACATAGTCATCTACACCGATGGGTCAGTGGTGAGAAACAGACGTAGTGGCTGGGGCTTTATTGCAAAGGCTAATGGGCGAGTCTTGAAAAAGGAGAGCCTGGCATATGAGACTACGACCTCCGGCATGAGAATGGAGGTGGAGGCAGTAACAGCGGCATTACGGTGGCTAGAGGAGACTATTGTAACACACGTTGTGTTCATTACGGATTCAAAGAATATGCTTAGCAAGGTGGAGAAAGGAATGTTTCGTGTGGAATGGCTCTCGTCGCTTCAGAGGTCACAGATTGTGAGAATTGTATGGATATTTTGCCCTGGCCATGCGAGTGTACGGGGGAATGAACAGGCTGATAGGCTAGCAGGGAATGCACCTCTTGGTGGTATCTTGCTTATGGACAAGGGGGAGGTGGTCGTGCGCTTGTGGCACCAGGTGGAGAGGGCGGAGGGACAGATTGAGAACCCATATGTGGAAAGAATGAGATTGCGGGGGATCGGCAGAGGTTCTGGAAGAATCTCAAAACTGAGAGGGAAGACCAGGAGAACATTTAATCAGATAGCGGTGGGAACGATTAGTAGTATTATTCTTCACTGGCTGTTGAACGAGGGGACTGAGAACGTATGGGAATGTTCTGAGTGCAGTGATGTCGGTTCTTGACTCAACTCAACTCAACTCATGATTGGTTGGATTTTACAGATACAGTTGTTACAGGATGAGGTAGCCAGTCCCATGCCGCCCCTCCTCAGCCATCCCCTACAACATGCATGCTAGGCTACAGTGTTACTGTTCTGTGTTGCCCTTGTGAGTGCTGGTAGCACACTGGTGATAGATAATACTCCTTGCATTTCAATAGTAAATAATGAACACATCTTGTAGGAATTAAGCCCAATCAGTTACCACTTAGTGTCTATAACCGAGGAGCTTCTCGTTACAGTTAGAGAAAGACTCTAAACAACTGATGATCAATTCTAGAAATGGTATATGACCCAAATACAAACTCAGCACAGTTCCAACAATGTTTAAGACTCTAGATAAAAAATGTCAGATTTCCCCTGCACTTAATGTCAAATGTGAACCTGCTAGATAGTGCCCATATACATATGTACACATACAGTGGGTATATACATACCTACATGTAGACACACACGCACGCATGCACACACACACACACACACACACACACACACACACACACACACATATCTATATCTATAAAACAAAGTGTATGTATATATGTATATATGTATGTATGTAAATATGTATGTCCTTTATTTGTTCGCGAACGGCCCATCCGATTGAGATGAAATTTTCTACACGCCTTCCTTTCATTCCAGAGCTGTCAACTGTCATAGTTTTTTTTTCTTCTTCCTCCTCCTCCCTCCTCCCCCTCCCAAAATACGTACGTAAATATATGATGATGATGATGAAAGAATCCCCGAACCAAAACGCTAGGGAAAGGAAAGAAAATGACGTGACTACACAGAATCGTCACACGGCAATCATCATCATCAAGTGCCGTGCCGGCTGGCGTAGGCGTTCATGGCTCTCCGTAGATCTCAGTCTTTGGTTTTTTGGATCAACTCTGCTGCTGATATTCCTCCATGCCACGGCAATATCAATAACAATTCATCTTTTTATGTGTAAGGAAGTTATCTACAGTCGTGTAGAAGGGAAGAACTAGACAGTATGAATTCGGAATGGCGAACTCTCTCCTCCTCTCTTCTACTCCCTCTACCTCCTCCCTCCACCCTTCTCCTCTTCCTCCTCCTCTCATCCCTCTCCCTCCTCCCTCCTCCTTCTCCTCTTCCTTCTCCCTCTTCCTCTCCCTCCTCCTCCATCCTCCTCCCTCCTACTCCTCCGCCTCCTCCCTCATCTTCCCTCCTCCTCCCTCTCCCTCCTCATCCCTCCTCCTCCTCCTGCCTCCCTCCTCCTCCTGCCTCCTTCTCCCTCATCATCCTCCCTCCTCTTTCTCCCTTCTTCTCCCTCTTCCTCTTCCTCCTCCTACCTCCTCCCTCCACCCTCCTCCTCCCTTCTCCTCCTCTTCTCCTCCTTCCTTCCTCCTCCTCCTCCCTCTACCTCCTCCTCCCCCTACCTCTTTCCTCCTCCCTCCTCCTCCTCTTCCACCTCCCTTTCCTTCCTCCCCTCCTCATTCTCCCTCCTTCCTCTCCCTCCTTCCTCCTCCTCCTTCCTTCTTCACCCTCTGCCTCCTCCCTCCTCCTCCTCCCTCCTTCTCCCTTCTTCTCCTCCTCTCCCCTCCTCCTCCTACCCTCTTCCTCTTCCCCTCCTCCCTCTCCCTCCTCCATCCTCCTCCTCCCTCTTCCTCCTCCTTCCTCCTCCTCCTCTCCCTCCTCCATCCTCCTCCCTCTTCCTCCTCCTTCTTCCTCCTCCTTCCTTCTCCTCCCTTCTCCTCCCTCTTCCTCCTCCTCCTACCTCCTCCCTCCTCCTCCCTTTTCCTCCCTCCTCCTCCTCCGTCTACCTCCTCCCTCCTCCTCTCCACTCTTCCTCCTACCCTCTTCCTCTTCCCCTCCCCTCCTCCCTATCCCTCCTCCTCCCTCTTCCTCCTCCTCCCTCCTCCTCCTCATCCCTCCTTTTCCCTCCTCCTCCTTCTTCCTCCCTCCTCCTCCTCCTCCCCCTCCTCCTTCCTCCTCCTCCCTCTACTCCTCCTCCTCCTTCCTCCTCCTTCCTCCTCCTCCCTCTTTATCCTCCTCCCTCCTCCTCATCCCTCCTCCTCCCTTCTCCTCCTCCCTCTACCGTCCTCCTCCCTTCACATTCCTCCTCCTCCCTCTTCCTCCTCCTCCCTCCTCCTCCTCATCCCTTCTTCTCCCTCCTCCTCCTTCTTCCTCCCTCCTCCTCCTCCTCCCTCCTCCTCCCTCTCCTCCTCCTCACTCCTCCTCCTCCCTCTACCTCCTCCTCCTCCTCCCTTCACATTCCTCCTCCTCCCTCCTCCTCCTCCCTCCTCCTCCTCTCTCCTCCTCCCTCCTCCTCCTCCCTCCTCCTTCTTCCTCCCTCCTCCTCACATCCTCCCCCTCCTCCTTCCTCCTCCTCCCTCTCCGCCTCCTCCCTCCTCCTCCTCCCTCTACCTCCTCCTCCTCCTCCTCCCTCTACCTCCTCCCCCTCCTCCCTTCACATTCCTCCTCCTTCCTCTTCCTCCTCCTCCTCCTCCTCCTCTCTCCGCCTCCCTCCTCCTCCTCCTCCCTCTACCTCCTCCCTCCTCCTCCCTTCACATTCCCCTCCCTCCTCCTCTTCCCTCCTCCTCCTCCCCCTCCTTCTCCCTCCTCCTTCTCCCACTCCCTCCTCCCTCTTCCTTCTCCCTCCGCCTCCTCCCTCCTCCTACTCTCTCCTCCTCCTCCCTCCTCCTGCTCCCTTCTCCTCCTGCGTTCTCCTCCTCCCTCCTTCTCCCTCCTCCTCCCTCTGCCTCCTCCCTCCTCCTCGCCTCCTCCTCCACCCTACTCCTCCCTCCTCCTCCTAATCCCTCCTCCTCCCTCCTATTCCTCCCTACTCCTCCTGTCTCCTCCCTCCTCCTCCCTCCTCCACCTCCCTCTTCCTCCTCCCTCCTACATTTACCCAAGACAGACAGACAGATAGTCGGGAACGGGATCTTATATGACTACTTATATAATTTAAATGAGATGCTCTCCACCATGGGCTGGGCCGGGTCAGACAGACAGACAGACAGATAGATAGACAGACAGACAGACAGACAGACAGACAGACAGACAGACAGACAGACAGACAGACAGACAGACAGACAGACAGACAGACAGACAGACAGACAGACAGACAGTCGGGAACGGGAACTTATATGACTACTTATATGAATTAAATGAGATGCTCCCCACCAGGAGTTGGGCGATGCCGGGCCGGGTCAGACAGACAGACAGATAGATAGTCGGAACGGGAACTTATATGACTACTTATATGAATTAAATTAGATGCTCCCCATCAGAGTCTGGGCGAAGACGGGCCGGGTCAGACAGACAGACAGACAGACAGACAGACAGACAGACAGACAGACAGACAGACAGACAGACAGACAGATAGATAGTCGGAACGGGAACTTATATGACTACTTATATGAATTAAATGAGATGCTCCCCACCAGAGTCTGGGCGAAGCCGGGCCGGGTCAGCTAGTATTTATATATATGAACCTCGCTCCCATAACAAGCTTCTGGAAAAATTCTTGATCATAAGCAAGATGTCTCGTGTCCGATACATACATACGTATATATATATATATATATATAGCAGTCTCTACACAGTAGGTACATACATAGATGTATAGGAACATACAGCTGTGCCTGCACAGTATTAGCACCTTGCCGTCTTGACAGACGATAGTTTGGTGTATTGTGCTTCAAAACGGCATAATAACTACAACCCATGGCGGTGGCAAATGTGACTGATAAGGCCAATTCGCGCTGTAAATGTTTGTCCACAGTGGATGCATGTGAAAACATGGTCATTTCCACCATCATGCACCATCTTACGTCTCTCACGCTGTGTGTGTGCTTTATCTGCAATCATTTTCTCTTTTGTCTTTATTCCATTTCTGATAGTTGCCCTCCATGCAGCACGTTCAACAGAGACTTACTCCCAATGTGCATTAGCAATGCCTGTATCAATCATGTCCCGCTTACGCACATCTTTGTATTGTAGACAAGTCCGACCCTGAGATCTCCTACCCGTCTGTAATTCACCAAAAAAGATGTCTTTTGGTATTCTACCATCATCCGTCCTCCTAACGTGTCCTTTCCATCTAAGTACTAAGTGTACAAAGACTGAGAATGGAACACACTGTCACACAACCTGATCTTTCCAATACTTCAATATTTGTGATTTTGTCTTGCCACTTAATACCAAGTATTCTTCACAGACACGCATATGAAAGCTGTTTAAACGTTTTTCTAGGTGTGAGTAAGTTCACCAGGTTTCACTTCTATAAAGAAAAGTACTAAGGACACAGGCTTGGTAGACAAGGACTTTTGTTTTGGCAGTAAGCTTCTTGTTCTCCCAGACTCTTTTTGCTAACATGTTCATTGTTGTTGCTGATTTCCTGGTCCAGGGATAATTTGTTATTTACCTCTAATCCTAGATATGTAAAATGGTTTACTATTTCCAATTCGGCGTCGTCAATAAAGATTGATGGTACCCAATGTGACATAATCTGTGTCTTCTTTTGGTAATTGTTACACCAAATTCAGAAAATGTTTTGGAGAATGCAGTTAGTAGATGTTGTAATTATTCATCAGAGTGGGTCGTAATTGCAGCATCATCTGCAAAAAGCAATGCTCTGATTAGTACCCTCCTAATTTTGGTCTTGGCCTTCAATCTCTGAACATAAGAGAGGCCGCCATGTGAGAGTGAATGTACATACCGGCATCCTGATCACAAAAGGCATGTTTCAGTAGAAGTGAAAAGTATATTCCAAAGTGGGTGGGGGATAGTACACAACCTTGCTTAACTACACTCTTGATTTCAAATTCTTCTGAAGTTGCATCATCAAACTTGATTATACCCTTCATTTATGTGTGGAACGACTCCACAATGGACAGAAGAGTTGTTAGTGGGCAGCCAATCTCATTTAATGCCTTGAACAGACCCTCACGACTGACCAGATCAAATATCTTTGTGATGTGATATTTCCCTCTCTGCCTCCCCCCCCCCTCTCTCTCTCTCTCTCTCTCTCTCTCTCTCTCTCTCTCTCTCTCTCAAAAATTGCTTCTCTGTCCGCATACCTCATACGACATATCACAGTAACTATACCAACCACTCTCTCTCGCTCTCTCTCTCCCTCTCCTTTTCTCTTCTCATATATAAATTGCACATGTCCATGTACACTATTGTATGAATGTCTGTTGAGTGGTGTAGATGTATGTATGTGGGTTCACGCATATCAGTCCACCCAGACTTAGGACTCGCCTCACAATAACATAAAGGAGTACATAATGTGAGTTTGGTTAGTTTCACCATCATACTTTGGTCCACACTCCATTGCTCTTCAATATTCATCCATTGGCACCTACTCATGCTTTGTTAGTACATCCACTGGGATTGCTCAGATACCATTCTCAGACTACCATCACAGGTTGCCGTCCTACCTTCCTGCCTCCTCCCCCACCTCCCTTCTTTCAATGTGCTCACTGAACTGTTACACCCACCACCCCATCATCATCCTACATCCAGTTCCCTCAGTTGGGTATAAATAGAAGACATTGGTGATACATGGGGTTATACACAGCTCGGAATTTTGAGGTAAGTATGAACATTTTTTCCAATTTTCATTTTCTCTTCATTGCCTTCATTTTTTCATCTTTTTATTCTTCTCGTCCTGTCGTCACGTTTTGATGTAGTCATATGAGATCTCCTTGACTATATGTTGTGTTTTGTGAATGTGTTTGTTTGCTGATGAAGGCTAATTGCCGCAACGTCCTGTATGTTTCGTAATTCTGTTATGTAAAGCTGCACTACTTTGTGTCATTTTATATTGTTTACATTTTCACAGCTTTACTGCAGTTCCATCCAATTTTATTCATATTTGTGTGAGGTCGATGAAGGCAATAAACAGTAGTTGATTTTGTTCCTGGCATTTTTCTTGCATTTGTCGAAATGGGAATATCATATCAATTGTAGACCTGTTCTGTCGGAAGCCACACTGTGATTCGAGGTAGACTTGATCTCCCAGGACTTGAAGTCTGCGCAGAACAATTCTGGCAAATACTTTTCCAACAATACACAGAAGTGAGATACCCCTATAGTTGTTGCAGTCACCCCGATCGCCCTTGTTCTTGTACAGTGTTATGGTGCTTGAATCTTTGAAATCCTGTGGGACTTGTCCTTCTTGCCAGCATAGCTCTATTAGCTGGTGGATCAGTAGAGTGAGTGTGTCTTGCCCACTCCTGATAACCTCTATTGGAATCCCATCCTTACCTGCAGCCTTGCCAGATGCAAGTTCATTTATAGCACACTTAACTTCTGTTATGCTGGGAAGTGTGTCCAGGTGGTCAAGAGTTGGCAGGGCCTCTATGGCATTGAGGGCATCATCCGCTAGTTTGGTCTCACTTGAGTAAAGCTCTAAATAGAGCTCTACCTATCTATCTATCTGCTGTTTCTTAACAGTCATGATTTCTCCAGTCTGGGTTTTCAGTGGTGCACTTCTTTTGACCATTGGACCACAGGCTTTCTTTATTCCTTCATACATGCTTTTGATGTTTCCCCTACCAATTGCATTTTGAATGGACTCACATAACTTGATCCAATAGCCATTTGCACACTGCCTGGCAGACTTTTGCACAACCTTCCTAGCTTGCTTCAGCTCACTGAGAATGTTACGCGTTTTTTTTTTCTTGTTTCTTAAGAGAGCTATCTTCTTTTTATCAATCTAGGGCTGCAGTGTTTGGATGTTTGCCGCACACAGGGCCTGCCTTTTATGATCCACAGTGCCGTAAATCCCCACCACAGTTTTATACAGCGTTTCCTTAAGTTGACCCCACTTTTCACTTACGGTACAATTTATCAGTGAAAGCGCCTTTAAGTTGCTGTTGCAACTCTAACACTTTTCAGGATCGTGAGTGTTAATAATATTAATCCTGGGGCTAGATTTATGTTTATCTGTGTAGATTCTCTTTGGTCTAGGTCTAACCTTTGCAACAACCAAAGAATAATCCGTATTGCAGTCAGCACAATGGTAATTTCGAGTTAATGATGTATGGTTCAGATGTTGTCTCCGTGTGGTGATGAAGTCCAGCTGATGCCAATGGCCGGATCTTGGATGTTTTCATGTGACCTTAATCAGCTCTTTTGTTTTAAAAAAGGAGTTTGTAATACATAGGTCATTTCTGGTGCAATGTTCCAGCAGCCTTTGCCCATTTTCATTCATGCGACCGATGTTGTATTTTCCAAGGCACACTGGCCATGAACTCGAGTCCTTGCCCACACGAGCACTGAAATCACCGAGCATATAAATGTAGTCGGAATTTGGAACTGCCTTCATCACAGTCTTACTCCTCATAGGACGAATCCTTCACATGATCAGAGGAAGTGAGTGTCGGTGCATATGCAGTAATAATGGTGGCAAAACCACAAGAGGTTGTCAAACGCAGGGATAATATATTAATAGCCTATCATTAGCTTCTGCTGGAATTTCATTCATTCCCAGTAGCGAATTCTTCACTGCAAAGCCCACACCATGTTGCTTTTTTTCTGTCTGCCCTCTACCCTTCCAAAAAAGGTGTATATTGCTTTCCCTGAGTGACCCTACCTCGGCGAGGCGAGTCTCCTGCACGCCAGCAATATCAATGTTAAGACGGTTGAGTTCGGCATCAATCACAGCCGTTTTTCTCACATCGTCAATATTGGTCAAGCCAGTGGAAAATCCTGGACACATGGTTCTTACGTTCCAGACTGCAAGCCGTAGCTTGAGGTTTCTATTTTTCTTTTAAATAGTACCTGGTACATTGGTTTTATAGCCAGATTTTGTCCTAGCCCCAAGCACCCATTACGGCAGGCAGGTTGGGGCGGATCAGCACCCAAGTGGCCGGGGGCTACCCAGCTTAAAGCGGGTGATAGCTGATCAGTGACACCTGTAGGTGTTCCACTGTCAGAGGCAACCCGTGGCGCCCCATGTCTACACCAGTTGACAAGGACTTATAACGCGTAAATGTTACCTCTCGCTTTGATTCCCAGACCGGTTAAGACCAGGGATGGAGTTATTGCCTCTCCATAGCACAAAGCCTGGGCTAAAATATAAAGACCATGTGTTGCCCATGCAGCATGATCCCTCTCTCGGCCTGCCTAGTTCACTCCAGAGGAAAGGTAACACCTATACATCTGGAATAAGACAAACTGCAGAAGCTGCCGGATCAGCACAGCAATGATCTGACTGTTCGCCTTTCGGAGCTTCGATCCTAGACCAGCTGCCAACCAAGGCTTAGGGCCTGGTCTGCCCTGCCATGACATTTTGTCTTTAGGTTGCATTTCCTCGCACCAGGATAAGGCTTGTACATTCCCAGTTGCGCTCTTCCGCCCGAAACCATTGGCACAATGTGGGGTGTCGGGTTTAGTATGTGCCGCCCAACATTCGGCGCTAACAGAAAGCAGGTGGTATCGTCTACTGTTATACGGTAGCTCAGTCATATCTAAGACCTGATGACTCCACTTTTCATTTACTGAACAATTTTTTTGGTGTATCAGTGAAAGCGTCTTCAAGTTGCTCTTGAAACTCAAAGCACTTTTCAGGATCGTGAGTGTTAATAATATTAATCCTGGGGCTAGATTTGTGTTTTGGCTGTGTAGATTCTCTTTGGTCTAGGATAACCTTTGCAACAACCAAAGAATAATCCGTATTGCACTCAGCACTATGGTAATTTCGAGTTAATGATGTATGGTTCAGATGTTGTCTCCGTTAGTTAGTTAGTTAGTTAGTTAGTTAGTTAGTTAGTTAGTTAGTCGCAGTTCCAACTTCACAGCAACGGGTCGTCCCCATTTTGCTCCGTTCCTGTGCCAGTGAATGTCACACAAAACGCTCCTCACTGCCCAATGTCTCCGTGAGCTGATGAAGTCCAGCTGATGCCAATGGCCGGATCTTGGATGTTTCCATGTGACCTTAAGCAGCTCTTTTGTTTTAAAAAAGGAGTTTGTAATACATAGGTCATTTCTGGTGCAATGTTCCAGTAGCCTTTGGCCATTTTCATTCATGCGACCGATGTTGTATTTTCCAAGGCACACTGGCCATGAACACGAGTCCTTGCCCACACGAGCATTTAAATCACCAAGCATATAAATGTAGTTGGCTTTTGGAACTGCCTTGATCACCGAGTCTTACTCCTCATAGTACGAATCCTTCACATCATCAGAGGAAGCGAGTGTCTGTGTATATGCAGTAATAATGGTGGCTAACCGCAAGAGGTTGCCAAACGCAGGGATAATATTAATAGTCTTTCATTACCTCCAGTTGGAATTTCATTCATTCCCAGTAGCGAATTCTTCACTGCGAAGCCCACACCATGTTGCTTTTTTTCTGCCTGCCCTCTACCCTTCCATTAAAAAAGGTGTAATTGTTTTCCCTGAGTGACCCTTCTTCGGCGAGGCGAGTTTCCTGCAGGAGTCTGCACAGTGGGTACATACTTATAGATATATAAATCAGTGTCTACGCACAGCTTGCTAGCCAGTCACATCAGCGACGTCATACATTAGCCAACACTCCTTGCATTGAATTACTAGAGAATCATCACATTTTGTGAGAATGAAGCCTAGTCAGCTGGAACCTTGTGTCTTTCATAAAGGAATATTTGACTATAGAGGTAAGGGAAGACCAAAAGCATTGACAGATATATTCAATAAATGGTATACTGCAAAACTCAATACAGTCCAAGCAATGCAGTTCAAGCAACATATTTGACTATATATTGACAATATCAGTTTACCCTGCACTTAATGTCCAGTTTTAACCATAAGTTGTAGCCTGTATATGTGAAATAAAAGATAGAAATATAATTTCAGTTTATAAACTTAAAATATAATTAGCATATTCTCACATGTTTGCTGGATTTCCTTTTGCAGTTCAGGAGAAATCATTTGCTATCTTTATTTACAAAGATAGCGTGGGAGCATGCCAATCTGGCCAGCCATTTCAAGTTGGAATCTCCACAGACAGTGGTGTCCAAAAGTGTACCTTTGACACAAAGAAAGCAGTAAACCTGGCAACAGTGAAAGGAAACACTGGTATGCATTTCATGATTACCTGAATTCTAAAACAGTGGGTCCTAAACATGCCCAGACTCACACTCACACACACTCACTAAGGTATTTATATTTATTGGGTTGTTTACTTAAATGAAAATTACTTTACATTAAAACTCTTTTCCAATCAAAATACAAATTGCATTTATTTGTTATTCTTGTTTAGCAATAAACACCCCATGTGTGATTGGCTATTCTTCTGTTTACCATTGAACATACCATGTGTGACTGGTTATTTTTCATGTCTACCTGTATAACACATGATAGTTAACATCTTGTTCTTTAATGTAAAATTATGTGGAGTGGCTATCTGCAACCAGAAAGGTGACAGTTAAAAATAAAATCCTCCTGTAGGCGACTGTTACAAATAAGCAACTGGAGGATGCTACATTCTTCTACCCCACTCCATTCATGGAGCATTGAGTAGTGGATTGGATGCCTAGCTGTCAGACAATAGCAAATCATTGTATTCCTATTTGCACATTTGAAGCCGCAGTAGCACAGTGGCCAGGATGCTCTCCTGCCAACCTAATGATCGTGGGTTTTAATCTGAAAATATTTTTAAAATCTAACTTGGCTCCCAGGTCAATCCAGCCTAAAATGACTACCAAAAAATTAATGGGAAGTAAAGGCAGCTTGTGTGATACTGACCACATCACCCACCATGTGTCCATTGATTTATATAAATATGGGTTTAGCATCATATGTCCCGTGCACCTCAAGGCATGTAAATGCGTCCTTTACTTTTTACTTATTATATACAGCCTATACTGTTATATGCCGGCTTCGTGGCTTAGAGGTTATGACTTTTCTCCGTAATCTCGTATACTCTTCGTCGGTAACGTGATGATGGTGAGAATCAGCAGTGGTTTGAATCGCATGGGTAACTTACGGGGTATGTGAGCCGGTCGCTCAGAAAGCAATGGCAAACTACTGAGCGTAATCTTGCCAAGAAATCAACATACAGCTGAAAGATGCTGGTGTTGACAGCGATGTCCTTTAAAGGATATGCAAAAAAAAAAAAAAATACTGTTACATGCAACTGTGACCCTGACAATATGGAGTCAAGCCTAGAAATATCTTACACATTCTTGTATCTTGTATTCTGTGATGAGATGTCAGCAAGTTGGTTATCTATGTTAGGTTTACTGTCATGTAAAGCTGTCTCAACTACAGCTGTTCAACACTAAGAGATACATACAACACACACCCAGGATTGCTGATGGGATATGTTGACTTCAGCAGACAAGATCTCATGGAGACAGTTATTGATGCTTTGAAATTAAAAATGAAGGCCGAACTAACTAACTGTTTAGGTGTTGAACAAAGTGGACAAAAACATCATACCACTGAACTCAGTGTTCAGCCATTTACTTGTATGATCACTCACAGTCAGTAATTAGAGCACTGGACATTGTAAAGCTGAAACTGAATAATACATATTGTTTGTGTAGTTTACAAATATAGAATGCATTTAATTATTTCAGGTGAAATAGGAGTTGTTGCCTTCGAAGCTGGCAGTACATTAAGTGCAAGTCAAATGTGCCAGAGATATCTTTGCAAACATTCAGATCTCGTGTCGAATCAGTACTTCCAAGCTGAGATTGCTCAACTCTATAAGTGTCCTTGCACACTAGACAGGCTAGGGCTTCAGTGGCAGCTGGTCAAGGAAGACAAGGACACACAGTGTTTTGCTATCAGTGCTGTAGCCAAGAGGAGACTTTTACAGACCAACCAGAGAAACAGGGTAAATATAATTTTAACTGTTTACACTGATAGTTTACATCTTTAAAGTCAGACTTGTACAGAGAAAAAGGGTAAATATAATTTTAACTGCATTGACACTGATAGTTTACTAATTGGGGATCCCCTTGAGGCCACTAAGGCAGTTCATTAAATAAATACACAGGTATTGTTTGATGCTCATAGAAGTACGGGAGAAGAAAAGTTGGGATTACAGGACGCGCTAGACAACATAGCAATTAACAGCTATAGTTATCAACTGGGATATTTCAAGTATGATGTACAGCTATAATTCTTTACACTAATATGAATGTGAACTACGACAGACTAGCGGTTGATGCCCTGAATTACTAACTTTGTAGACTTAGGTTCAATCCTCAATAGCGGCAAGATTATTCCCACATTGGAATGGCTCTGTGGTTGGTCCAGCCTAGTCAAATGGGTAGCAGTTGTTTTGCCATCATTTTTCAGGCTTGGGAAGGCCCACCACGGACAGGTGCTCCAATGTCTTGACCGGGGTGTGTGTTTGTGTGTGCGTGTGTGAGTTCGTGTGTGTGTGTGATCTTGTTAGCTCTGCGGTATGTCATCATCATTATGTGGCTGGTCATTTGCTACATATAGTATCACCATCATCATGTGACAGTTAATGTGCTAGGTATAGTATCATCATGTGACAGGTATGTGCTAGGTATAGTATCATCATCATCATGTGACAGGTACTGTGCTAGGTATAGTAACATCATCATCATGTGACAGGTACTGAGCTAGGTATAGTAACATCATCATCATGTGACAGGTACTTTGCTAGGTATAGTATATTTATCATCATCATGTGGCAGCTCCTTTGCTAGGTATAGTATCATTATCCTTCTGTTGCAGGTCCTTTGCTAGGTATAGTATCATCATTATCATTTTGTGGCTGGTCGTTTGCTAAGAACAGTTCATCATTTTAATAGGCTGAAATCATATGTTATCATCTATAACAATGCAACTTATAGAAAATGTATTATCTATTTTCAGCTCTGCTGCTACTTAAAGAAAACCCCAAAAAGCAATAGTTCTCTAGACTGGGTTGAGTCTCTGCAGGCTAGCTCCTTCATTGGCACTGGGCAGTTACTCATTAGTGATCCTTGGCAGTTCTCATTTGCCTTCAGCAACACAAGAGCCTACGAAGATGCTCAAGAAAACATGCAAGCTCGCACCTGGTGCTGTGAGAAATCCCCATTTAAGTTCTGTCAGAGGTTTTACACAGTCTTTGGGGACCTGCAGTGCACACCATACCCAACCTTTGTTCCTGGTAATGGCATTGTTGACTGTTTGTGTGTGTTGATGTGGGTATGAGTGGTTGTTGTTATGTTTGTATGCAAGTCACGTTCGTACTCATAATAATTTAATCTCATTGGATGACGAGTGGTCTTCATCAATCATGATGGATGAACAGCATGTTGTTATTATCTGAGCACAGCAAACATGGTGACTGCTACTGGTGCCATTGTTGAGTTGGGTGCTGTAACATCAGGCTGATTGGTGCTCATGGAAGACACTAAGAAGGCACTAGATATCAGAGACTACATTTGACAACACAACATTTGCCAATTACAGATACACCAGATTAAAATTATTTAACTCCAAATGTTGCCATCAGCTTGATGAAGGCACAAGCTTTAGAGTCTAATGTGCCTAAGGCATTCAGTTTTCTTTCTATTGTTTAGTGTTTACCTTGATCAATACTTCTTTTATTATCATTTCAACACCTATATTTTAGTGAGTGTTATTGCTTTCATGATGTTAGGATTTGGCTGTGTTCTACATCAAGGTACTTGAAGAAGAAGAAGAAAGTAATCTGCAATAAGTGACTATTTTTATGTGCTTACAATAAAATAGATAACTTACCACAGACAACTCTTGAAACGACCAACGATCTTTGGCCACACCATGAGAAGGGAAAAATGAAAAAAATTATAAGTAACTAGTAAGGTTAATCACCATCATCATCATCATCCATTGCCTTGCTGCCTGACGTGGGCGATCAAGCCTCTCCACAAATTGCAATCTCTGACGGCAAGGATCATTTCGTGTGTTGACTCCCTTCTGTGCCATGACACAAGACTGTCAAGAATCTTCTCATGCTATCTTCCTCTATCTCTCTTTCCGCAAATCTTATCCAGTTGTCAGGACATGTTCCAGTTTTTGTCTTCTCATAATGTGGTCAAAAATAACCAATGACTGCTTCTTTCTGATGTTTGTGATAGGTTGTCTTTGCAACCTAGCTTCCTTCAAAATGTCTGTGTTATAAGTCCCTTAAGGAATCAAAGAATATTAACAATGTAACCTACCATGCATGTCGGGATTCTTAGTATGAATGATTTAATCAAATATGTTTTCTCCTATACTTTCACACTCCAGCTTCTGCCCTGGGTGATCCCACCATCACCACACTAGACAATTGTACGTATGCCATGAATGGCTGGGGAGTGTACAGTTTAATGATTGTCCAGAGTCAGAACTTCACTCTCCAGGTAGGTATTGTGTTGACTCTTGTCACAATAGAGAGTTTGTTAATAGTTGTCTTAACTCTCACTTAAAATTTGACTTTGATTTCCAGATATTCTTTTATAAAAAGTGCTGTGCTTTATTATTTTTGTTTTCTAGTTAGCTCGCTTTGAACTCAAGCATAATCTATATATGTGCTGCTACTACTAGTACACTGGATTGGTTTTTGCGTTCTAATTAGCTTTATCTATCACAATCAGTGTCCCTTACCATCAGGCTAACCCACTCTGAGGTATTTGTAATTTACATCACTAAATTAAGAACAAGACGTCAACATTTTAGTCCAATTGACCTGTGTAGGAAGTTTAAGAACAAGTGATCTTATCAATTCAGCCATGCTGACCTCCCATTATGCTTTAAAAAATGTCTTCAATGGGGGGAGGGGGGGGGGGGGGGGGGGGGGGGGGGGTGTTTACAATCTTCTGAATGTATTATTAAAGAAAAACTTTCCTTATCGTAAATTCCAACAATGTGGGTCAGATATGGTTGAAGTAATGACTATCTGGAACTGAAGGAGTTAAAACAGCAACTATGACAGAAACATTTAGTGTAACAACTCGGGAGGCATGATAGGAACAGTTAGTGCATAAACTAAGGGGGTCAGGCAGCATCCATGATAGAAGAAATATTTGATTTAGTGTAACAACTAGGAAGGGTGGCCAAATGGTCAGAATGTTTGCTTCACATGTGTTTGTTCCTAGGTAAGGCCCAGGATGTTCTACGAATCTGAGCCTGTACACTGCTTGGGCAAACGACTTTTATTCCTCGGCCTAACAAAATCTCTTCTGACACTCCAGCAACGTTGCCTATGTCATCATAAACACAAAAAAGCATTTTAGGTATTAGTAGTAGCTCTCATGGATTGAAGGAGTAAAAAAATAGTAAACATATTTGGTCATGAAAGGAGTGACAGGTCAGTGTATTACTTTATAGAGAATACGTTAATGAAAGCTTCCAATTCAAAACTGGACTACTGCATGTCTTGAAATACAATTTATAAAAAATTGTGGAACAAGGTGTATTTAAAAAAAATATATAGGATCTCATCACCCATCACGGGCCGATTGCTCTAATCTAATAATAAAAATAGGGAGAGTTTATACGGAGCTGGGCCTGAATAGACAGAGTAGTTTATACGGAGCTGGGTCTGAATAAACAGAGTAGTTTCTACGGAGCTGGAGTCTGAATAAACGAAGCTGTTTAAATATCAAGAATAATTTTCCAGATTGGTATCCCCAATAAAAATAATTGTGTCCCCATGCGAGTTAAAGAATTGTTAACTTGTGTTTCTGTACTCTTACTGTTTACAGGCTTCCATCTTTGTTTACATTACCGACCTACTATTTCCTGCTATTGATGTCCTCCTCATAATTCCGGTCCAAGCTGACAGTAATATGCGTCGCCTCAGAAAGACATGATTAGGCAATTCAAACACCAGGCTTCCGACTTACTGGCCTGATGAATTAACAAATAAACAAGGAAATGCTACGCACATAAAGTGCAGGAAAACCTGGTATATGTGAAGCAGGTTGAAAAGAGAGAGGAGATAGATAGATAACGAAGCTAGTGTGAGAGACAGAGATATGAGAAAGATGTGTTGAAAGACATAAAAAAGTGATAACTTTTATATAATATAAATAAGATAATATAAGTGACAAAACATCTGTTCATAATCATAGTTCCTAATATTTTTTTATTAAAAAGTCGCTTGCACCCAATTAATTGCTGAAAAATTAAAAAAAAAAAAAAAAGTGTCCAGCAGGGAATCGAACCAACAGCTCCCGCTTATCAGGCAGAGACACTTACCACTGTGCTACTGAGGATATGATTTTGAATCAACAAAAGTATATAACATAGCCACGCTCATGTCCCGATGACGTCACATACGTTAAGTCATCAGGACCACCCGGGGTTTCCGGGACCGTGAAAAATCACGTGATAGTTTAGCTCTGAATAAACGGAGTAGTTTATACGGAGCTGGGTCTGAATAGACACTTCCATAAAAATATGGGGTTAGCACCATGTAACCAGCATGCCCCAAGACATGTAAACGGGTCCCTTTTTTAATAGATTTAAATTTGACCCTATCGTTTGATGTATTTTGACTTACTGATCCATCCATCCCTCCATCATGTGCGATGCCGTTAAGCGTGGGCGGTCATGACTCGCCATGTCACTCAATCACCAGAGTCGTGGATCAGCTCAGTGTTCTTGTCTCGACTATGCCACGTGGTTAAGCCATCCAGGTATTTACTTCTCATCTTTCCCGTGGTCTCTTCCCTTCGATTTTGCCAGTTGTCACTAAGTTCTCCAATTCATTTCTTCTCATAACATGTCCAAAACATTTTGACTGTCTACTTCTAATTTCTCTAATCAATTTACGATCTTCATTTGTTTCTTGTAGGACTTGTTCATTGGTTTTTCTGTCTGTCTATTATTCTTATTATTGTATTATTATACATTATTATTATTCTGTCTGGCATTCTTTCCATTCTCCCCAGAAACCACATTTCCACAGCCATCAGTTGGTTTTAAACTTGACTGCTCATTGTCCAAGCTTCAAATCCACACAAAAGTACAAGCTCTATGTAGCATCTTAACACTCTTTGTCTCGTTTCAGTTGACATCTTTTTATTGGTCAGTATGTTTTTCATCTTGCAAAAGGCTACCTTCGCAATGGCAATTCTTGTTCTAATTTCTTCAAGGCATCTTCCATCAGATGCTATGACTGTTCTGAGATAACTGTACTGATTTATTTGTTTAAGAATATGCCCATTTACTTGTATATTACACTGTGGTGTTTTCTTCTTCCCAGTGATGACCATAATCTGTGTCTTCCTACAATTCAATTCTAACCCTAGTTGTTCACTGTGTGCAACAACCACATCTACTAAATGTTGCAGGTTATGTTCATTGTAAAGGTTTTAAAATATATAACAGACGCATATGGCATTCAGCATTTAGCAGTAGTTTGAAGACATATTACTTAAAATAAGATTGAACTATTTAGTATATACTAACACTACTAACAGCATTAAGTATTTAATCATAGAGTGAAGACATCTTATTGTTATTACTGTTCGAGATAATTGTACCTATTCACTTGTTGAAGAATATTCCCATTTACTTGTATTTTACATTGTGGTATTTCATTCTTCCTAGTGACGACCATAATCTGTGAGTTTTTACAATTTAATTCTAAACCTAGTTATTCACTGTGTGCAACAACCGCATCTACTAAGTGTTGTAGATCCTGCTCATTGTCTGCAATCAGTACTGTATCATCTGCATATGTTTCGTCCTCCGATGATAATTCCATTTATATCTTCGATTACATTATATCTTCTATACATTTCTGTAAATATATTTACTTTACACGAGGAAAAGGATCTGGAGACATTACACATTCCTGTCTCACACCTCTCTTAATAGGCTGATATTGTACCACTTCATTATCAATCCCTATGGCAGCGTGTTGTTTCCAATATATGTTTTTTTTTAATAAGTCTAATGTCTTTCTCATCAGTTTGTAGATCTGCAAGAATCTCTACCGTGTTGACGAGTCTTACTCTATCGAAAGCTTTTGTGTAGTCAATAAAGCAAAGATGTATATCTTTGTTTACTTCTATGGAACATAAGTTACTGATCGCAGCACATGCACAGCATTTACTGTACCCTTTCCTTCTACAAACCCACATTGGTCTTCTCCTATTTCAAGTTGTATTTTCTTCTTAGCTCTTTGCATGATAATTCTTAGCAAAATCTTCGTGATGTGACTCATTATACTAATTGTTCGATGTTGATCACATTCCAAGGCTCCTTATTTCTTTGGGATTGCAATAAATACAGAATTGCATAATTCAGAAGGTATATCTCCGGTATCATATATTGTGTTCAGCAGTCTGGTGACTTGATCTATTCCACATTCTTCTAAAGCATTAATCATTTCTGTTGTGATGTTATCTGAACCGGGGGACTTGCCAGTTTTCATATGTTTAAGAACATTCCGAACCTCATCTTCAAAATTGGCGGCCTTCATTATTAATTCTTTCTCTTCTTCTTCTGCATTCATCCGGAGAGATTTTTCGAACGTGATTGTTTACAGCAGAGCTGCGTTCTTGCGCCGTTAGGCCGACATATCCGGGAATTTGTTGACCGGGTTAACCATCCCCGGATTATTAATTTGAATATCATACTGTTCATCTATGTTATCACCATAAAGGTTTTTCACATAATCTGACCATACATGTAAGATCTGATCTTTTTCTATTATGATTTTGCCATCTTTTGTTTTAGACAGCCTGCTGATGTACGTGTTCTTTTATTAGTAAGTTCCTGAATTCTTTTGTGCTTTGATTTGGTATTTGGACTCTTGTTTTGTTTTCCTATTTCCATGCATTTTTTTCTCAAGCCATGCTTCTTTTGCCTCCTTACATAATATTCTGACTTGTCTGTGGATTTCTTCATATTTGGCAGGAATATTTTTGTTGAGTCTTCTTGTTTCCATTAGTTGCAAAATTTCTTCAGTCATCATTTCTTACGACCCACTTTCTTTAATTTTGAAATAGTTGTTTCTGCAGCGAAACTTACTGAATTCTTCAACATTTCCCATTGATCATCCACATCTTGAAATAGGATCTCTAGATCAGACAATATGTTACTGACAGAATACAGATAAAGGTATTCACTTGGTTAATACTGACATGAGGATGTGAAGTATGATTTTTAATTTTTGGTCGCTCGCTCACTTTGAACTCAAGTGTAGTCCATACACACTACTTCTAGTAGTACTTGACTGAATTTTGCTTGTGGATTAGCTTTCCCTCTTACCAGTGTACCTCACCATCAAGCTTCAGAGGCACTTGTAATTTGCGTCCCTAAGTCAAGGATGATCAAGTAAAATGACTTCACACATACTAGTTCACTTAATTATGAGGTGAGCATGTCTTCTTCACCCAGTACTTCTAGTACTTATTTTATGAGACTAAGTTGACTGCATAGCTGTGCAAGAATAGAAATACATCCCAGTTTGAACCCAGATAATTGTACTTATGATAACATTGCACGGGACAGTTTTAGGGTACAGATTTACATACTCAGTTTTGTTGTTGAACAGGCACGCACACAGAGAATAGAAATCAATGGGACATTGTTCAATGGAACTGTGTTCTCAGCCTTTGCTGCTCAAGAGAGAGACTACGCCAGGTTTCAAGTGCAGCTGTCTACAACAAACACAAGTATGTTATCAGTAGTGTGTTAAGACATTTTGTATAAATGACCATACTTGGATGCCATACAATATTGCTAGTTCATGTGGCTTACATCTACATTTGTTGCTCTCAACACATGTCCATCCTAGGCTATAAATCTTTTCCCAGCTGTCATTACAGGCTTTCTTGTTATATATTTTCTAATTCTGTTCCAGGTCCAGTTTGGATTCCTCTGTCTTCTCATTCCTTGTGAGCTCCATGCCAGAAGATACATTTCTTAGTGCTATGTTTTCCTGCTTTTCTATGCGAACACATCCTTATTTCATCTTTGTTTTCCTCTGTAAATATGCATTGCTGATCATCTTCCTCGGTAATGCATTGTTTATTCTTGGACGTGACCATCTAACCAAAGAATCTGAAGACATATTTTGAGACCTGTCTACAGTCCAGATGTAATAGTTTAGAAGCCAAGTCTCTGAATCAAACTGCAGAGTTCCATTAGTGGTGAACACAGTCTAGGCCTTCACATATTCTAGGCCACAATATGATGAGGTGGGGTTTCCAGTTCTTTTTTTCTTTCCAACTTTTCTTGCCATACAACTCCAAGAAAACCATTCCAACTTTTCTTGCCATACAACTCCAAGAAAACTATTTCAATTTTTCTTGCCAGACAACTCCAAGAAAACTATTCCAACTTTTCTTACCAGACAACTCCAAGAAAACTATTTCAACTTTTCTTGCCAGACAACTCCAAGAAAACTATTTCAACTTTTCTTGCCAGACAACTCCAAGAAAACTATTCCAACTTTTCTTGCCAGACAACTCCAAGGAAACTTCAGTACCTATTTTATGAGTCTGGATTGACCACAGAACTGCACTGATGAAACAGATACATCCTGCCACTGCTGGGGATCAAACCCTGACCACTGTTTGTAAGCAAGCACACAGACCGCCATACTAGTGTAGCATTAAACAGCATGTGAGAATCACTCATGCAGAGCTTAGAGTGAGAACTTCACAGATTCCAGTGAACCAAGAGCTAAGGGAGAGAACTTGACAGATTCCTGTGAACCAAGAGCTGATGGAAAGGCACTAGCACTAAATAAGACACACACTAAGAAAACCTGAGAATAGCAAAACTAGAAGTTCTTTCACTGGAACAAACACATACTTGAGATTTGATGATCCTTTCCTCTTTGATGTTCATTCCCTTTGCCAGACTTCCCTGATGTAGACTGTTTCTAGGACCTCCACTTGGCAGTGGAGTATGATCTTGATTGGCTGTAGTCTGCTAACCCTGACACAAGCAGTCAAGCTGTGGTTTGCTGACTGCAAGCATCTGTTTTAGCAGTTCTAGGGTTCCACATTGTGGTGTGTATTCTCAGCGTGACAGACACTAACAGCAGAATTGATCATGCAAAGTCTACATTTAAGAAAATGAAAAGTATCTCATATAATAGGTCACTATCACTGAATGTCAGAAATGTGATAGAGAACCTGTTGTGCTGTATAGCAGTTACACATGGAATGAACAAATTAAGAAATGACTGGAGCCAACAGAGACGGATTTTACCAATGCCATGGACTTCTAAAGTAACTAGCAATGTGCCAGGAATAAGGCTAATGAATGTAGAACATTATTTACAAATAAAAGAGGAGATCAGCTGTGTTTTTTGGTCATATGAGATAGGGAGAGACAGAGACAGAGAGACAATGGAAAACATTTTGATACCTGGAAAGATCAACATTAGAATGAGTTGAGCTAAGTTGAGTCCAGAGCCAAGATCACAGCACTCAGGACATTCCCATATGCACTCTGTCCTCATCTTCAACATCCAGTGAAAAGTCCCAATACTAATGGTGCCAGTTGTCGCCTGATTACGGTCCTTCTGGCCTTTCCTCGGTATAATGAGTGTTGTCCAGATCCTCTGGTCACTCCCTGCTGCAGTAAAAGAGGCAGGGAAAGGCAGAGAGAAATTCTGCTGGATGAGCTGGGATGAAGGAATATCATCATAGAATTGATCCAGAACACGAAAGAGGAAGATCTGTGGAGATACATGAATGCCTAAGTTGGCAGGAAGCTGCTGGTCTCGTGATTATAATTATCAGATAATAACTTGAAATGTGTGTACTATTTTTGTGTATGAAGAAACTGTTTTCTCTTTGTTCACAGCCATGGTCATTTTAATTGATAGAATGGATTTTACCAACAAATTCTACAAGAATCCAGGTTTCACTCAGTCAACAAACTACATAAATGTCGTAAGAAGAGACGAAGGTGGCAAGGTGACAGTTGCAGTAACATTCCCATGTGGTTAGTGATATTTTTTGTCTCTATTACATTGTTTGTCATATTGTAACTTGTGTGTCTGAACTCTAATGTGCACATCTTATCCATGTTGTCCTTTACACTGTACATGCACTTATGAGAAGAATTGCATCCCATTTGACTTGTTGTTTGATAAACTATCACAACAGATGTGATGAAATTCCAGCAAGTAGCAGATGGGGACATTAGTTCTGTGTTAGATGACTATTCTTCTTTGTCATCCTGCATACTGCTCCTTTTTTACGTCACCCTGTTTGACTTGATGTTCTTGCTGCTTGGTAAAGGTTGCAGATTTCCATTCATTTCTTGATTGATTTAACCTCTCAGAGGTTAACTGGTAAAAACTCCGCAGGGAGCAAGCAAGACAGGAGGCTTCTGATCATCAAAAGCTGTCCCCCCTCGACGAATGCCCCTTTACCTTCCTGACTTTCTCAGAAGGCGGGCCTGTCTGGATCATGACTCCCAGACGCCTTTCTCCTGCCGTGCATATCTATCGAGACTTTCCCTTGTTGACTTCGCAGTGGCTGTTGTGTCGGTCTCATTGTGAGGTGGTGCTCTTCTGGAGAGGTTTTTGTGTTACTGAGGTTGTTCTTCTTTAGAGATCCATCCATCCATCCATCATGTGCCATGCCAGGAAGCGTGGGCGGTCATGTTTTGCCATCTCACTCGATCACCAGAGTCGTGGATCAGCTCTGTGTTTCTGTCTCGACCATGCCACGAGGCCAAGCCATCCAGGTATTTGCTTCTAGGTCTTCCTCTTGGTCTGTTCCCTTCGATCTTACCAGTTGTGACCAAGTTCTCCAATTCATTTCTTCTCATAACATGCCCAAAAATTTTTGACTGTCTGCGCCTAATGTCTCTAATCAGTTTACGATCTTCATTTGTTTCTTGAAGGACCTGTTCATTGGTCTTTCTGGCTGTCCATGGTATTCTTTGCATTTTCCTCAAAAACCACATTTCTACAGCCATCAGATGTTTTTCAGCTTGACTGCTCATTGTCCAAGCTTCACATCCATATAAAAGTACAGGTTCTATGTAGCACCTCAACACTCTTTTTCTCGTTTCAATTGACATCTTTTTATTGGTCAGTATGTTTTTCATCTTGCTAAAGGCTACCTTAGACATGGCGATTCTTGTTCTAATCTCTTCAAGGCATCTCCCATCAGATGTTATTACTGTTCCGAGATAATTGTACCTATTCACTTGTTGAAGAATATTCCCATTTACTTGTATATTACATTGTGGTATTTCGTTCTTCCTAGTGACGACCATAATCTGTGTCTTTTTACAATTTAATTCTAACCCTCGTTGTTCACTGTGTGTAACAACTGCATCTACTAAATGTTGCAGGTCCTGTTCATTGTCTGCAATCAAGACTGTATCGTCTGCATATCTAATGTTATTGATGCATCGTCCCCCAATGTTGATTCCTTCCATATCTTCAATATTTCTGAAAATATTTTCACTGTACAGGGAAAACAGATCTGGAGACATTACACATCCCTGTCTCACACCTCTCTTAATAGGCTGATATTGGCCTACTTCATTATCAACTCTTATGGCAGCTTGTTGTTTCCAATATATGTTTTTTACAAGTCTAAGGTCTTTTCCATCAATTTGTAGATCTTCAAGCATCCTTATCATGTCGACATGTCTCACTTTATCGAAAGCCTTTGTGTAGTCAATAAAGCAAAGGTGTAGATCTTTGTTTACTTCTATAGATCGTTCAGATTACGGTTCTCAGTAAATACACAGCATTTACTGTACCCTTTCCTTCTACAAACCCACATTGTTCTTCTCCTATTTCAGGTTGTATTTTCTTCCTAACTCTTTGCATTATAATTCTTAGCAAAATCTTCGTGATGTGACTCATTATACTAATTGTTCGATGTTGATCACATTCCAAGGCTCCTGATTTCTTTGGGATTGCAATAAATACAGAATTACATAATTCATGAGGTATATTTCCAGTATCATATATTGTATTAAGCAGACTGGCAACTTTATCTATTCCATATTCTTCTAAAGCATTAATCATTTCTGTTGTGACACTGTCTGAACCAGGGGTCTTGCCAGATTTCATATGCGTTAAGAGCATTCTGAACCTCCATCTTCAAAATTGCTGGTCCTTCATTATTATTTTGAACATCGTAGTGTTCGTCTCTGTTGTCGTCATAAAGGTTTTTCACATAATCTGACCATACACGTAAGATCTGATCTTTTTCTATTATGACTTTTCCATCTTTTGTCTTTAGGCAGCCTGCTGATGTACGTTTTCTTTGATTAGTAAGCTCCTGGATTCTTTTGTGCATTAGTTTCGCATTTTTACTGTTGTGATGTTTTTCAATTTCTTCGCAGTTTTTCTCAAGCCATGTTTCTTTTGCCTCCCTACATAGGGTTCTGACTTTTCTGTGAATTTCTTCATCTTTAGCAGGATTATTTTTGTTCTGTCTTCTTGTTTCCATTAGTTGTAAATTTCTTCAGTCATCCATGTCTTACGGCCCACTTTCTTTAATTTTGGAATAGTTTTTTCTGCTGCACAACTGATTGAATTCTTCAGCATTTCCCATTGATCATCTACATCTTCAAATAGGATTTCTAGATCAGACAATAAATCAAATGTGTTATTTACTTCTATGTTAAAATTATCTTGTATTTCTTTGTCAGTTTTCAATTTGCACAAGTCATATTTAGGGTTTACTGCTGTATACTTGACTTTCTTTAACTTTACCCTAAATGTGCCTGTAATTAATCTGTGATCACTGTAACAGTCTGCATTTGGAACTGTTTTTATGACTGTAAACGCATTTCGAAACCTTCTGTTAATCAGGCGGTAATCTAACTGGTTTTTAATCCTGCTGTCTGGACTCCTCCATGTCCTAATCTTCTAGGATGCTGTTTAAGTTTAAACCAGGTGTTTCCTACAACCATTTTTTGTTCTTTTGCCCATTCTACAAGTCTGTATCCTCTTTCATTTCTTTCTCCCAAACCATGGTTGCCTACACTGCATCCATCGCCTTGCTTTCCTATTTTTGCGTTGAAATCACCCATTATGATATTTATTTCTGATTTTTTGTAGTTCTTCAAAGCAGACTCCATGTCGTTATAAAATTCCTCTATACTTTCTTCACTGCATTCACTTGGGGCATATACTTGAATGATATTTATTTTAAAAGGTCTTCCATTTAATTTTACTAATAGAACTCTGTCTGACACAGCTCGATATCCTTCGACAGAATTTGATGTTTGTTTATCTAATGTAATGGCTACACCTCTCTGGTGTTCTTCTCCCCCAGAGTAAATAATCTTATAATCATCTCCTGTCCTTATCCCTGCCCCTTTCCATCTCGTTTCCGATATTCCTAATATGTTAATCTTCTCTCTCTCCATTTCTTGTTTGATGTTTTCTAATTTTCCATCTGCATTCATTGTTCTAACATTCCAAGTTCCTACTTTCAATTATATTAATCCTTTGCTCCTAGTAGCCTGTTGACGATCTGGAGTCACCTGATGTGCATGACTATCCCTACCGGGCAAGGCTGCTCCTATGGAGCACCCACTTACGCCGTTTCTCTGGTTATCGATGAGTCCACACAACATGATTTTCTTGGCATTTATAAAGAAGGTAGTTTGCCATTGTTTTCCTTCCTAGCAGTGACCATACTGGTTAGTGACCGTAGCCATTATCTCCTCAAAAAAAGAGATCCTCTGCCTACCATCGTGAAGGTGAAGACCATAACCTACAACTATCTGTCAGCTGCTCACATCTTCATCCACCACCTGCACCCATGGCTTCACGTAACCCTGATCGGGGGGCTAAACGGGTACTCCACCTTGCCCAAGGGTGTCCCGTAGGCTAGCGGAGGGAAGGAGGCGCCTTACTTCTCCTTTGATAGGGGATATCCCTACCCCGCTACACCATCTTTAGAGATGGTGACTAATATTTCAGGCAAAGTTGAACAATTTACTGCGCATCCCTTATCCCACCCCATATTGCGCTTGCTCCATAGCCAGCTCAAGGCCTTCTCCGATGCCTCGCCCAGTCTTTTAAGTGCCCGGGTTTTTGCTTGTCCCTTTACACCTAGTTGTTTCACCATATTGTATGCAGAGTTGTTAACAAGGCCTCTTGCACCTATCTCAGTGGCGAAAGTCCTGACGGTATATCCTTCTTGTCTCAGGCTTGCGACCATGTCACTGTATTTCTCCATCTTATAGGTGTGCTCATTGACTCTTGACTCGAATGGAACAATCAGCTCAATTAGTACTAAATGTTGAGTCGACGGAGAGCACACTACAATGTCTTGTCGCAGGTGAAACTTCAGGATTTCCACTGGGTATTTGCCACGGCTCTGCAGGCTATTGTCAGCTCCCAGTCTTCAGCCCCCCGAGGATGGATGGTAGGCTCTCAGGGCAGTCGACTTTGCTGTTCGACTTTGGTCCAGCTTTTACAAAGCGTATCCACCCGGTGTTAACAACAGACCCCTTGTTTGCCCGGAGTCTTGCTATATCCACTATGTCTGCCATTTTGGTGAGAACCTTGTTGTGGCGTCACGTGAATCGGCCTTGCCCAAAGGCCACTCTTCATGCAGACACTATGTGTTCTACAGTCTAAGCCATCTAGGTCTGCTTGTTGCTACACAGGGGACATGTTGGGTCTTCGGATAAATCCCATCTGACCAGGTTAACAGCTGATGGCAGAAGGTCGTAAAGTGATCTGACAAGGAAACTAATTCTCAATGGCGGCAAGCACCATATATCGTTCCATGAGAGGGACTTCTGCTGAGTTCCCTCCCATGACACCCAATGCCCTTGCTGCGGCTGCCGCACTGCTTTCTGCACTCGCTTCTCGTTCTCGCCTTTGCGAATCTCCTTGACTATCATGTCTCTGCGCTGCCTGGCCGCTGCCTTTGACCACCATTGTGTGTCACTTTGGTAGCCAAAGCCTTGTCTGTTGGACTGGGTATGTCCATCACTTCCTTTAACTGGAGCGAACTTTGCGCCGATTTGACTGCCTCATCAACCTTCCATTTCCTTCTCGTCCTGGTCGTCGGCTGGGAGCCGCTCACTGTTTCATATTGGGACTCGTGTAACATCATCACGAGCCTGTATTCCGACTTTGTATTCCTCAACTACAGACTTGAACCGGAGCACGATTTTGAACTTCTTTGAGTACAACGCTACATCTGGCAGTCATGGTGGCACTCTCAGCCATTTCCTTGTGGCTTTGCTGACCTTTTTCTCTAACGCCTCTACCGTGATCTTGCACACGTCATAGATGAGTAGGAGCCATAGCAGCTTCGGGTTCAGTATGAACTGGAGGCATCAGATCTTGAATTTTCCAATGAGTCTGCTCTTATCGATGGCTCACAGACCATTTTCTGTTATCTCAGGTATGTGTTGTACTGCATTCTTGTCTGTCAGTGAGGAATCGTACACTCGGCCGAGACTCTTGACGGGTTCCTCCATTACAGTGGGGATCGCCTGGTTAGCCACCTTGAATGCAGTTGCTGCTACTTTGCCCTACACGATCGACAGGCTTCTTGATTTCTTGGGTATGAAGCTCATCCTGCACTAGTCGATCAGTTGATCAAGCCTTTGGAGCATGCAGTGTGCATGACTCTCATCTGGTGTCAGTATAGTCGTGTCATTCATGAAGACCTTGAGTAGCGACATCCTGCATTCCTCCTTGAGTCTCGGTCCTTGTGCATAGCCGGATGTGGCATCCAGAACGACCTGTATGGCCATGGCAAACAGTATCGGCGAAATCGTACATCCCATCGCTATACCCACTTGGATACCAATCCATCTGGTCGTGAAGGTCAAGGTACAGAAACGGAGAGTGAACTCAGAGAAATACTGCTTAAGCATCAATGTGATCTTCTCGGGCACATGGCATATCCCAAGCGCCTGCTACAGCATCTGATGGGACACTGACCCGTAAACGTTAGCCAGGTCCAGCCATGCCACGTGAAGGTTTAACTTTTCGGTCTTTGTTCTGCTCGGCAGAGGGCGCTATGTCTGGCTTTGAGATGCTGTCACATGTCTCGCAGGCCCTCTTTCTCACTTACATCTGCCTTTTAAAATAGTTTCTGGGCAGCTTTCTTCTGCACTCTCACCTCAGGGATTAGCTTGTGTAGCCTGCTTATTTGTGGGCTGGTAACCTTCTTTCTCTCACTGCCACCAAATTCACACAGGTAGTGGAGGTATACATTTTCTCCAAACCTCTCTATTTCCTCATTCAGCAGTGTCTCCTTCAGTTCTTCATCCAGTGCTTGGGACAGTATGTTTTCTAGTTGATCCCATGCCTCCCTTTCGCAAATGGGCGGAAACTTGATCTTCACGCGTGGACTGTCAAAAAGGTGCTAATTGCACCGCCATAACTATCAACATGAATATTCTCAACACTGTGGGATTCCCCTGGCTGAGATCTTCTACTGACTCACCTGCCACATCAGTGACAGAGCGACGTTGATCATCCCGTGGTGCACTCTTGCACTTCTTAAGCCCCTCGTGAATTCGCACCCCCCGCTGCGTGGTAAAGCTTTTACCACAAACACACGGCCAGCCCGGACGTGAGGCTGGAGTCGAAGTTCGTGTGTCGTTCTGAGTTGTTACCATTAGGTAGCCACTTTAGTAACTTTTTCTAAATTGCTTTTTAATTATATAACTGCATAGTTAGATAGCTCTTGAAAAAAACAAATTCAACGATACCTTATTCAAGTATGTGGGTCAATTTTAAGCCGAGATATTAATGTTTGTGTGTAAGTTTATCATTTACAATCTATATCTATAAAACAGAGTGTATGTTTGTTTGTTTGTGGGTTTGTGGATTTGGATGCGTTCGATAACGGTACATCCGATTGAGATGAAATTTTCTACACGTCTTCCTTTCATTCCTGTGCAACCGACTATAATAATTTCTTAATGTAAAATCTTCGACTTATTTAATAACATTTACTTTTCCATTTTCATTATATAATGTCTATATAGCAGGGGGACTTCACTCTAGAAAAGTTATTTCAAGGGGCATAACTTTTAATAACATTTCTATATACTTTATAGTCATATTGTTGGACTTACTTGCACTATTGTTAAACTTTTTGTCTATAGTTATTTTTAGGCATATGAGTTATAATAAATAATGATATAATCTTTAAGGCATTTTCAAAGTTTTCATAAAAATAATGCATAATGCATAACATTGTAACCCATCTTTTTCTACAGTTTTCATTGAATGGTGTGTGGAAGGACATTCTTTTAAGTTACTGTGCGCCAAGAGCTGGGCGAAACCACGCCGGTCAGACAGATAGACAGACAGTCGGGAACGGGAGAGCTTATATGACTACGTATATGAATTAAATTAGATGCTCCACACCAGGGACTGGGTGAAGCCGGGCCGGGACAGAGAGACAAACAGATAGTCGGGAACGGGAGAGCTTATATGACTACGTATATGAATTAAATTAGATGCTCCCCACCAGGGACTGGGTGAAGCCGGGCCCGGTCAGATAGACAGACAGACAGATAGTCGGGAACGGGAGAGCTTATATGACTACTTATATGAATTAAATGAGATGCTCCCCACCAGGGACTGAATGAAGCCGGGCCGGGTCAGCCAGACAGACAAACAAGCAGACAGACAGACTGATAGATAGATAGATCCCCTCCAGGGCCTGGGCGAAGCCGGGCCAGGTCAGCTAGTAAAGATATAAAGAAAAGGGTTTTGACCTTTCCACTTTTTGTGACCCTACCTACAAACTCACACAACTGTTGGTTGCACTGTCGTCAAGGAGATTAACACAGCCGCTGTCTAACACAAGGGCCTATAACTCTGCCAGTTTATATATATATATATATATATATATATATATATATATATATATATATATATATATATATATATATATATATATATATATATATATATATATAAAAGGCGATGTATATATGTGTGTCCGTTCTTTATGCGTTCGCGAACGGTCCATCTGATTGAGATGACATTTTCTACACGTCTTCTTCTCATTCCCGTGCAACCAACTGTCATAGTTTTTTAGTGTACAATCAGCTATTTACTTACTAAAATTTAATATTTAAATTTACATTATCATTTCTATATAGCTAGGGGACTTAACTTAAGAAAAGTTATTTCAAGGGGCATAACTTTTAATAGCTTTGTATTTATTTTATATATAGATTCTTGCACTGTTTTCAAAGATTTATAAACTCTTTGTCTACACTTATTTACAGGCATGTGAGTTATAATAAATAATGATATAATCTTTAAGGCATTTTCAAAGTTTTCATAAAAATAATGCATCTATTTAGATAGTGAAAATCTTCTAACTCATCTTTTTATGTTTAAAGAAGTTATCTACAGTCATGTAGGTGATTTAAAACAGTTTTCATTAAAAATAATGGATGGTGTGTGGAAGGACATTCTTAAGTTACTTTTATTTGTTACTTGAATTTAATAAGATGCTCCCCGCCAGGAGCTGGGCGAAGCCGCGCTGGGTCAGATAGATAGACAGACAGATAGTCGGGAACGGGAGCTTATATGACTACTTATATGAATTAAATGAGATGCTCCCCACCAGAGGCTGGGCGAAGCCGGGCCGGGTCAGACAGACAGATAGTCGGGAACGGGAGCTTATATGACTACTTATGTGAATTAAATTAGATGCTCCCCACCAGAGGCTGGGCGAAGCCGGGCCGGGTCAGACAGACAGACAGACAGACAGACAGATAGTCAGGAACGGGAGCTTATATGACTACTTATATGAATTAAATGAGATGCTCCCCACCAGGGAGTAGGTGAAGCCGGGACGGGTCAGACAGACAGATAGTCGGGAACGGGAGCTTATATGACTACTTATATGAATTAAATGAGATGCTCCCCACAAGAGGCTGGGCGAAGCCGGGCCGGGTCAGACAGACAGATAGTCGGGAACGGGAGCTTATATGACTACTTATATGAATTAAATTAGATGCTCCCCACCAGAGGCTGGGCGAAGCCGGGCCGGGTCAGACAGACAGATAGTCAGGAACGGGAGCTTATATGACTACTTATATGAATTAAATTAGATGCTCCCCACCAGAGGCTGGGCGAAGCCGGGCCGGGTCAGACAGACAGATAGTCAGGAACGGGAGCTTATATGACTACTTATATGAATTAAATGAGATGCTCCCCACCAGGGAGTAGGTGAAGCCGGGCCGGGTCAGACAGACAGATAGACAGACAGATAGTCTGGAACAGGAGCTTATATGACTACTTATATGAATTAAATG
The DNA here is from genome assembly GCA_014155875.1 of Cepaea nemoralis. NCBI lineage: Eukaryota > Metazoa > Mollusca > Gastropoda > Stylommatophora > Helicidae > Cepaea > Cepaea nemoralis. The sequence goes on from JACEFZ010019187.1 coordinate 618,642, forward strand.
AGATGCTCCCCACCAGGAGCTGGGCGAAGCCGGGCCGGGTCAGCTAGTGTGTATATATATATATATATATATATATATATATATATATATATATATATATATATATATATATATATATATATATATATATATAATATATGTATATATATATATATATATATATATATATATATATATATATATATATATAATATATGTATATATATATATATATATATATATATATATATATATATATATATATATATATATATATATATATATATATATATATTTATTCACCCAGACACTCAGATATATACATCACACCATGCCGTGATGACTTCAGACCGTGCGCAGACTGCACGCAGCGAGTCTTTTCAGTCAGCATAGATAGATGCATTTTGACAAAAGATCATAAGATGTTCCATTGGAAAGATTAAAAATTATCAATGATCCCGCCCATGCAGAGTGATGAAAATGTATGCACAAATACACAGTTAGATAGCTCTTGAAAAAACAAATTCTTGGTAATTGGTAATTGGTATCTTTTTTTAACGCGAACTTGAAATAATCGGGGAATTTAACATAACGAGTACTCTATACATCCTTTAAATGGAGACACCAAAACAAAATAACGAAAATTAACGGAAAAAATCTCCGGTAAAATACAGCAAATCGAAACGAAAGTACCTACCATTAAGGGCACCAGTGGATCCATCATTTCCCCTCCCCCCCCCCCCCCCTTTATTTTTTTTTTTTTTGGGGGGGGGGGGTCCTGTGGGAATTTATTCGTTTAGTTTTGCGTGATTTGGGTTTTAACGAGCATTAGGGGTTGTCAGTTGTCGGTCCGGTCTGCTGTCGACCCCCTTGTTTACAGTGAGGACAATTCGCCACTGCGCTACAGCAGCGCCAGTCTTTCCAGGGCGTCAATCTGTCTTTCCAGATCGTCAGTCTGTCTTTCCAGATTGTCTGATGGACTCATTCGCCTGTGTCCTGTCTATGACATATCTAGAGTCTCGTGTATGACATCTCTATTGTCCTGTCTATGACATCTCTATTATTGTCATATCCTGTCGTTATGTCCTCTCTCGCACTCCCCAACACCCTGACACCCCCTCGATGAATGTTTTGACCCCTTTACCTTCCGGACTCTCTCAGGGAGCGGGTCCGTCTGGGTCATGACTCCCGGACGTCTTTATCCTGTCGCACATATCTGTCTAGACCAGTGGTTCTCAACCGGTTGGGAATTTTCCCCCCCCCCACCCCCCGGGGGAATTTTGGGGTTTCCAGGGGGGGGGGGGGGGGGTGAAGATTATTTCAAGATCGCGTTAATACAAGAACCGATTTCTTGATCTTGTTTTTCCTTTCATACTTTACGCTTCTGTACGCATCACCCTTCTGAAATTCATTTTATAACGTAAGTAGATCCGCAAATCACATTTTATGTACATGTCTAGACTTGTTTTAGTATGTGCTATTAAATTTAGCTTCAATTATTATGTATACTGTGTAGGGGCAGGGGGAACTTTTTAGGGAGGAAATACAAGGGGGGGGGGGGGGGGGGGGGGGGGGGGGGGGGGGGGGGGGGGGGGGGGGGGGGGGGGGGGGGGGGGGGGGGGGGGGGGGGGGGGGGGGGGGGGGGGAATGATGTTCTAAAAATATGGTAAGGGGGGATGATGTCCTAAAAAATATGGTGAGGGGGGGGGGGGATTGACGTCCTAAAAATATGGTGAAGGGGGGAACGGACCAAAAAAGGTTGAGAACCACTGGTCTAGACTTTCCCTTCTCGACTTTGCAGTGGCTGTTGTTTCGGTCTCATTGTGATGTGGTAATCTTCTGGAGAGGTTTTGTGTTACTGAGGTTGTTCTTCTTGAGAGACGGTGAAACAGAGGTAACAGATATTCACTGAAAGAGATCAATTATAGTCAGCATCCCAAATGAATATATTCTTACAGCAGTTAGTTTTAATATGTAAAAAGTAATACATTGAATACAACTTTAGCTGAAAGCATATTTGTAAAGACTGAATGCAAGAAAATGTGTGCATCTGTTTGCGCTCTTTCTCTAGGTGTGTCCTTCAAAGTGTGTGTGGGTGAAATAAGTTTGGAGATCGACTTAGAGGTAGACACTTCACTCCAAAACCAAACAAGAGGTCTGCTCGGCAACTTTAATGGAGATAGCACAGATGATTACCTGTCACCTGATGGCACTATACTTCCTCCTAACGCCACAGAGAAACAGATTTATTATGAGTTTGCTAAAAACTGTAAGTTAATTTTCTTATATTATGGAAATTTAATACAGTAAATGTGTGAAAATAAAAACAGAAGGCTTTGAAATCATGAACACAGATCAATATAGGCAGGAAGTGTCTGTGTTGAAAGCATGAAAATGTAAACCAACATAAATGTAAATACAGCTATGAAAACATAAAACAGCGAAAGTAGAAAGACAGGCTACAGTTTTAAGTAAAAGTAAGTAAAAGATCCTTTAGTTTAGTGTTAGTTACACCCTTTGACAAGCCTGAAGGGCTGTTTGGCACACGGTGCTAGATCCATGTTTGTATAGACCAGCATGCACTGGGTGGCTGATGTGGTTGGTATCACACCGACCGACCTTGACTTCCCCAGGATTTCTGGGTATACATTCAAGGCCCGGATCGACCTGGGGGCCCAGGTCAGTTAAACAATTCTAAATCCACCCCGATGTGGATCAAACTCATGACCACCGAGCCAGCAGCGGAGTGTCTGGCCACTAGACCACCTCAGCTTCAACTACCGTTATTTTCTGAAGGGGCAAACAGTAACCATATAAAGTATGAAAACGAAGTGTGAAGCTGAGTTGATGATGTTAAACCATAATGTTGTTACAGGTGTGAACAGATGAGTTTATTTTGTGTAAACATAACATGGTGAAGTGTGAAACTGAGTTGTTGCTATGAAAAGATAATGCAGTGAAAGGTGTTGCATGCACTTGATGTTGTCAGCGTTTAAATGTATTTAAGAAAGGTTAGTGAGAGTTAAATTCATTCAAGAATAAATACTTTATTATATACAGACTCTCAGAGTAAAGAAACACAACTGAGAGGGAATGTAGGCAACATAAACAGAATGCTATAGACATACTAAAAACTCAAACCTTTCCTTTACAAGCTATGCAATTATTGAACAAGTGTGTTATATGCATGGCCAGGTAGGTGATCAATAGTTTAGTTTAGTTTAGTCTACGAATCAACATCACCGCTAATGGGTGCAACCCATAGGTGCTCCGTTCTACTCCTAACTCAAGCCTGAGTCTGGAGAATCTCAGCTCAGTGCACAAACTCTGTAGCACCGACGAGGATCCTGAAATACTTTGGGTAGATTTTTAACTTGAAATTTTGCCTCTCCAGCGCTGTTAGGCTACTCTTTTTCGATTTCCAACTGCCAGGGGATTTTTTAACGTGCGCAACAATACACACGGGCGTCCGATCTCACTACCCAAAGACCATGGGACATTTTATTACTAGAAGTCCACGTGAAAAAATCCTGGTCCTCACTGGGGCTTGAACCCCGTACCTCCAGCACTCATGGCGTATGCCATCGGGACCTCCAGCACTCGAGGTGGATACCATACCTCGAAACCACGCAGCTCTCCCAGGGGTGATCAATAATATGTCTTCAGTGGTCGAGTTTTTCTAAGCAGTCAGTTAAGCAGGTGTTCAGGTCAGTATGAACTTTAAACCTCATGGGGACAGTAGATTTAAAACAATATATTCTCTTAGTGAGTTTGAACACAGAAGCCATAAACAATATATTGCTCTATTTTTTGCCTGACATATTTCACTGCATTTCATCAGATGCATACTTCAGAGTTAATATACATCATATGAAGTGAATAATGCTTTGGCTGAAATACTAAACACAATTTATTTGTCAGTCTCAGTGTGAATGTCAAGCTTAGTAGAATGGAAATACATTTAGCATATTGAGTAACCGAACATATACCTGTGTGGGTGGAAAAAGAGAGTTAATCTTCAGGAAATCCTGTGCAGTCAACAGTGAAAAAACATTGAAGTCAGCCATCATGGAACATTTGCTTATTAGCAGTCATAGAGTTCCGGTCCCCAATATAGAGGTTAGGCATTTAAACGGTTACGGCCTCTAGAGTGTTTATGCTTCTGGCTACCGTTTGCATTCGCCTTTTCCTCATGTTGAACTGGTAGTGTATGGTTCCGTTGCCCTGCTACTGAGTTGAGTGTGTGGTGCCACACCGCGAGCTGTGAATTTCATGTGAAATGCTATTAAATCTGTTCGCGGTGGTTTGTAGTGTGAACTGCATATTAGGAATAATGGTGGCGGGCTTTGTCGCAGATGTCGCAAAGACTGATTTACCTTATGCAGTAATGTGTGGCTGCTGGATTTCTAGTGACTGCAGCTTCCATCCATGATGAACTGTTTATTTTTTTTTTTTTTTAAGGACTGTTGTGTTGGTATTCTGGCGGCGGCACTATGCACAGTGAAATACTTTTATTTTTTACAGCTGTCAATGGTCGTTTGTAGCGTGAACTGTATGTTCGGAATAATGCGACTGGCTTTGTCGCAGAACTGACTAAATTGCCTTATGCAGTAATATAAGATCAGAAATCAGATTGATTACATTCTCATCAACAGAAGATTTCGAAATGCCTTAAAAGTCGCAAAAACTATACCAAGGGCAGACTGCTACAGCGTCCATAGATTAAAATCTTCAGCAATTTACCTATAAAATTAAAGAAAGTCAAATATTCACCAAGAAACACAAAATATGATCTACAGGCACTGAAGAGTGAGGAGATAAAAGATAAATTCAACGTAGAAGTAAAGAACAGATTCGATGCATTGTCCGATATGGAAATATTATTTCAAGACGTCAGTGACCAATTAGTTAGTTAGTTAGTTAGTCTTTCCTCTTGGGCCTAAGGCGGCGCAAAGGGCAGAAGTCATGGCTCTCCATGTCCGGCGGTTCGCTGCTACCTGTTGTAGGTCTTGGATGTTCACTTGGCCGTTGAATGAGCCTTCTCTGATGATGGGTCTATGCAAGGTCTCTCTTGGTCTTCCCTGTTTTCTTTTCCCTACTGGTGACCATATGAGGGCTTGGTAGGGGAGCCTTGTCTTGTCCATTCTAAGTACATGGCCGATGTAGTTCCAACGACGTTTTCTTATAAAATTGGATACAATATCTTGCTTAGTCTCTTGTCTTATTTGAGCATTCGTTTTGAAATCTGTCCAGTGGAGGTTTAGAATTCTTCTAAGACATTTGTTCTCAAAATTGTCTAATTTTTTATCTAAAGCTACCGTTGATTTCCAACTCTCACATCCATACGTTAGCACTGGAATCACACAAGAATTGAAGATTTTAAGTTTCGTATGTTGGATGAGTGCCTTTGACTTCCAGATGTTTGACAGTTTATTGAAGGCACCAGATGCCAGTGTGATTCTATAGTATGTCCCACAAAGAATGCCTTCATTCACGATCAATTATTTTGAAAACTGTCTGTTGCATCGTTATGAATTTTTTCCAGCCATCTTATATTTACCCCCACCCAAGGAATATGTCTTTGATAGGTCCAAAAGCAACTTAAATCATTTAAAGCGGCAACATTTCTTTGATGTTTTGGGGAAAATGTAGTGAATTCACGCTAACAAACTAGTCTTACAGTAAACCACGTTATTTCTGGGAAGGACACAAATACAAGGCGTAGCCAGATTCATATGGGAGTGGGTGCAATAAAAAAAAGTAGCTTAAAGTAGCATTGCACCGTGTTTTTATCCCATATGGCTCAGTCTCTTTCCGCAGGGCGGAAATCGTGGCACAAAGCACGAACTCCGTATCTTCAGCGACGACCCTCTGGATTCTCCAAAAAAATGCACTCATGGAATGAAGAATCGAACATACAACCCTCGGAGCCCGAGTCAGACGGCTTGACCACTTCACCACGGAGACTCCCGAGAGGGGTGCAATGAGTAATATTAGTAAAGACAGAGAATGTACAGAGTTATGGGGTAAATAATGTGTAAATTGACAGGAAAGTAGAAGGAATATATTTCTCACCTTATTTTTCATTTCCTTCTTGTTTCTTCAGCTGCTGGTTAATAATTGTACACAAGTATTCATGATACTAGGATGCATTTAGCTTTTTATATTGAGTTCGTGAAAGCTTCCAAATAGGTGTGCGTTAATGTGCTTATGGAGTGACCAGAAATGATACCGCAATTTAGTCATCATGTTTCCATTTTTAAGGATCTGTTCAGCTGTCTGTGTAGTTTGTTCACACATACACATGGGTGACAGACCCGCTTTGAGTCTTCGTGAAAGACTGTCTACTCTGCTGTTTACCGTTCAGAGACGGAACATGATTACCTGTTTTGCACTATGAAAATAGTTGTCAGTGTCTCTGTAGTGGGCTTTCTTCTTAACGACCAAGATGTTGGTCCTCTTTTCATTGAAGTTTATAGATTGATTTGTATGCATGTGTGTTGTCCCCTAATTTGACGTGTTTGCTCTCACGTTTCTTGTTATGCCACAATATGTCAGTTTCCACCGCAGTATTACTCTTCTGTTGGTATTCAATGCGTTTAGTGTGTGTGTTTTTTTTTTTTCATTACAGTTTGTCACCGCTGAGGGCTTGCGGAATTGAAAATTCATCACTGTGGAATACAAACTGTTGCCATTAACATTATGCTGATGCTGTAATGTTTAGGGCCTGCAATTTGTCTGAATAGTTGGAGCAAAATATCCCAGTAAGTGTGTACGTAGATTAAGGTCTGCGATCTGCTCAGACCTTAATCTGTGTCGGAAAATTCCAGTATGTTGATGATTGCTCTCGGTTGCATAAAATTCAATCCATCCTTTCACCAATAGTCCTCTTCCTCTTTCAACACATGGTCCTCACATTTTTTCCAGTAACTTTTATCAATATTTAATAGCGCGGACTGGGTTAGTATCTTGACGTTAGACAATTTGAATGTAGTATTGGCAGCTGCCACTTGTCCTTTAATTTTAGTCAACACAAGTTCTATAGGGTTTAAATGAGAATGATACGGCGGAAGTCTCAAGCACCTATGGCCATGCTCTTCTATCAACTTGTCGATTTGAAATTTCTTGCTTTTTTGTGCACCTGTTTTATAAAGGACAACTACTGTAGCTTGAAATGTGTTTCTGGAAATGGTATATTTTCCCTTCGGAGCCATATCTTTATTGCTTCCTTTGTGCCCGATGGCGTTGGTATTTTGTCTTCTTGGGCAACAACATTGTGATATGATGCATTGTCCATGATTAGACAAGATGGTCTATCAAGGGATGGAAGTACAGTATTCTCGAGTCAATCTCTAAATACATTACCATTGATCTCATTATGATAATCCCTATTGTCTGTATGCTTTGATACGAGCACGAGCCCAGCATTCTGTAGTAAGCCATTATGAGTACTACCAGCATAGGCTATGACCAAACGCTGTCCTTTACTACTGGGCACATAACGCTTTATCTTTCCATCCATTGATTGCCATTCCTTTTCACTTGTGTGGTGTGCATTGATCCACGTCTCATCCAAATACACTATGTCATAATTTTCTTTGCGCATTTCCCTTATTTCATGTAGGTATCTGCTTCTCAAGGCTCCTAAATGCGGTTGCTCGCAAAGAATATTTCTACCGCCCTTGTACTTTCAAAAAGTGAAGATAATGTCCTTACAATTTTCCACAAAGTTGTTTTGGATAGCTCTATGTTATTGTTCTTTCTCAACCAAACCCTAAGTTTTCTTACAGTTACTGTTTCTTTGGCATCCAGCATTTTTATAATGCTGGATAATCCTGGATATAAAATCCTAAATTTTTATAATTTTAGGAGTCTCCGTGGCGAAGTGGTCAAGCCTTTTGACTCGGGCTCCAAAGATCGCGGGTTCGATTCCGGGCCGCATCCTTCGGTTCACGAGTTAAATTTTTCGGAGACTTCTGTGGGTCGTCGCTAGAGCTGCGAAGTTCGTGCTTTGTGCGATGCTTTCCCTCCTGCGGAAAGAGACCGAGCCATATGGGATAGAACCCGGTGCAATGAAGTCGACCCTGTCGACTTTTAAAAGCATTTTTATAATAGCTCGCCTTTTGACATCTTTGTCAAAGCTGTCTACAATAATCTTTCTATTTTCGGAATTTGTAATAGTATAAAACAGTTTCCTGCGATCAGCTTCTTGACAAAAATATGTGTACAACTTCATAGCAATTCTTGAAGTGTACAATTTCGCATTAAATCCCATTGAAAAATATTCACACATTTCAATGTTAGCAATAAGTGGTAAGATTTTTAAAAAAAACATATTAATCAGGTTTCATGAAATAACCCACATTTTGAGACACCTCTGAACAGTCCTTGTTTGAATAACGCGGGTATTTGGCATAAGGCCAATCCCTTCAAAACACTACAATATTCAACATTTGAGCGCTTATTGTCTGACTACGCTGTAATACATTTAAAGTTATGAATTTCACCTCAGACCCGTACATTATATGCCGCATATAAACAAACTTTGAAATCTGCTGTAAAATCTCCAGAACAATTTTTTGTTGGGTGGACATAATGATAAGGTTATAAACTAAATCTCATAATTTTCCCTCAGTTGGTTACTGAGATATGGATGTTTATATTGCGGCAAACAAATGTGGACATACTATAGATAATATTTCTGGTGTTGAGTTCCCCAGTGACCGATGGGAAATATTAAAGAAATCAGTCAACCAAGCTGCAGAAACAACCATCCCAAAAATAAAGACAATAGGACACAAGAAATGGATGACGGAAGACATCTTAAAACTCATGGAAATAAGAAGAAATAACAAGAAAAAATATGAAGAGATTCACAGAAAAATTGGGAAGCTATGCAAAGAGGCCAAAAAAATGGCTTGAGGAAAATTACTAGGAAATTGAAAACCAATACCACACCTGGAATACCAAATAAATGCACACAATAATTAATGACATCACTAACAAAAGAACACACACATCAACGGGTTGCCTAAAAACCAAAGATGGCAAAATCATAATGAAAAAATATCAGATTTTACATACGTGGTCAGATTATGTGAAAGACCTTTATGATGAAACAAGAGAAGAACAATATGATCTTCGGAATAATAATGAAGGACCATCAATTTTGAGGATGGAAGTTCAGAATGCTCTTAGCCATATGAAAACTGGCAAGATCCCGGGTACAGATAACATCACAATAGAAATGGTCAGTGCCTTAGAAGAATATGGAATAGACCAAGTCACCAGACTGCTGAACGCAATATACGATACTGGAGATATACCTCCTGAATTCTATATTTATTACCAGAGATTCGATATGCTGATGATACAGTATTACTATCCACAACACAGCATGGCATAGAAAACCTAATAGCATCCACCCAATTGAATAGTGAAAATCACAACTTATATCTTAACATAGCAAAAACAAAGATTATGCATACAGATAAAACTACTATGGAGGAAGAAATATGTGTTAATGAGGAAAGATTGGAGGTGGTAGAAAATTTTGAATATCTTGGGTCATTGATTACCAATAACGGTGACACAATGAAAGAAATTAAACGGCGACTATCCATTGCTCTTCAAAGACTAAAACAGATGAATAAATTATGGAGTGGGACAGACAGAACTACAAAAATTAGATTTTTAAGAGCATGCATCTTTCCCATAGCAACATACGCCTGTGAGACATGGACACTTACTAAACAAGCTGAACAGCGCATACATGCCTTTGAATATAAATGTTATAGACAAGTTCTAAAAATATCTTGGGTAAAGAAAAGAACAAATGCATCCATACTTGAGGAGGGTTGGCTATTAAAGACGATCACAAAGAAAATTGAAGTATTTTGGTCACTTGAGACGTCATGAAAGTTTGGAGAGAACAATAATGGAAGGGTATATGCCTGGGAAGAGAGGAAGAGGAAGGCCAAAGAGAAGATGGGTACAGGATGTGGCGGATGATCTCCAGATGGATGTATCAGACGCTGGACATCTTGCTTGTGATCGAGAGGATTTCCGGAAGGTTGTTACGGGAGCGAGGTTCTGCAAAGGACATGCTACTGAATGAATGAATGAATATTTATTGCAATCCCGAAGAAATCAGGAGCCTTGGAATGTGATCAACATTGAACAATTAGTATAATAAGCCACACCACGAAGATTTTGCTGAGAATTATCATGCAAAGAGATAGGAAGAAAATACAACTCGAAATAGGAGAAGAACAATGTGGGTTTGTTGAAGGCAAGGGTACAGTAAATGATGTGTATATACTGAGAACAGTAATTGAACGTTCTATAGAAGTAAACAAAGATCGATATCGTTGCTTTATTGACTACACAAAGGCTTTCAATAAAGTGAGACATGTTGACATGATAAGGATGCTTGAAGATCTACAAATTAATGGAAAAGACCTTAGACTTGTAAAAAAATCATATATTGGAAACAACACGCTGCCATCAGAATTGATAACGATGTAGGTCAATATCAGCCTATTAAAAGAGGTGTGAGACAGAGATGTGTAATGTCTCCAGATCTTTTTTCCCTGTACAGTGAAAATATTTTCAGACATATAGAAGGTAAGGAAGGAATCAACAATGGGGGACAATACATTAATAACATTAGATATGCAGATGATACAGTCTTGGTTGCAGACAATGAACAGGACCTGCAACATTTAGTAGATGTGGTTTGCACACAGTGAACAACAAGGGTTCGAACTGAAAACTAAGAAGACACAGCTTATGGTTGTCACTGGGAAGAAGGAAATATCTCAATGTGATATACGAGTAAATGGGCATATTCTTAAGCAAGTCAATCGATACAGTTATCTCGGAACAGTCATAACATCTGATAGGAGATGCCTTGAAGTGATTAGATCAAGAATTGCCATTGCGAATGAAAAACATACTGACCAATAAACAGATATCAATTGAAATGAGAAAAAGAGTGTTGAAGTGCTACATAGAACCTATACTTTTGTATGGATGTGAAGCGTGGACAATGAGCAGTCAAGCTGAAAAACATCTGATGGCTGTGGAAATGTGGTTTCTGAGGAAAATGCAAAGAATACCATGGACAGACAGAAAATCCAATGAACAAGTCCTTCAAGAAACAAATGAAGATCAGTAAACTGATTAGAGTCATTAGACGTAGACAGTCAAAGTGTTTTGGGCATGTTATGAGAAGAAATGACTTGGAGAACTTGGTGATGACTGGCAAGATCGAAGGGAAGAGACCAAGGGGAAGACCGAGAAGTAAATACCTGAAGGGCGTGGCTACGTGACATGGTCGAGACAGGAGCATGGAGCTGATCCATGACTCTGGTGATTGAGTGAGATGGCAGAACATGACCGCCCACGCTTATCGGTACGGCACATGATGGATGGATGTGTCGCAGAACTGACTGAATTGCCTTATGCAGTAATAAGTGGCTGCTCGTTTTCTAGTGACTGCCAATTCCATCGACGATGAACTGTATTTTTCGTGGAGGACTGTTGTGTTGGTATTCTGGCGGCGGCATTATACACAGTGTACCTGTGGGCTGTTGGTTTGTCGAGACTCCTGTCTGTTCCACTTTTCACATGAGGCAGTGAGGAATATTTTGTGTGATATTCACTGGCACAGGAACGGGGCATAATGGGGACAACCCGTTGCCGTAAAGTTGGAACAGCGACTAATGACTAATAGAGTTAATAAAGAAAACACATTTCGTAGTATGTATTTGATGAACAAGCAATGGCAAACTACTGAACGTAAAACTTGCCAAGAATTCAGTAGCAGCTGAAAAATGCTGGTGTTAACTGCAATGTCCTGTAAAGAACTTGTGAAAAAAATTGTATGAACAATAATCAATTGCTCAATTATATTAAAGCATTATCAATTAGGTGATTCCAGCTGTTGACTATGCAAACAGAAGGACTTCCTTATAAATCATAGACTTCCGTGGGGATAATATAGTCCACATTTAAACAATATCAGTGAATATGTATTTAGTATTTAAGCCAAAGTATTATAAATTTGTTTGTTTACTTCATATGTCGCCGGTCTCTCTGGCCGAGGGGTTACACGACTTTCTCCGTAATCCCGTTTATCCACGCAGGGTCTCGCTGTGGGCGAGAATCGGAAGTGGTTCTACCCGCGCTGGTGACTTGCGGGATAAATGAGCCGGCCGCTCAGAAAGCAATGGCAAACTACTGAGCGTAATCTTGCCAAGAAATCAACAATCAGCTGAAAGATGCTGATGTTGACAGCGATGTCCTGTAAAGGATACACAAAACATTTAAACTTCATATGTCATGATATATAACTCTGCAGTATGCACCTGACAAGATGCAGCGAAATATGCCAGGCAAGAAATTGTGCCTTATATTGTGTATGGCTTATATGTTTAAAAAAGAAATAGATTGCTATAATAATGTATTGATAATAAAGTAGCATTATTTATGTACATTTATATTTTCAGACTTGGTAACTGAAGCCACATCCGTATTTATATACAACAAAGGGGAGAGCACTAATGATTACCAGCATCCAGAGTTTGTGCAACATTTTTTTGATGACACTGAATCAAACCTAAAGGAAAAAGCACAGCAATTTTGTGGGACCACCAATAGAGCCTGCATGTATGACTACATTGCTACAGGAAATTCTGATTTTGCCAAAAATACTAAAGTTGGGAAGGAAGCCAATGAGTATAAAGTACACAATTTCAGTAAGTGAATGGACCTCAGTTTTGAAAACTGAGTTTTGACATCTTTCTTTCATAACCTTGTCCTATGTTTTGATGTAATATACAGCTGACAGTTCCAAGTGTAAATGATCACAGAAACATGTATCTCTGCAGCAAGCATTCTCAACTAAATAATGGCCGTTACTTTTATTGTGGATACTTTCTCATGTAGTGAAGGGGTTACGAATGAAATTTTATAATCATGCATATGGCGTTCAAAACACATAAAACTGGAAAAAATTGTGACAACCAGAAAGATTTGTTGAAAGAGAGATAGAGGAAGACAGCGAGAAAACATTCTTGAAAGTCTTGTGTCGTGGCACGAAAGGAAGTCAAGACATGAACTGATCCATGCTGGCAGACATTTTAATGTGAGTAGAAGCATGATCACCCACGCCAGTCGGCAAGTAACTTGAAGATGATGTTTTCAGCCACATATGTACAGACAGGATACATTAATAAAAATAGTGGGCCTTAACTATGGCTGTATCCATTCAACCACAACAATGACCAGGGTATGTACAACTCAATGGAACCATCATCATCATCAAGTGCCGTGCCGGCTGGCGTAGGCGTTCATGACTCTCCACAGATCTCGGTCTTTGGTTTTCTGGATCAACTCTGGTGCCGATATTCCTCCATGCCACCGTCTCAATCCATCCAGCATCACTTCTCTTGGTCTACCTCTGCCTCTCTTCCCCTCGATCTTTCCAGTTGTTACGATGTTCTCCAATGCCTCTCTTCTCATCACGTGACCGAAGAAAGATGTTTGTCTCTGTCTTATTGTTGTATATAATGTTCTAGTTTCATTAGCCTGTTTCAGGCAGTCGTCGTTAGTTACCCTGGCAGTCCAAGGAATTCGCAACATTCGTCTCAGGAACCACATCTCTGTTGCTTCTAATTTCTTCTTAATTTGTTCATTTACGTTCCAAGATTCACTGCCATACAGCAAAACTGGTTCTACATAGCATTTCAGCACTCTCTTTCTTACATTCAGTGATAGTGACTTATTGCATAAGATACTCTTCATTTTCTGAAAAGCGGCTTTTGCCTGCCCTATTCTACTCCTAATCTCTGTTGTACATCTTCCATCTGATGTTATAAATGCCCCTAGGTATCTAAAATTATCAACTTGGTTAAGGATTTTCCCTTCTATTTCTATGTCACATTTTGGTGTCACCATTTTCTTTGATATTACCATTGTTACTGTTTTCTTGATATTCAAGGAGAGTCCTTTCCTTGCACTCTCTGTTACTACAACGTCTAATAATTGTTGTAGGTCTGTTGAATTATCCGCCACCAATACTGTGTCATCTGCATAGCGTATATTATTTATATTATAACCTCCAACTAGTATTCCTGGCATCTCTTTGATCTCTCTCATTATTACTTCGCTATACAGGGAGAAAAGATCTGGTGACAAGACACACCCTTGTCGTACTCCTAGCTTTATCTGTTCGTAACTACCCTCTTTATTTCCCATTTTAATTGCTGCTACTTGGTTCCAGTAAACATTCTTTATTATTCTTAAATCTTTTCCATCAATGTTGATATCTTCCAACATTTTAATCAGTTCATCATGTTTTACTTTATCAAATGCCTTAGTATAATCTATGAAGCACAAATATATGTCTCTCTGTTTCTCTATTGACCTTTCTATTAGTGTCCGTAATGTATAAATTGCATTGTTTGTGCCCTTTCCTTCCACAAATCCATACTGTTCTTCACTAATTTCCATTTTTATTTTCTTTTTGATTCTTCTCATTATGATTCTGAGTAGAAGCTTAGTGATATGGTTTATAAGGTTAATTGTACGAAAATCTTCACAATCAATTGCTCCTGGTCTTTTTGGTATAGCTATAAATACAGATTTCAGCATATCACTGGGTAAATATCCACTGCTGTAAATATCATTCAACATTTTGGTTAATATATCTACTCCAAATTCTCCCAATACTTCTAATTCTTCTATTGTGATTTCATCTGGCCCAGCTGTTTTTCCTTTCTTCATACGTTTCATAGCGTCAGCGACTTCTTCTTTCAGAATAGGTGGACCTTCTAAGTTACTATCTTCTGTTAATTCTCCCTTTCTCCTTCATATAATTCTCTTATATACTCATTCCACCTCTTCATTATAGCATCTTCCTCTAATATTATCTTTCCTGTTTTTGATTTCAAACACCCTGTATTTATTCTTATTTTTCTTCCTGTAAGCTCACTGATTTGTCTGTGCATATTTTTTGTATCTTTAATGGAATTTAATTCAATTTTTTTGCATTGCTCGTTTAACCAACTTTCTTTAGCCTTCCCACATTTATCTTTTATTTCTTTATTTATCTTAGCGTATTCTTGTTTGTCATTTTTACTCTGTTTTCTTTTGTCCATCAGTTTTAAGATATCTTCATTCATCCATTTTTTCTTAGCTATTTTGCCTCTCTCCGGTAATACTTCTTTGCTAGTTTGATGAATGGAGTCCCTTAACATTTCCCATTGTTCATCTATACTCTGTATTTTAGTTATTGCATTGTACCTATTTTTCACAGTCACTCTGTATTGTTCTTGCATTTCTTTATCTATTTTCAGAACCTCTTTATTAAGTCTCATGTTCTTAACCATTTTTTTCCCTCTCTTTAATCTTACTTTTATTTGTCTACATAGTGGTACATGATCACTATTACAGTCAGCACCAGGCATTGTCTTTACATTAATTAAAGCATTTCTAAATCTTTTATTAATTAGTATGTAGTCAATTTGGTTGCGTATTTTCTTATCAGGGCTTATCCATGTGTACAGTCGTCTTTTATGGTGTTTAAACCATGTGTTTCCAATTATCATCTCATTGATATTTGCCCATTCTATTAGCTTTTCCCCTCTTTCATTTCTTGTACCTAAACCATAATTCCCCACTACATCCTCCATTTTTCCCTTTCCTACTTTTGCATTAAAATCACCAAGTATTATTTTTATTTCTTGTGATCCAATTTGAGCCATCGCCATTTCTATTTCGTCGTAAAAGTGTTGTATTTCTTCATCACTACTGCTTGCTGTTGGTGCATATACTTGTATAATATTTATGTCTATTGGTTTGCCTTTGATTTTTACCATAATAACTCTATCTGAAATACACCAGTATCCATTAATTGACTTGGCTGTTTTTTCGTCTAATATTATTCCTACACCTTTTTCATGTGTATCCCCTCCAGAATAAATTATTGTGTGATTGTCAGCTATAATTTTGCCCGATCCCTTCCATCTCATCTCACTAACGCCTAGTATATTCATTTTCATGCTATCCATCTCTCTTAGAACATTGGTCAACTTTCCTAGCTCATTTAATGTCCTAACATTCCATGTTCCTACTCTAAATTTATTTATTTTAGTTATGATTTTGCAATCAGTAGCTGGATGACGGTCTGGTGTCACCTGTGGCTCATGACTGTCCCTACCGGACGAGGATGCCCTTAGACAGCCATTAACGTCCTTCACTAACTTTGATTTATGTTTTGCCATGAAGTCTTGGGAAGATAATGTGGTGGTTTCCCCTTGCCTTCCACATTCACATGGTGGTCTTTTTACCTCTGCCTTTGACAGCCATTTCCGACTGTAAGGACAAGTGAGTGCCCTGCTCTGCTCAGCTGCAGAGTTGTCCACTTATTCTGGTGGATACTCGGTCCCCAGAGCTGTGTTAGCCACACCGTAGTGTGTTTCCATCCTCTACCGCATGGAGGTACAGTTGGGATTTTCCCTTCATAAAGTTATGGTCTCTGACCAAAACTCTCCAGTACTTTTAGAGGACAATGGAACCATGGTCACATAATGGAGAGTGCACAGACTTACAGCAATGGTAGGGTAGCAGTCTCCAGAGGACACAGGATGTTGTTTGAAGAGCACTAATGAGATTACTCATGGAAAGAGGAGAAGACGGCAGCTGGCCACCGAATCTCACACCATTACTTAGTATATAACAGGGTTTTACCAAGCTAGAGGATCAACTTCATTGCACCAGGATTTTTCCCATATGGCTCGGTCTCTGTCACCAGAGCATCCTGCCAAAAGCGTTTCACAAAGCACAAACTTCATAGCTCCAGCAACAATTCCCAGGATCTCTGAGAAAATTACACTCATGAACTTAACAACATGGACTGGAATCAGACCCACAACCATTAGAGCTTAAGGCAGATGCACAACCACTTCAGTTGTGACTCTCTTGCCTAGTATAAATGGACTTCTATCACATCAAACGTATATGCAGCACCTGCAGTGTCCTTACCTCCTACCAGTTGGACATTTATATTATTGTTGTTATCCTGGCAGTTTGCAGGTTTTTTTTTGGTTAAAAGTTTGGTAGCAGGAACCAGCTGTGGGTATGTCAAGTGTTAGGACCATCACATTTTTATAGGCCTGGGTGCAAGGGAGGGATGGGTGGCCAGTGTTTTCCTTCCCGAGGGTAATGCAATAGCTGGCTTTGAACCCTCACCCGGCAGCACTCATGCTATTGTCAGTGTAACATCCTAACCATTACACCAATGTGCCTGCTGTAACTTTCCATATAATGTTATATTATCCACAGAAAACACCCTACCTACAATACAGTTGTCTGTAAAATGTTATATTATCCACAGAAAACACCCCACCCACAATAGAGTTGACAGTATAATGTTATATTATCCACAGAAAACACCCCACCCACATTACAATTGTCAGTATAATGTTATATTATCCACAGAAAACACCCCACCCACATTACAGTTGTCAGTATAATGTTATACTATCCACAGAAAACACCCCACCCACAATACAGTTGTCAGTATAATGTTATATTAACCACAGAAAACTCCCCACCCACAATACAGTTGTCAGTATAATGTTATATTATCCACAGAAAACACCCCACCCACAATACAGTTGTCAGTATAATGTTATATTATCCACAGAAAACACCCCACCCACAATACAGTTGTCAGTATAATGTTATATTATCCACAGAAAACTCCCCACCCACAATACAGTTGTCAGTATAATGTTATATTATCTACAGAAAACACCCCACCCACACTACAGTTGTCAATATAATGTTATATTATCCACAGAAAACACCCCACCCACAATACAGTTGTCAGTATAATGTTATATTATCCACAGAAAACACCCCACCCACAATACAGTTGTCAGTATAATGTTGTATTATCCACAGAAAATACCCCACCCACAATACAGTTGTCAGCCACCAACAGCAACATCAAAAACAACCGCTGGCGTGTGAATGAGGGTAAGCAGAATTCTTTCAGAGTTGAAGCACGTGATAGTGATGGTGACCAAGTCACTTATGAGTTGGATGTGGCTGCCACTGGCGTAGTGCTGTACCAGAATGGAACTGTCAGCTACACACCAAATATTCAAGCTCGTATCAGTCTGGGGTAGGTTGCCTGTTTGTCATTGTTGAATTTGCTCTTCTCATCATATGCTAATTTGCTCTTCTCATTGTATGTTACATGCAATCTAACTTGTGTTGTAACTTGTTAAAAATTCCATGACTTAAAAAAATTTACTGAATTTATTGCAGTTCTGATACCTTATTCAGCACTATATTTTGAATAGTTTTCATTGTTATATTGTGTTTTCATTTTATATTCACAATATAGTGTAAGGATAATAGACTCATCTGTATTACTTATAGTATGCAAGGGTGAAAGAATGTGAAAGAAAGTTCTGTACTGTCTGAGCTCAGCTGCAGTTAATTTTATGCCTACATCTATTACTGTTGCAATGAACAGACATGATTACTCTCTAGGCACACAAAAAGGTGTCATGTCTTTAGCATGTGATTAAACATATTTAAACTGAGTGTTCTCCTAGTGTACAGATTGTGTAACCACCTTAATTAGTCTCCCCGCCTCTCCTTCATAAGATTATCACACCATTGTTCGAAAGGGGCCAAATTTTCTTCCTTTAGTCCATGCCGTGTGGCATTGATGTCATGGTTGTCCACAGCCTTCTGCTTTGTGTACTGCCAATCATTTCTGGTTCACATGTTCTTCGATACCACAATGCCAAACTGTTTAGTATCTTCTCTCTTGGTCTCCCCCAGCCTTTTTCTACTCCAGCTTGCCTGTTGCCTTGACATATTCCAGCTTCCCCCTTTTCATGATGTGTCCAAAGAATATGGATTGTCTTCTTCCCTTCAAGTAATCATTTTCTTTATAAGTTGACTTATTTAAGATGTCTTCATTACATTTTTGATCTCTTCTGTCACAGATATTTGCATTATGTTTTTTATAACAGCTATATTTCTTCGTTCATTCCCTGATCACAACTTCTTTTGAATTCAAGACATCACTTTCTGATTATCATATAAGGTATAGACAATTCAATAAAGTTGTGATTCTATCAACATCCCCAAAGCAAGCCTCTGTTTTACCATCTTAAGCAAATACTGGTAATTGTATATAATAACACACTAATGAGCCTCTGACAGCCATCTCCTAGCTGCAGTGACTGTCTCTATCATCATTCTCATAGTAAAGGTGATATTGTATGAAAGTGACATTTCTGAAATCGGTCATTAAAATTCATGTCAGTGCACTAAAGACAAAGACCTAATTGCTCAGTTTTCCTAAAGAGACAAAAGGACATTTAAGCTGTCATTACAAATACCACACTTCTTCCTTACACTTTTTAACTATTTTGTTTTCTGTAAAGTATTTTGAAAATATTCTCTCGTAGTTATGTTTAGACAAACTAAACAGTGGTAAAGTGGCTGTGTAACTCTTTCTGCCCCAGGCAGCAGTTATTGTAATTCTTTCTGCCCCGGCAGCAGGTACTGTAACTGTTTCTGCCCCAAGCAGTTGCTGCTTTAATAAAGTCATAAACTGATGTATCTGAAGGAGTTATCATAGTCACTTTGAAACAGAAATAATTGCAGTTATAGCTAGGAAACTAGATTTATGTAATAACAGTATGGAATAAAGGGAGTTCAGAAAATCACATCATTTATAGAGCCGTGGTTCTCAACCTTTTTTGGCCCGTGCCCCCCTTCACCATATTTTCAGAACGTCATTTCCCCCCCCCCCCCCTCCCTTTTTCGTATTTCCTACCTAAAAATCTCCCTCCCCCCTTACACAGTAAACGTAATAATGGAAGCTAAATTTAATAGCACATACTAAAACAAGTCTAGACGTCCACATAAAACGTGATTTGTGGGTCTACTTACTTTATAAAATGAATTTTAGAAGGGTGAGACGTACAGAACCGTAAAGTATGAAGGGAAAAACAATGTCAAGTAATCGGTTCTTGTATTAATGCCATCTTGAAATAATCTTAATTCCCCCATTGGAAACCCTAAAATTCCCCCCTAGGGGGGAATTCCCCACTGGTTGAGAACCACTGTTATAGAGTATTCAAGAAATGTATAGTGAACTCATTCGTACCCAAAGAGTTAAGGGAATCAACAATCTGGTCATGAAAGAGTAATCAATAAAGTTGGATAGGCTGACAATATAATATGTGTTGTGATAGCATTGACCAGATGCATTTAATATATTGACACCTACACAAAGACATATTGGGAATTATTGACTCCTGAATAAAGATGTAGTTATTGATGTGACAAGAAATATAAGATTGCTGTAATAAGAATTAGGTATAATATTGAAACCCAGGGGCTTACACACAATTGTATACAGAATTTGATAAGTTTAAACACCTGTTACCAATTTGCCTCTGTATTATTGTTTCAGTCAACAGTGGGCAATATTCATGTTGTCATCACATTATTTCTTATATATTTTCAGCATTAGAGCCAAGGATTCTAAGGGAGCCTACTCCCCAGTTCTGAGAGTTGCCATAGCTGTATGCCCAGTCTGTAGCCAAAATGGGACGTGCAGCAGCAATGAAACTCAGGCTGAGTTCCTGGGGGGACAGTTCCAGATACTGAAGTGCAACTGTTACCCTGCCCACACAGGTTAGACCAGTTTAGATTTGAATCTTAACTCTGTTCACCTTAGACAACTGGGCTTCCAGTGTCACCCAGTGTGGTGGATAGGCATTCAAAACGTTAAGCCTCTGGAGTGTTTATGCTTCTGGTTTCCAGACGCATTTTCTTCATGTTGGTCTGGTAGTGCATGTTTCCATCACCCTGCTACTGAGTTGAGTGCATGGTGAGACACTGTGATCTGTGAATTTTGTTTGGAATGTTTTTACATCTGTCAGCAGTTGTCACATGAACTGCATCCAGAGTGACTATTCACAAAAATATGTGGTCATGTGCCTACGTTTGACTACATTATTAATGTTTGTGGAACTATCATTGTATCTTCGGTAGTGTAGTGGTTAGTGTCTCCGCCTGTCATGCGGGAGACTGGGGTTCGACTCTCCGCCGAAATTTTTTTTTTCTAATTTGTAATAAAAAATATTTAACATTACGAACTAAAATATAGAATTGAGAAACTCGAAGCTTGTGAATAAAGTGTGCTCTATAGATGTGCGGAAGCTAAGGGGGGAGCAGCCCCCGAGCAGCGACGGAGTTATCGAGTGTCGGAATCGATGGATATAATAGATGACTTTGTTTATTGTGAATTTTATTTGCCAAATAAAATATTACCGTACGTAGAGTGTGTCCTTGTTGACAAATATCATCTTTGTGAGGTTTGAAGAAAATGAATTTGCAAACAAAAACAGACAAGAAGAGAGAATAATAGTCTCTTCTTCAAATTTTTGTGAATAGGGGCTTGTATTATTCACACAATTTTGTGAATAGGGCTCCCAACTGCATGTTCAGAACAATGGCGGTCGGTCTGTCTCTTGGAATTGACTGGATTGCCTTTTCAGTTCACAAGTGCATTTTTCTCGGAAACTCCTGAGAGTCGTTGCTGGAGCTACGGTGCTCGTGCTTTGTGCGATGCTTTTAGCAGGCCGCCTGCCGAAATGGACCAAGCTATATGGGATAAATACTGGGGCAATGAAGTCAATCCTCTCGACTTTTAATGCAGTGATGTGTGGCTGCTCGTTTTCTAGTGAATGCTGTTTCCATCGGCGACTAACTATATTTTCCGTTGAGGACCTTTGTGTTGGCATTCTGACAGCGGCATTATGCACAGTGTACCTGTGCAGGGAGTTGGCTTGTCGAGACTCCTGTCTATTCCACTTTTCATGAAAGGCAGTGAGGAGCATTTTGTGTGATATTCACTGGCACAGGAACGGAGCATAATGGAGATGACCCGTTGCTGTGAAGTTGAAACCGTGACTAACTAACTAACCTTAGACAACTATTAAGTGTAAGTAATGACTGTCTGGACGAGAACAAAAATTTAAAGAAGAGAAATGATTATTCGGCTCCAATGTTGTACACTTATTACATATTACACATAAATATCAATGTGAGAACCCTTTGAGGCCACTTAGAAAATTCATCCATAAATACACATGTATTGTGTGGCGCTCATAGAGGTAAGGGAAAGAATTAGAGACTAGAGCTCGCACTAGACAACATAAAAATTGAAAGCTATAGTTACAGACCGGGATTCGAACCTGTCACTTCCAATTGATATTTATGTGTAATACGTGTACAACATTGGAACCAACCAATCATTTCTCTTTTTTAAATGTTCATTACTATACTGGACACAGCATTACGGTCTGCTGTGATTGTGTGTTTGTTATTTGACCTATGCTGCTTTAATATAAATTCTGAGACCTATGGTGCTATTTCAATTGTTGGATCAGAATTCTGCCCATATTCCTTAGTTGTGAGTTCATGTGGTTGATAGACCTGGCTAACGAATATATCTTTTTAAGGGGTGACTAGTTGGTCATGCATCGAAGTACACTTGTTCCTGCAGTGAGGCACTGTCATCATTTGGAGGTGACAGGGTCGAATCCTGGTCGGTATCTATAGCTTTCAATGTTTATGTTTTCTAGTGCGTCCTCTAGTCTCTAATTCTTTCCCCTACTTCTGTGAGCACCAAGCAATACATAAGTATTTATTTATTAAATGAATATTTAAACTGCTTTGGAAAGATCATGTTAACCTATGTCCTGGTCATTTGTTTAACTTGTTTTATCACAGAAAATTATTTAACCTTCTTTTGTCCAAGACAGTTTTTATTTTAACCTATTCTGAATGAGACAAGTATTATGATACAGTACCAACTGCCCGGGACAGAAAGAGTTATGATAAGCTTGCAACATATGGACTATCCAGTACATGTTTAAGGTGCAATATTTGGGTTAATAAGCTCCTATGTAATAGTGTTTGAGAATTAGTGTCTTCTTATATATTTACTCAACAGTAACAATTTTATCTATCATAAAGTTACTAATGTAATTCGGAAATTCTCCCATAATCGTATAATTTAGTCCTCATGTATTTGGGGAGCGCCATGTTTCTCCTCTGCGTCTTCCATGAACCAGATAATCTTTCCTTTTATCTTCCACTTACAAGAATAGTGTGATAGAAGAAGCCTTCTGTTGTACAAAGTCATAAAATATCCAGAAAATAAATGTGCTTGAATGTTTCAGGCGACAACTGTGAGTCTGAGCTCAATGCTTGTCAGTTATCTCCCTGTTCTGAGGGACAGAACTGCACTGATCTGACAGCAGCCCAGCAGGGAAACAGCTCTGTGGGCTACAGTTGTGGACCTTGTCCGGCTGGTACCACAGATGTGAATGGATCATGTGAAGGTGAGTGGTGCTGTAGATATCAATGGATCATGTGAAGGTGAGTTGTACCACAGATGTGAATGAATCATGTGAAGGTAAGTGATACTATAGATGTGAATGGATCATAAGAAGGTGAGTGGTACCACAGATGTGAATGGATCATGTGAAGGTAAGGGGTACCACAGATGTGAATGGATCATGTGAATGTGAGTGGTACTATAGATGTGAATGGATCATGTGAAGGTGAGTGATACTATAGATGTGAATGGGTCATGAGAAGGTGAGTGGTACCACAGATGTGAATGGATCATGTGAAGGTAAGGGGTACCACAGATGTGAATGGGTCATGTGAAGGTGAGTGGTACTATAGATGTGAATAGATCATTGGCTTTTTGGCTAAGATCAAAGTGTAGTAGTATCTGTGCTTGCTCTTGCCAGGGCCGCGTGCAGAAGCAGTCATCCAAATGACACACAGAGACGTGGGGACCTTAAGGGGTGGCTCTGGGTCCCGGGGGAACTGGAACCACAAGCCCTCCTTTAAAAAACATGTGACAGTTAGTTATGCTGTTGTTTTGGTTTAACGCATTATCTACCAGATCAAAAAACACTCTGTGACAGGGTTCATTTATGTTTATATTTTACAATTATAATTGTGTCTAAAAATGTCAGTTATAAAATAAAATAACAGTAAAAGACCCTGTGCCTTAAGTTGATTAATAGACCAATCAATGATGTGCTGTAGTGTTGGATCTCATACCATTGACACGAGCTCAGTTGAGTCAAGAACCAACATTACAGCACTCGGGACATTCCCATACATGCTCTGTCTTCATCTTCAACAGCCAGCAAAGAGTCCCAATAATAACAGTACCAGGAGCAGTTTGATTACGTTTTTCCATCTGGCCTTTCCTCAGAGTCCTGTGTTTTGACCAGACCCTCTTGTCACTCCCTACAGCACCATTCTCTCCAGGCAATGATATGCCATTGACAGTTATATATTTATACATGTGCTATAGTTCTGTATGTTCCAATCCAAGAAATGTTCCAGTTGAACAAGATTTAGATCTATAAACTGTAGGACCATGGGATCAACTTGGTTTTGAAAAAGAAAAGTAAAGATGGGAGCTGGTACTGCTAGGTTATTAAAAGACACACTAAATGATACAAAAGAAAACACTTGTATAAAAACCATACTGGAGGGTAAGGTTGAAGATAAGCGAGCAATAGGTAGACAACAATACAAATGGTAAGATAATATCAAGAGTTGGACGAACAGCAGTTTTGACAGAATGTGTTGTTGTTGTTTGTCTATCAAGAATGATGATGACCATTCATCTCATCCAGTGGGGTTGTAAATATGGAGCTGTGAGTTCTAAGATAGCTGATAAGGCCTATTTTGGCTCGAAATGTTCTTTAACAATGTGGACAAAGAATGCTTGACGTTTCTGGAGGAGGATTTCCTGCAGTGGTTTTTCTGTTCTGTCTTTTCTTCACAGCTCTTGCATTCCTGGTTGCCTCACACGTGACTGAACTCTTGCGTGATGATGTACGCCACGAATTTTGGTTTCTGGCTGCAGTCTCCCAATAGTCATGATGAATTCCAAAATTCCAAGCATTCAGTGAGATTTTCAGAGTGTCTTTAAAGCATTTCCTCTGGCCACCTTGGGAGCGTTTACCACAACGCAACTCGCCATAAAATATTCGTTTAGGGAGCCTGTGATCTGTCATGCGAGTGAAGTGACCAGCCCAGCGAATCTGATTCTTCATCAGTAGAGTGTGGATACTGGGCATGGACGCTCTTTCTAGGACTTCAGTGTCTGGGATCTTGTCTTGCCATTTAATCTTCAGTAGCTTCTTAAGGCAGACTGTGTTAAAGTGGTTTAATTTCCCAGCGTGTCGCTAATAAACAGTCCAGGTTTCACAAGCATATAGCAGTGTGGATAATACAACTGCTTTGTAGACTTTCAGCTTTGTTTGCAGGCTTATTTCATTTCTGTCCCATACATTCTTGTACAGTCTGCCAAAGGCTGCGCTGGCCTTGGAGATTCTTGCATTCACTTCCTCATCAATTGTGGCAGCGTGTGACACAGTGCTGCCAAGATAGGTGAATTTGTCCACAACACTTTGATATTCACTTTGATATTCGGCACAGTTTGATTATTCCCTGGAGCTGGCTGGTATATAACTGCAGTCTTCTCCAAGTTGATATTGAGCCCAAAGTTGGCATAGGCATATGAGAAAGCTGAAACATTGTGTTGCATGTCCGCCTCTGAGTTGGCGTATAGAGCGCAATAATCAGCAAACAGGAGCTCTCTGACGGTGTCGCTGTTAATTTTGGTTTTAGCTTTCAGCCTTCTGAGATTGAATAACTTTCCATCCATGCAGTAGTTGATGTCTATTCCAATGTCGTTCTCGAAGGCATTCGTCAACATAGCTGAAAACATGAGGCTGAACAGTATTGGTGCCAGGACACATCCTTGCTTCACTCCATTGGTGACAGGAAAGGGCTCAGACAGTTCATCATTTTCCTGTACTCTTGCCTGCATACCATCATGAAATAGTCTTACTATTTGGACAAACTTTCATGGACAGCCATATTTTGTCATAATCTTCCACAGTCCTTCTCTGCTGACTGTATCAGAAACCTTGGTGAGGTCAATGAAAGTGGAGAACATTTTGCAGTTTTGTTCCTGACATTTCTCTTGCAGCGAAAATCATGTCAACAGTTCCACGTTCTTTTCTGAAGCCACATTGACTCTCAGGAAGAAAACCTTGATCGAGATGGGCCGTGACGCGATTTAGAAGAATTCTGTCGAGTATCTTCCCTGCAATTGAAAGCAAGGAGATGCCTCGGTGGTTATCACAGGATTGGCTGTTTCCTTTACGTTTGTAAAGGTGGACTATTGACGCATCCTTAAAATCTTGTGGCATGGTCTCGTTCACCCATATGTTTGTAAAGACTTGGTGAAGCTGCTCTGTTAGAACCGGCCCACCTGCCTTGTATATCTCTGCTGGGATGGAGTCAGGACCAGGTGCCTTGCCGCTGGAGAGTTGCTGGATGGCTTTGTTTACTTCCACTATGGTTGGCAGGTCATCAAGTGTATCATTGATGGGAACTTGAGGAAGGCAGTTGATGGTTTCATCATCGAAGAAGAAAGTTGCATTTAAGATGTTGCTGAAATGCTCTGCCCAGGGTTGAAGGATTTCTTTCTTATCGGTGACCAATGTTCCCCCATCTGCACTGAGGAGGGGAACTATGCCTGGTGATGTAGGACCATAGACCGCTTTCAGTGAGTCATAGAAGTTTTTCATATCATGTCTGTCAGCAAAGCCTTGAATTTCATCAGCTTTGCTGCTCAGCCAGGAGTCCCGCATGTGCTGAAGTTTCTGCTGCACTACTCTCTGAATGTTCTTGAAGGCATCTTTTTTTTATGTTGACTGTCATTCAAATGTGCCTTGAGGAGATGTTTCTCGGCCAGCAATTGGTTGATGTCTTTGGAATTTTCATCAAACCAGTCTTTATGCTTTCGGGGGGTTAGCCCCAGGATTTCCATAGCAGTATTGTAAATTATGTCCTTTAGGGCTCTCTACTCTGTTTCTGTATCCTGTTTAGCTGCAGCATTGGGCGTGATGTGGTCTTCCAGCATATTTTCAAATGACAGCTGCATTTTCTTGCTGTTTAGGCGGGTGAAATTTAGTTTTTTTTTTTTTTTTTTTTGCATTTTCACCCCTTGAGGATGCCATGGTGGTTTGATGTGTATGTTTATTTTCGAGATAATGAGACGATGGTCTGTCCAACATTCGGCACCACGCATGGATTTTGTCACCCGAACATCTTGTCTGTTACTCCTCCTGACAATGACATAGTCAATGAGGTGCCAGTGTTTCGAGCGAGGGTGCATCCACGATGTCCTGTTTCTCATGGGGAGATGGAAAATTGTGTTGGTAATCAGGAGATCATGTTCGGCACATGTCTGAAGAAGGAGGAGCCCATTGCTGTTACAATTTCCGACTCCGTGTTTTCCAATAATGCCATTCCAAGAGGTGGTGTCCGTGCCTTCTCTGGCATTGAAATTCCCAAGGAGTATAAATGTCAGCGTGTTGGGGAGTGCGGATAAGGACATACGACAGGACAATAGATATGTCATAGACAGGACAATAGATATGTCATAGACAGGACGCAGATGGGACTACAAGACCCAGCTATAAACAGGACACAGGGATATAAACAGGACACAGGGATATAGACAGGACTACATCCTTGACTGACAGTACAATCTTGCACTGAAAGACCTGAGACTACAGGACCCGACATCTAGTACGGCGAGACACCCGACGCAGCACGACTATCACTTAGGGCACGCAGTCAAGCACCATGTGACTATCGGCCCAAGCACCAGAAGGGGCAGACTGGAATTGGACGTTGTGGAGGAAAGACGTGTGCGATTGAGCGAGCGAGTGCACTAATTGCTGGTGTGAAAGCTAGCCTTGCTGAGCGAAAATAGTGAGTTATTAAGTGCGAGGAATGAAACTGAACTGTGTTATGAACGCACGAATGACTGCTATGACTGAGTGTCACTTGCCATTGTTGTAGATATAATTACTTGTGATATAAATCCTTGTGATATAATTATTGGCGTAATGATAATGTGTAATCATGTAACTGATATTGACGTTTGCAGGAATAAATAATGTTACACTACATGCAAATGTTTGGTATCTCACTGAGTGCATGTAGGAAGACTCACTGTCACGTTAGAACGACGAGCTAGTGGTATTTATATTTATAAGACGTTGACAATAAGTTTGTCTCCTTTGGGAACAGATGTTAATGCATTGTGCAGGTCCTCATAGAACTTGTTCTTGACATCATCTTCATTGGTCACAGTTGGTGCGTAGACACTCACAATGGTTGCATGCTTCCTTCCATTCAGCAGGGGCAACTTAATGGTCATGAGCCTGTCGTTTATAGTCTTTGGAAATCCAGCTAGTTTGCCAACCAGGGCCGATTTAATGGCAAATCCCACACCAGATTGGCGTCTTTCCTTGCTTTTCCTTCCAATCCAGAAAAATGTGTAGCCGGCACCTATTTCACAGATTTGGCCTTCTGCAAGTCGTATCTCGCTCAAGGCTGCAATATCGATGTTGCACCTGCCCAGCTCTCTCCAAATCAGTGTTGTTCGCCTCTCTGGACCCGACGCACCGTCTCTGTCAAGTAGGGTGCGTACATTCCAAGTTCCGATTGTTAAGGGAATATGGTTTACTCTTTTAGCTTTACCTGTTTTTTCTTTGTTTGTATGTCGACCGCAGTTTAGGCTACCCACCAACCACGGCTAGCTGGTTAGATAGTGATGGAGCAGACAATGTTTAGGGCACCTTTTCTAGCCCCTTCCTCATGCTATGGAGGTGAGCAGTGTGTTCCTATAGAGGGCTGCTCAGTCGCTCAGGGAGCTGCTGCATCCCACTGCTGCTCCGGTCAGTAGAAGATGACCATATGGCCTGAGCCACCTGTGTGCAGGTCTGCGACTACGGCTGCCAGCATACCCATGCCTGCCGCTTTGCCACTCGCCCATCACCACAGGGCTTGAAGGTGATATGTGACGTTGGATGGAGAATGTCTTGCACGATGAATTGGAATAAAGTGAGGAAGTGTTGCGCAATTCTTCGACCTCACTCTCTCGCCTGAGTCCAGTGGCAATACAAGTCAAGACGACGAGATGAATACAGGTGCAGTGGATGACCAGGGCACTCTACGTGCCTTGCCGTGCTCATTATGTTCCACAACGCTTTGCAGGGCAACGCCGTCTTGCCCATTAAATCAGGAATGATTTCTTCCGCGCAGTCTGCCGAATCCTGTCTTCACATGCTGGGTAGTCATACCCTAGTTCACCGCTTGGTTTGACACCAAATCGGCTACCCACGCCTGGTTTAGCCAGCCTCTCAACTGTTGCCTGGGGGTGGCCGCTGTCGCATGCTGACAGCTACTAGGAGCCACAGGCACGAGCTGGGTGTCAGGCTTGGACCAGTGGGGGATGGGTCCTGAAAAGGACATGAGAGTCATCCTTACCAAAGGTGCTACCAATGCCTGACACACCCCCCCCCCCCCCCCCCGGGTCACCCCCCCCCCCCCCCCCCCCCATGACAGAATGTACAATCAAGGCGAGAAACAGGCAGTGTTAGAGATCAGTTGGAGTCAACTATTATTGTGGAGATGGCACTTGATTGATTGAACCCTAATGTCAGTGAGTACTACTGTATGAACCAGAAGCTAAAATAATTACTAAAAAACTCATTCATTCATTCAGTAGCATGTCCTTTAGAGAACCTCGCTCCCATAACAACCTTCCGGAAAACCTCTCGATCATAAGCAAGATGTCCCGCGTCTGATACACCCATCTGGAGATCATCCGCCACATCCTGCACCCATCTTCTCTTTGGCCTTCCTCTTCCTCTCTTCCCAGGCATATACCCTTCCATTATTGTTCTCTCCAAACTTTCGTGACGTTTCAAGTGACCGAAATATTTCAATTTTCTTTGTTTTATCGTACTTTAATAGCCAACCTTCTTCAATATTCAACTCTTGAAGTATGGATGCATTTGTTCTTTTCTTTACCTAAGATATTCTTAGAACTCGTTTATAACATTTATATTCAAAGGCGTTTATGCGCTGTTCAGCTTGTTTAGTAAGTGTCCATGTCTCACAGGCGTATGTTGCAATGGGAAAGATGCATGCTCTTAAAAATCTAATTTTTGTAGTTCTGTCTGTCCCACTCCATAATTTATTCAGCTGTTTTAGTCTTTGAAGAGCAATTGATAGTCGCCGTTTAATTTCTTTCATTGTGTCGCCGTTGTTGGTAATCAATGACCCAAGATATTCAAAATTTTCCACCACCTCCAATTTTTCCCCATTAATGTATATTTCTTTCTCCATAGTAGTTTTATCTGTATGCATTATCTTTGTTTTTGCTATGTTAAGATATAAGTTTTGATTTTCACTATTCAATTGGGTTGAGGCTATTAGATTTTCTATGCCATCTGTGTTGTGGAGAGTAATACTGTATCATCAGCATATCGAATCTCTGGTATGTCATGACCGCCGATATTTAGGGCATCATATAGCTCCCTGTTTATATCATCTCTTACATTTCTCATATTTTCGGCGTACAGGTTAAACAAATAGGGTGACAGCACGCAGCCCTGACGGACTCCTTGCTTGATGTCAAACCAATCTGATGCCTCGCCATCTATTCTAACTGCTGCTTGTTGGTCTAGATAGAGCATTTTTATGAGTTGTACTACATGTGATGGAAAGCCCATATTCCTCATGATTTCCCAAAGTTTCTGATGTTGTACACAGTCAAATGCCTTTGAATAATCCACAAAATATGAGAATAGGTTTACATTAAATTCTCTGCACTTCTCTATTATTAAACGCATGTTGAATATGTGATCTCTTGTTCCTCTTCCTTGTCTAAATCCAGCTTGAACTACGTTAATCTCTTCTTCCATTTTCTTACGAAGTCTTCCCATTATGACTTTTAGTAGAATTTTACTTGCATGACTGATCAGGGCAACAGTTCTATAGTTGGTGCATAATTTCAGGTTGCCCTTTTTTGGTATTGGAATGAAGATAGTTCTCTTCCAATCTTTTGGCCAAATACCATATTTCCAAATCTTTGTACATAATGCATGATATATGTGTATGCTTTCTTCTCCTCCCGCTTTAATTAGTTCAGCTGGTATCTCATCACATCCAGGTGATTTACCATTCTTCAGGTTCTTTATAGCCCGAGCAATTTCATCTAATGAGGGTTCAGGTTCTGTCTCTGCTGTCATTGGCTCATGTATCTCATTCATATCCTCACTGTCACTCATATCATACATTCCACTGCAGTACTCCTGCCATCTTTCTAGAATTTGTCTAGATTCTGTTAAGGTATTTCCCATCTTGTCACAGATGACATTCAATTGAGGTTGAACATTTCTTGTCAATAACTTCATTTCTTTGAACATTTCATAATCGCTTCCAGTCTTATGATATTGCTCTATTCTAGTAGAGCAATCTTGTATATATTGATTTTTGTCCTTTCTTGTGTTATTTCTTATTTCTCGAGTTAAAGATTTATACATCATCCTGCTGTTATCAGATTCATCTCCTTTCTGTTTCAGCTCCCTTCGTTGTTTTATTAATTCTAACGTGTCTGATGTAATCCATGACTTAAGTTGCTTTTTCTTGGTCGGAATTAAATCTTTGGCTGCAGTTATCAAAATATCCCAAGCTTGTACTGCCAGTTCATCAGGTGTCATTTCTTCTTGTACAGACATCAAGACCTCAAAGCGATTCCTAACTTCTATGTTGTATGCATCCGGTATTTTTGTGAGATCAAAACGAAGTGGCCTTGGTCCTCGGGTAAGCTTTTTGAGTTTTAATTTCAGATCTGCTTCTAATAACTGATGATCTGTATCACAGTCTGCACTTCGTAGGGTTTTTGCAGATGTTATGCTTGATCTCCATCTTCTTTGTATTAAAATATAATCTATCTGATTTTTGGTAATACTGTCTGGAGACTTCCATGTGAAGAGTCTTCTTGGATGTTGTTTAAAAAGCGTGTTGGCTATCGTAAACTCATTTTCTGTGCAAAATTAAATTAATTTGTCACCTGCATCATTTCTATTTCCTAATCCAAATTTTCCTAAAACGTGTCTCTCATTTTCAGCTCTTCCTGCACCTACTTTTGCATTAAAATATCCCATTATTATTGCTATATCATTATGACCAATCTTATTTAATGTGTCTTGTAGTGTGTTGTAAATATCTTCAATTTCGTCCTCCTCTGCTGTTGAAGTAGGTGCATATATCTGTATGAGAGTTGTGTTTTTTGGACAGCCTTTAAGTCTAATAGTGAGGATTCTATCACTAACTGGATTATATCCCATTAAAGCTTTTGCAGTTGTCTTATCTAAACAAAATGCCTGTCAACAACTCATGTGCTAGGCATCATCGGATTCTTCTCCCACACCATACAAGACACTTGCAAGTCGTGTGCGAGGAAAATACATGGTACATTTTATTGCCATTGGCTCGTTACATTGATATGACAGTCGCTATTAAACCCACACACAAAGCCACAGAATTCCCTATCACTAGTTTTCTAAAGCCTATGCTAATTCTCTATCTATTTGGTTACACAAAACTCCTATCAACTATTCTACGATCTGAACACTACAAGTCCTGTCTCCCGTCTGACGATTCTCCTCGCGTGGTTACACACCACGCGGAGGGACCTTGAATCGTCCTTTGCCTTTTGCGTGTCAGGCCACTCGCCACGCTTACATTCACTTCTCCTGTTGAGTGGCGTTCGTGGCTATCATGTAGGCGGGATGCTGTCGTGACCAGAGTGCTTACCCTCTGGTCAACGCCTCCGTGTCTCATGAGAGAACCAGTTACCCATCTCCCATTTCACCATATCCCCTGCCCTTACCTCGGGGCACCGTATCACCTCTTGGTCTCCTCGAGGTTGACTGCTCTTCCCGGTGGAGGGGTTGCGTTCCAGTCTTTGACACACACCCTCCCCTCCTGCGTTGCGTCATCAACTTTCACTCACTGGTTGTGACGCAAGAGGTTTCTAAAAAAATTAGTGTCTCTAATTTTTTTGTCAAAGACTGTAGATAACCTCGCTTTTGGCACTCTAATAGACTTCTACTGACTATTGTCACAATGTAGTAACACTTTACTTGGCTACTGGCAATCGTCACAAACTTGTCTGGTTGGCGTGAGCCCTCCTCTCACATGCAATATTATATTTATTAGAGGTATGTCTGAACCGGACCGTTGTCTTATAAGACCTGCCCTCACATAGTAAATTAACTTACTACCCATACAAAGTTGACTTTCTTAGGGTCAACACATGAATTGCTTCATGTCTCCTATATAATATTTAACCACCATTACACAAGGTGTGTGCGATAGGCTTTACCTATATCGCTTCCGCGTGTAAAGTTATATTTCACTGTTAAGTTAGTGTTTCGTTGTCTATTATGTCCCCTGAACCGAAGTTATCTCCCTTTGATCAATACAATATGTATGTAATTTATGTGTTTGTTTTTCTGGTTGTTTGCGTGTTTGGATGTAATTAATATTCTAATCTAACTTCTAACCTGTGTATCTAACTATCATGTGTATGTATGTTAGTTTTTAAGTGCCCTAATTCGGTTAAACGTGGCCACAAACAAGTGTATAACACTAATTCGTGACTACGTTCCCTTATTATGAACCTTAAAATACTTAATGTAAGATCTAAACTAAATTACACACAACACATTCACAACAGCACATTTTCATCAACGAAAACAAACATTTAACGGAGCCAACAATTAAAAGTCGCGATGAGCAGCAGAAAAACTCACTGATGAATATCACTCTCCCCTGTATATTTCACATTCGCTCTCACTTTCACACTTCTGTTACACGTCTTTCACCCTTAATCCTGTCACACATCTTTTATCCTACCAATTATTTAAAAACCTTGGAGTGACACTGTACAAATTTGGCTCAGTTTGAGAACGTTGAGCTCAATGACTGTGCGACAATCGCTGCACGAGTCATATATTTACATTATATTTACATGCAAGAGAAAGGGTTGATGGTTTGTACCCTTGGTCTTATCAACCACTGTGTTCTACTAAACTACAACTCTAAATACTGACATACTAATACTAATTCTATAACTATGTATTTAGTGTGTTAACTACTTTAATATATTTTGTAATATTAATGCTAAGATATGCTTTCATTAATCCTATTCTTTATCTATTCTAAGGGATGTAATCTAACTAATTAAATGAAATTGATGTGATATGAGTTATGTATCTTTCTGAAATGGGTAATGTGAAAGCAAATTATGTACCTTTACAAAAATGGGTAATGTGAAATATAACACAATTATACCTAATGTTTTTAATTGCAAAACAAGATATATATGACTGATGTTCTTAATCTAAATGGTCTAAATGATGTATGTTCAATTATCTAATATTTTTATCCTATTACGATATAAAATGATGATAATAGTAAATGGTACTGTTTGCTAGATGGTATGGTTCATTAGGATGGAATGAACTGAACTGAAATGAAGCTAAGTGAAAAACAACCTAAATGGTACTATTCCTATCACAACTTTACTCTAGTTTGTAATTAACTATTATTACGTCTAAATAAATATTCTACTTTAATTTTAAGCTAAATAAGTGGGTCAATCACTGAACTATCTAAACTATTAAACAAAATGAAAACTATTATATTTCCTAACCTAACTCTAATTTATCACTATCTTAAAATGTTATCTTACATATCACAATAAGTTTATATACATGGTATTCAGTTCCCTCAGGTTAGTTGTTGCCTGAATGTTTGTACATTGGTTTTATAGGCATACTATATATACACAATAGGCCTGCGTATCTGAAATACATTGCACAGTCATACTTGAGTCCTATGGGTAGTGCACCTGTAGAGTTAGCTGGTGTCGTAGATCACTCTTTTCGTGTCTATATTTACGGACAGTTCTGACACAGTTTTTCTTTGCTTAACACAAATGATTCACCGGAAACACATGTGGAGCTTAGTAAATAACGCACTGTTCCAGTTCACACGGTGATATCTTTGTTTTTCGGAGCGCAGTCCTTCTTTTGATGTCTACGGACACATGGTAGATCACTGTTCTTAGTACATAGTTTAGCACACAATGTCTATGTATTCATACATTATTTTACATAGATTATTATTATGTACTCATTTAATAACTACTACTCTACACTTCTATGTGGAATTTCAGGTATTTCTACCTCAGATGGTAAAATTAGTGACCACCTGTATATCCGGTCATTTCGATGCACACCACTCTGTATGACCGTGATCGGGGAGTTGTCGGTCTGGACAATGCAGTGAACATCCGCCAGAAATCGATGGAGCTTTCTCACCACATAGATGACGCTTAGGGTTTTTCAACTCTGATCTGGAATATCTGGACTCAGCAGGTGTGATCTTACGGTTCACGTAGCAAATCGGGTGGAAGATGCCCTCAAAAAATTGGCCTAGTACTGCTGGCATCTGTCCTAGAATAATAAACGAGCCTAGGATTAGGCAAGCGGAGGATTGGAATATTACAAAAAAGGATTTTCATTTTTGACAATGCAGAAATTAATAATGCATCTTTGACATTTCATTTTACAGATGTTTTTAAAACATTGGAAAATACACTTGTAATTTCCCTTAAATTTGGTATTAGTTTGCTATAGTAATATAATATTCCCAAAAGGCTTCTGACCTGCTGCGTTGTGGTAGGCATGGTCAGTTTCATAATTTTTGTAATAATTCTATTGTCGGTCTCAAGTTGACCCTGTGAAATGACATGACCCAAACAATGAATTTCTTTTAGGCCCAATTCAACTTTGCTCGGTTTGACAGTGAGACCGAAGAGTCGCACTCTGTCAAAGACATGTCTTAGTTTCAGTAAGTGTGTTGTCCAGTCATCAGTATGGAAACATATATCATGCGTATTCTGTAGGCTCACTACATGTATGCATCTTGTCGGATGTGCCAGTCCCACTAATTAGTGTAGTTGCGCTATGTACGTCTGTTGTCTTATCATTAGGTGTGGGTGCACTGTGTTCGTCTGTCTCTACTCCTGTCTCTTGTCGTGAACAGTAAAGTTTCAACCTGTTGACATGGAATATCTTTAAGTGTCCGTTTATCGATATTTCATAGTCAACATTTGAAATCTTACGTACCACCTTGAATGGTCCTTGCCATTTTATTTGTCTGGAAGTAACTGAAGTATGTTTTGATCTGGTTTACGACCAATTGTTCAAGCACCCTTGTTTGTGTATTGGTAAATTTGACCCTCCCTCTCAAAGGTCTAGACGTTAGAGTAGAAGGTAGTACTTTAGCTGTGAGATGTCTACCTTTATGTAATAATTGTTGACCGATATTACAAACACGATAAAATAATTTCATATCATTCCAACACTCTGGCCAATGAAAGTGAGTCTGAAATCTAGGCCTGGTTTTGTCTTCTGCCAGGTGACCAGCAAGCGTTGATTCATGTGCAGTTTTTTGCACAGTTAGGCGGTGTTGTACAGGTCGCACCGTTTGCTGATTCTCATGGTTATCAGTTGTAAAATATCTAGTAAGAAAGCCATTATTAGGTTTAAAGAACCATGAGACATTTTTTGTTACTTTGGCTCTTTCTTTCATTAATTTTAAATAAGGAGACACACTAGGATCATCTTTCTGCTGTTCAATGAATTTCTGTCTGTTGGTATCATCTGTGCCAGATGGAGAAAGCACCAGTAGTCTCTCATCTTGTAGTGTGTCTTGATGTTTTACAGTGTCTGCTCTGGTTGTTGCATTAGCTGCATTTAATCTTTCCCATGCAGCTATTTCATCACTAGTACATTGTTTCAGTTGGGGTAAGCAACCCAAAATCAAATCAGTACAAGGGTTGTCAAGTATTGCACAAGTAAAGGTACCAGAAAGGAAAGGAGTGTTAATACGGGCTTTGGCCAAAGGGTAAATTTCAATGTTACCCGAAAAGGTTCGGCATTTGACAGAGCCACCTGTATAGTCATCTGGACTCACCAGTTCCTTTCTAAGACCAATAAGGGTGCTGCCGCTGTCCAGCAAACATTGGCATGGTCTGTCGTTGACCATTGCATTGTGGAACACTAACTTGCCTCTGGAGGCTAATGCTGCATTTACACTCTCAGTTGAGCATGGTACTGTATGTCCACATTCTAATTTTCCGTCTGCATGAAATTGGTAACATTGGTCACAATTGTTAAAGCTTAACACATCGTTCACACAACAGACATCTTCAGACTCTTTGAAAGGTAATACATTCTCAACTTCACACTCAGTCTCACTACCACTATCAGAAGAAGTATCAATCAAAATAGCATTGTTGGCTTTCATACGTTGGCGGCCAAGGCACTTATTTGAATAATGGCCATAGCTGGAACAAAAAAAAACATTTGATTTTACGCCTGTATGCAGATCTTTTATTTTGTTGCTTCTTGATAACATTTTCAAGATGCGCCGGATAGTTTGGCGATTTGTCACACATCGAATAAGTGTCATGCAAAAGTTGACAGTAAATACATTTTGACACTTTCCTATCTTTGATGTCGTGTTTCTGAAAGGGTTTTCTGTTACTCTGATAGTTTTTTGGTTGGTCTTTCACAAAGGAAACTATTTCAGAGTCATTTGAAGTCTTAAAAATATCTCTGTTAGAAGAAAAATATGCTGAGCCTTTCTTTTCAAACTGCTTGATGTTTTCAATGTCTGACTGCTGCAAAAATTTAGCAAAAGGAGATGGTATAGTGGATATAACTTTATCCATAGCTATTACATTTTTTAATCTATCAAAGTCTTTTCCTATGTTAGCTGCTTTAAGCCACCTATTTAGTACACTCTGAACATTTGAGACGTAATCAATAAAAGTCTCACTAGGTTTAGGTCTTAAATTTGAGAACTGAACCTGATACCCAGGGGCATCAAGTAAAAAGTGCTGCATAATCCTATCATGGATGTATTGATAGTCAGATCTAAGCTCAATTGGTATAGATTCTATCACTTTAAGGGGCTCACCACTCAGATTTTTCATATAAATCATAGCCCACATCTCTATTGGAACTTGGTGATATTTGAATTGATACTCTACATTCTCTGTCCAGGCTGATATGGAATCCTCTTTACAATATGGTTTTATAATATTTTTGTATTTATTGAACTTATTTTACTCTTGTTGACTTTTTAATTTAGTGGCAGAGATCTCTGCGTGTGAGTCCACATCCATACCTTTCATCTTCAACTTGTATTTGCTTTTCCTTAACTCTAGCAATCTCATCTATCTCTTTTTGCTTCAGTTCTCTCTCTTGATCTAATTGCTTTTGCTTTAATTCTAGTTCTTTATGTTTAATCTCTATTTCTTTCTGTTTATTTTCCTTATCCTGTTCTACCTGTTGTTGCTTAATCTCCTTATCATATTCTAATTGTTGTTGCTTGATGTCCTTATCATGTTCTAACTGTTTTAGCTTGATGTCCAATTTTTTTTGTTTTGTTATCTCAGCTAGTTGAGCAATCTCCTTTTGATGTTGTCTATCTCATTCTCTTTCTTGTGCGCGTTCGTCTCTTTCCGCATCCTTTGCTTCTTTAAATTTCCTATCAGCATATTCTTCAAGCTCTTTACCTGTGTATTGTAATTGCTTACCAGTTTTTATAAAGTCCTCTAATGTTGCCATGTTGGTAGGTAATCAGCTATACTGAACTCTCTAATCACTTATTTTTATTTGCTATATTATGTTAATATCTGAGCACTGCCAATTGCACTCTTTATGTATACCTGAAAAATTTAATCCTGACAAAAAACCAGAGCACAAAAGTATGCTAATGTATCACAAGCTGAAAAAGAGATGCACTATTAATCACATTGCATGCCAAAAATATTGAGTATACTCAACTTAATGTTCCCGAGAATCAGGGAACAGCGATCCGGCAACACAGGTCACCTTG
This sequence comes from Cepaea nemoralis, assembly GCA_014155875.1. NCBI lineage: Eukaryota > Metazoa > Mollusca > Gastropoda > Stylommatophora > Helicidae > Cepaea > Cepaea nemoralis. Next base: position 657,627 of record JACEFZ010019187.1, read on the forward strand.
TTTGGCACTTTGGCATAGACACACGTTTTGTAATCAGGACACCTTGTTTGGCACACCGACATACACATGTGTTATCTGCTCAGCTGTTGTTCACCCTGATTTACAGAGCAGCAATAATTAACAGCTGGTAAACAAAATGATCTTCTAGACAAATTGGGACAATGACAATGACAAGCCCACGAACAAACAGAATTTGGGTTAATTAATATTTAATGTCAATGTCTTGTCTTCGTTCTACCCGTATATGCCTTTCGTCACTATCCTAGTTTAGTTTATGTAAGTGTTGTGCAAACAAAGTCTAATTTGCCTAGCCAGAAAGTAGTCCCATCGTGACAGTAAACGAAGGAGAAAGTACAAACAAAACTATCCATAACTGCTTTTAAATAAATAAAAATATCATAATAATGTTTAAATAAATAAATATATTCAATTACTAACTTAAATAAACAAATAATAAATAATATAATGTACAGATTCAGGCGGGCAGCCGCTTGACGATTTTGTAAACACTTGAATGCTGGATGCAAATGGCGTAGGAAAACTGCTTGTCAATTCTCCTACGTCAGACGCGCAGCGCTATTTTTAGCTTGCAAAAATCGATAATGTCGGCTTGCTGTGTATCGTTCCGCCATGAATCATCTTTGGTACACATTCATAAATAAATAGGTAAGTACATAAATAAATGCAAGAAAATAAGAATATCAATACTTACAATTTTGAAGAACACATGATTTAACTAAACAATCAATTCATAAACACAATTACACAATATATTTCGTCACGATAGGCACAAACTTAGCCCGCAACTTGTTCTTGTTTGCACAAATTACCGTCACTGACACAAATTAAACCCTAGTCTGGAGCCGTGGAAGAGTGGATTGGCTTGACTTTTCGTACAAGCACCACTTCTGACACCACATTAATCCTTAGCTGTGGGTATTAGCTTGGCTCTTTCGTCCAAGCACCACTTCTGACACCACATTAATCCTTGCCTGTCAACAACTCATGTGCTAGGCATCATCGGATTCTTCTCCCACACCATACAAGACACTTGCAAGTCGTGTGCGAGGAAAATACATGGTACATTTTATTGCCGTTGGCTCGTTACATTGATATGACAGTCGCTATTAAACCCACACACAAAGCCACAGAATTCCCTATCACTAGTTTTCTAAAGCCTATGCTAATTCTCTATCTATTTGGTTACACAAAACTCCTATCAACTATTCTATGATCTGAACACTACAAGTCCTGTCTCCCGTCTGACGATTCTCCTCGCGTGGTTACACACCACGCGGAGGGACCTTGAATCGTCCTTTGCCTTTTGCATGTCAGGCCACTCGCCATGCTTACATTCGCTTCTCCTGTTGAGTGGCGTTCGTGGCTATCATGTAGGCGGGATGCTGTCGTGACCAGAGTGCTTACCCTCTGGTCAACGCCTCCGTGTCTCATGAGAGAACCAGTTACCCATCTCCCATTTCACCATATCCCCTGCCCTTACCTCGGGGCACCGTATCACCTCTTGGTCTCCTCGAGGTTGACTGCTCTTCCCGGTGGAGGGGTTGCGTTCCAGTCTTTGACACAAAATGCCACTCCACTCTGGCCTCTGACATCTCTACCAGAATAAATGAAAATACTTCCATTTTCAGCTGTAAAATGTCCCTTGCCGCTCCAGCGATGTTCACTAATTCCTAAAATTTGAATCTTTAACCTCTCAATCTCATCACACACTACTTTAAGCTTTCCCTCATACAGACTTCTCACATTCCACGTTGCTATTCTCACTCTGTTTCTTAGTCTGACACGGGGGATTTCCTTGGTAACACAGTCAGGATTATCTCTGTCATCACGATTACTAGTACTGGTCCCTGTGTCACACTCTTCCCCAGTGTTATCTGATCTGCCTGGCCTGGGGGTCTTGCCACCAGATCTCTTTCTTATTATGTTTTCTTTCATGGTTGTTATGGTTTCTTGGCAAGTTTTGCAGAAGGTAGTTTGCCATTGCTTTCCTTCTGGGCAGTGACTGTACTAGTCGGTGGCCACAGCCATTGTCTCTACTGATGAGATCATCTGCCTATCGCCGCAGAGTGCAAGACATAACCAACAACAATCTGTCGGCTGCTCTCACACTCCATCCACCACCTGCTTCCATGGCTTCACGTAACCCTGATCGGGAGGCTAAACGGGTACTCCACCTTGCCCAAGGGTGTCCCGTAGACTAACGGAGGAAAGGAGGCGTCTTACATCTCCTTTGACAGGGGATACCCCTACCCCGCTAACCAGGTCAGGCTTGAACCAGTGGGGGATGGGTCCTGAAAAGGACATGAGAGTCATCCTTACCAAAGGTGCTACCAATGCCTGACACCCCATACCCCCCAATGACAGAATGTACAATCAAGGCGAGAGACAGGCAGTGTTAGAGATCAGTTGGAGCCAACCTTTATTGTGGAGATGGCACTTGATTGATTGAACCCTAATATCAGTGAGTACTACTGTATGAACCAGAAGCTAAAATAATTACTAAAAAACTACAGGTGCTTATTAATTGATGCGTATAAATTGGGACTAAAATGGTTTGAAAGAATCACCAGTGTGGAGCTCACGGAGAGAACTAATCAAATCCCAGTGAATTAAGAGGTGAGGAAAAGATGCTGGTGCTGGGTAGGACACAGTTTGGAAAACTTGTTAACATTATAACTAGAGATTCCTACCTCTGTGCCCAAAGTCAATATAGGGGGACCTAAAGCACTTGGAGGAGAGAATTACAGACAGAGATGAATAATATTGGGAAACATGGAGGTAGTTTCAGAAGAAAGCAAAGGATAGGAAGGCTTGGCGTGAGACAGTTGAATCCATTGTGTACTCCACTGAGGGACTAAAAGCAGTTGCAGAAGAAGAATTGTAACACGATCCATGGAGGTTAGCATGACTGAATGGATAAGAACGCTTGTTCTTAAACTTGCAGTGTGCTGATGCTGAGGTACTGGGGCCAACTCCTACCCTGGTCATTTGGACTAAAATGTTGACTTCTCATTCTTGACTTAAAGACATAAATGACAAGTATCTCTGAAGTCGGAGTGGGTTTACCTGATGGCGAGGGACACTGGTAATAGGTAAAGTTGCATGCAAAAATCAGTCCAGTGCACTAGAGGAAGTAGCACATGGGCTATGCTTGAATTCAAAGTAAATACAGGGAGACCCCGCTATATGTTGCTTTGGTCTACGTCGTTTCGCTCTAATGTTGTCACATAGGGGCATAACTTTACGTCGCTACATTTTGCCATAACGTCATTTTAGAGCCAGTCGTGGTTGGTTTGAGCGCTTTATGAAGTGTTCACACCTGCACAACATTCAGACAACAGGTGAAGCGGGGAGTGCTGATACTGCAGCTGCAGGGCGTTTCCCTGCAGAGTTACAGGCCATGATTGAGGAGGGCGGTTACTCTCCCAAGCAATTTAGCAAGTTGTCTAATTAGGACCAAATACAACTCGACGTGCAGAGAGCTCAGCAGGAAGAGGAGCACCCTGTTGCAATCCTCAACCTTGAATTTTGACAGCTGAACATTTGTCACAATTCTTTAAATTAATTGATGTGGCAATGGACATAATAAATGAGAATGACCCGAACAGAGCTCCAAAGTGTTGAGGGCGGTAACAAGCGCTATCAACTGTTAAAAGGAGCTTTACTTAGAGAAAAGGAAAAAAGGCTTTGCAACAGACATTGGACAAACGTTTTGTTCAGGCAGAGAAGAGCCAGGAAAAGAGGTAGGAAGAGATTACAGTGTCATCCCCAGATGAAGAGACAGAATTTAATGTCTCTGCTTCCCAATAACTCTACCACTCACCCTCCAACCCAGCTCTATTTAGCCAATAAATATTAACAACCATCAAAATAAACATTACATAATACACTGTATTTCATTTAATTATATGGGAAATAGTGTTTCGCTATACTTTGTTTCACTTAAAGTTGCATTTTCCAAGAACGTAACCCTGACGTTAACCATGGCCTCCCTGTATACGCACACACACAAAACATAACCCATCACTCTTATTGCCTCAGGAACTTTGTTCAATTCCAGTGTAATTCAGAAACTGGAAACTATTTTCCCTGTGTTTATTAATTTGATTATGTATCCTTCTGTTACAGATATAAACGAATGCCTCAACAACAAAACATGTGATCAAGGGTGTCTGAACACATACAGGTCATACAGTTGTTACTGCAGGCCAGGGTTTAGACAGAGCCAGACAGACCCCCGAGCTTGTGTTGGTAATGTTGTTTTCTGTTGTTTTGAAAACCAATTATCATGTGCATACCAGGCAGTGTAGATAGTCATGTTCCTCTAGAAACATCAGTCTACTGTGTCCTTGATAAGTTCAGTCACTGGTTAACTTCTGAACTGATGTGGATCATTAAGTATTCAGTAGTCATGTGAACAAATATTGCTTTACAGACAGGTTGTACTTTATATATGAAAAAACCCTGGCATTAAGTAATTATGGCATTACTGATAAGCTATTTTTCATACAGTAGGTGTTCATGACATTAAGTATTTAGCTGAAGTGTGAACAAATATTACTTTAAAGTCCATCCATCATGTGCCATGCCGGTAAGAGTGGGTGGTCATGTTTGCCATCTCACTTGAGTCATAGATCAGCTCTGTGTTTCTGTCTTGACCAATGCCACATGGCCAAGCCATCCAGGTATTTACTTCTCGGTCTTCCTCATGGTCTCTTCCCTTCGATCTTGGCAGTTGTCACCAAGTTCTCTAATTAATTTCTTCTCATAACATGCCCAAAAAATTTTGACTGTCTACATCTAATTACTCTAATCAGCTTATGATCTTCATTTGTTTCTTGAAGAACTTCTTCATTAGTTTTTCTGTCTGTCCATGGTATTCTTTGCACTTTCCTCAAAAACCACATTTCCACAGCCATCAGATGTTTTTCAGCTTGACTGTTCATTGTTCACGCTTCACATCCATACAAAAGTACAGGTTCTATGTAGCACTTCAACACTATTTTTCTCTTTTCAATTGATATCTTATTATTGGTCAGTATGTTTATCATCTTGCAAAAGGCTACTTTCGCAATGGCAATTCTTTTTCTATTTTCTTCGAGGCATCGCCCATAAGATGTTATGACTGTTCCGAGATAACTGTACTGATTCACTTGATTAAGAATGTGCCCATTTACTTGTATTGTGGTATTTCCTTCTTTCCAGTGACGACCATAATCTGTGTCTTCTTACAATTCAATCCTAACCCTAGTTGTTCACTGTGTGCAACAACCACATCTACTAAATGTTGCAGGTCCTGTTCATTGTAATGGTTGTAAAATATATGACAGACACATATGGCATTCAGCATTTAGCAGTAGTGTGAAGACATATTACTTAAAATAAGATTGAAATATATAGTATGTACTAACAGCATCCAATTTTATAAGAAAACACTGTTGGAACTACATCGGCCATGTACTCAGAATGGACAAGACAAGACTTCCCTACAAAGCCCTCATATGGTCACCAGTAGAGAAAATAAAACGGGGAAGACCAAGAGAGACTCTGCATAGAACCATCATCAGAGAAGGCTCATTCAACAGCCCAGTGAGCATCCAGGATCTACAACGGGTAGCAGCGAACCGCCAGACATGGAGAGCCATGATGTCTGCCCTATGCGCCGCCTTAGGCTCAATAGGAAAGACTAACTAACTATCTAACAGCATTGAGTATTTAATCACAGAGTGAAGACATATTACTTAAATTAAGGTTGAACTATATATTGTATGTACTGACAGCATTAAGTAATTAACATTTGTGTGAAGACATGTTTATTAACATAAGGTTGAGCTGTATATAGTATGTACTGACAGCATTAAGTAATTAGCAGTAGTCTGAAGACATATTACTTAAAGTAAGAGTGAACAATATATAGTGTTACTGACAGCATTAAATAATTAACAGTAGTGTGAAGACAACATAAGGTTGAACTGTATATAGTAATAATTAGCAGTAGTGTGAAGACATTACTTAAAGTAAGGTTGAACTATATATAGTATGTGCTGACAGCATTAAGTACTTAGCAGCAGTATGAAAACATATATCTTAAAGTAAGATTGAACTGTATATAGTATGTACTGATGCAGTAGAAAGATTGTACGGTGTACAGAAGATGCGGATGGCATTAAGTATTTAGCAGTGGTATTGAGAAATATGATTTCTTCTTCATTCACCTTCAGTTGTCAATATGAAAAAAAAAAAAAATAAAGCAGCAGTTAACTTAAGCTTGTTGATATCCACATAGAGTTTGTCCTCAGGTGGAACAGATGTAGACCAAAATATTTTTCTCTATTCTGCAAATGTTGGACACTCCTGCAACAAATGTTTAGCTGTAATTTTACCACTTCTACAGTTACATTAAAATACGATTTACTGGACTGCTGTACAATACATTCGTAAATATGTGAGTCTCAGCTATAGAATCAAGAAGAAGGCATAAGATTTGTGTTCAGAATATTCTCAATTTTATCATTATTCTACTGTTGCAATATGCTTAGCAAGGTGGAGAAAGGAATGTTTCGTGTGGAATGGCTCTCATCGCTTCAGAGGTCACAGATTGTGAGAATTGTATGGATATTTTGTCCTGGCCATGCGGGTGTACGGGGGAATGAACAGGCTGATAGGCTAGCAGGGAAATGCACCTCTTGGTGGTATCTTGCCTATGTCCAAGAGGGAGGTGGTCGTGCGCTTGTGGGACCAGGTGGAGAAGGCGGAGGAACAGATTGAGAACCCATATGTGGAAAGAATGAGATTGCAGGGGTTCTGGAAGAATCTCAAAACTGAGAGGGAAGACCAGGAGAACTTTTAATCAGATAGCGGTGGGAACAATTAGTAGTATGACTCTTCGCTGGCTGTTGAACGAGGGAACTGAGCACGTATGGGAATGTCCTTAACTCAACTCAATTCAACTCTACTGTTACATTTATTAAATAAAACATATACATGTCTGTTGAGATAGATGTCATGTTTTGCCATTATTTTACTGTTGCAGTTATTAACTTGTAACCTTTGACTGTCCATTGATGTGTGTCAATTGTGCCCACAGACATAAATGAATGTGAAGAGAGAACATCAGGCTGTACACAGGAGTGCACAAACACAGCAGGAAACTACACATGTTCATGTAAACAGGGCTACACACTGGGCACTGATGGGAAAACATGTATCATTGGTGAGATATCCATCATGTAATTTTATACATTCTTGTCTCATATTCTTCTAGTTTCTTTCCATCTTTGCTTTTTTCTTTTCTTATTTCTTCTTCAGGCATTATCTGTTCATTCAGAATGAGTCTTAGTCATTTTAATCTTCTGAATTTCATTATGATAAAAATGCCTGCTGTTAATGTTTGTGCACTTGTTTCATTTTTGCTGTTAACCTTCAGTTTGTTGAATGACTTGATTCAGTTCTTGATTAGGGCAACACTTCTGTTAACTCTTTCTGTAACAGGAAGGAGTAAAATAACATTCTGAGACTAAATGTGTTACAATAAGAACTATTGAGAAATGGAGTTAATGTTACAAAAACATTGAAAGCCACAGCTGGGATGAGCTGGGTAAAAGTTGCCACTGTCTGTGGCTGAAAGTGCCCATAAATATTAACTATTTTAGTGATGTCGTCTTCTTCTCATAGTCCACGCTGTGTGGCTTTGGTGATCATGTGTGTTTGCAGCCTTCTGTCTCTTGTGCTGCGAATTATTTCTGAATCCAAGATTCTTCCAAACCATGATGTCAAACTGTCTGGCTTCTTCTCTCTTGGTATCCCCTCTGCCTCTCTTCCCCTTCAACTTTCCCATTGTGATGACATACTCCAGATTTCCCCTTCTCAAGAATGTAAACTGTCTTCTTCTGATGCGAGTAACTGGTTCTCTTTGTGAGATATCCTCATTTGTCTGTCTGTCCGTCCACGGTATTCTCATCACTCGTCTGTAAAACTACAGCTTCCACATAATTTCAAACTTGTCTGCTAATTAGTCATGTCATATAGTCATGTAAGGAGTAATTAATCAATGATTTATTCATGTAAGGAGTAATTAATCAATTATTTATTCATGTAAGGAGTAACTGATCAATGTTTTCGTCATTTTATGGGTAATTGATCAATATTTTAATAATGTAAGGAGTAAGATTAATGTATAGTGCATTGCCACAAATGAATTAAGCATAAATTGTGGAAGTTGTGTGCGAGATCACATTTTGCGGTACTCGATTTTAAATATTGACAAACAATTCTTAGAATGCAGTTGACTAAGGAGTAAATTACTGTCATTCTTCAAGATCTGAACATTGGAAAACACTAGCTCATAAACAGTCTCACTGTCTAGGCAAACGTGAAATACTTTTGGCATATTAAACGTCCCAGTGGCTGGGAGAGAACAGTGATAGAAGGCCCTCTTACTGGAAGAAGAGGCAGAAGTCTGCCAGTAGAAATATGGACACAGGACATTGCAGACACCTCATACAGGAGTGTAGGGATCAGGACAGCAGGCAATGGATCGAAACATGTTTCAGCCAGCCATGATGACAGCGATGTTCGGCAAAGGACCTGCTACATGATGATAATGACGTTAGATGTGTATCCAATTATAGTGCAATGAGGATAGCCAGTATTTATACATCTTTGGTTTCTGCTGAGGCAAATGGAGTACTTATGTGCATGTGCATGTCCTGAATACAGTGACTTTGCTTCTTGTATCCAATAGCCAATACTTTCAGCTTGTGGTAACTAACCCTGATTGGTTTGATCAAGGTGCCAACATCTCATCACAGTGTGGACAGTGTGAACAAGCCTGTTCAACTACCAATGGTCAAGTGTCTTGTAGCTGTAATATCGGGTACAGAATCAGTGACAGTGATCCTAGCAGATGTGTTGGTAAATGTTTACATGTAGCTGTGTGTGTAAAGTAGCTTTGTGTAGTTATACAAGTTGAGGGGATACTTTAAGCTAAATACATGCTGTGTGGGTGTATATGCAAACTTTGTGAGGACAGAATTCCCAGAAATTCCAACTACCTCTTGGAGTTCTTTAACAGTAAGAAAACATTTATTTGTATCTGTTTTCTTTTGATATATAACTGATATGCCTTAGATATCCATGAAGTTAAGAAATGTGTGTGTGTGTCAGTGTGTGTGTATGCATGTGTGTGAGTGAGTGAGCTAGATAATTAGTTATTGTCTTTGATTGATCTTTATTTTAGAAGGGTTACAGTTGGGCATGCAGGCCCGTCTTACATTCGGCCCTTCCAGTCACTCATCTTTCGTGCATCAATAGTGCATAATACATTCACATAGGAAAGAAACATTGTCAAATGAATGTTGTAATCATAAACAATGCATATTACCATGTTATCAGATACATCCCCTACCCACCCACACATCTCCCAAGCACCACACATCCACCACACACACATCCCCCACACCCCCCCCCCCCACACACACAAAAACCACACCCAGGAACACACACACACACACATATATATATATATATCACCCACCCACACTTCCCCCACCTGCACACATATCCCCCCATACACACATCCCCCATCCATCCTCAACCCACACACACTCACCCATCCACACATTCTCAACCCATCCACCCACACACCCCCAACCACTCAGCCAAACACACATCCCCTGCCAACCCACACATCCTGCACACACCCCACACATATCCCCACCAACACTTCTCCCACCCACACAATCACCCCCACCCACACACACATCCTGCACCCACCCACTCACATCCCCCACTCACAAGCATCTCCCACACACACCCACCAATCCACCTACACACCCCCAATCACCCATCCCCCAAACACACATCCCCCACCTACATACACCCCCTACCTACATACACATCTCCCCACCCACACACATCTCCCCACCCACACACATTTCCCCCACCCATACACACATCCCCACAAACATCGCCCACCCGTACTCGTCCCTCAACCACTCACACCCACACATACCCTACCCACCCATCAACACATAGATCCCCCACCTACCCATCCATTTCTTTGTCTTCCATGTCTTTGAAAATGGGAGCACATGGCTGCTGCTCGCTCTGCCTGGTGTAGTCAAATTTTTGCTGGTGCAGTAACCTTTCAGCAGCTGTGAATCAATACATGTATGGACAGATTATGTGAAATACCTTTATGATGATAACAGAGACAAACAGTGTGATATTAGATTTAATAATGAAGGACCGCCAATTTTGGAGATGGAGGTTCGAAATGTTCTTAAGCATATGAAAGCTGGCAAGGCCCCCGGTGCAGATAACATCACAACAGAAATTATTAATGCTTTAGAAGAATTTGGACTAGAGCAAGTCACCAGACTGCTGAACACATTATATGATACTGGAGATATACCTCCTGAATTATGTAACTCTGTATTTATTGCAGCCCCAAAGAAATCAGGAACCTTGGAATGTGATCAACATAGAACAATTAGTATAATGAGTCACATCACAAAGATTTTGCTAAGAATTATCATGCAAAGAGTGAGGAAGAAGATACAACCTGAAATAGGGGAAGAACAATGTGGGTTTGTAGAAGGAAAGGGTACAGTAAATGCTGTGTATATGCTGCGAACAGTTATTGAACGTGCTATAGAAGTAAACAAGGATATACATCTTTGCTTTATTGACTATACAAAGTCTTTTGATAGAGTTAGACATGTCAACATGGTGGATATGCTTGCAGATCTACAAATTGATGGGAAAAACATTAGACTTATAGAAAACATATATTGGAAACAACAAGCTGCAATAAGGATTGATAATGAAGTGGGACAGTATCAGCCAATTAAGAGAGGTGTTAGGCAGGGATGTGTGATGTCTCCAGATCTTTTTTCCCTATACAGTGAAAATATTGTCAGAAATGTAGAGGATATAAATGGAATCAGCATTGGAGGACGAAACATCAATAACATTAGATATGCAGATGATACAGTATTAATTGCAGACAATGCGCAGGACCTGCAACAATTAGTAGATGCGGTTGTTGTACACAGTGAGCAACTGGGATTAGAATTAAATTGTAAAAAGACTCAGGTTATGGTCGTCACTAGGAAGAAATAAGTGCCACAATGTAATATACAAGTAAATAGAAATATTCTTCAACAAGTGAATCGGTACAATTATCTTGGAACAGTCATAACATCTGATGGGAGATGCCTTGAAGAGATTAGAACAAGAATCGCCATGGCAAAAGTAGCCTTTAGCAAGATGAAAAACATTCTGACCAATAAAAAGATGTCAATTGAAATGAGAAAAAGAGTGTTGAGGGGATACATAGAGCCTGTTCTTTTGTATGGATGTGAAACTTGGACAATGAGCAGTCAAGCTGAAAAACATCTGATGGCTACAGAAATGTGGTTTCTGAGGAAAATGCAAAGAATACCATGGACAGACAGAAAAACCAATGACCAAGTACTACAGGAGACAAATGAACATCGTAAACTGATTAGAGAAATTAGACGTAGACAGTAAAAATTTTTTGGACATGTTATGAGAAGAAATGGATTGGAGAACTTGGTGACAACTGGCAAGATCAAAGGGAACAGACCAAGAGGAAGACCGAGAGGAAAATACCTGGATGGCTTGGCCACATGGCATGGACGAGACAGGAACACTGAGCTGATCCACGACACTGGTGATCGAGTGAAATGGCGAGTCATGACCGCCCATGCTTTCCGGCATGGCACATGATTGATTGATTGATTGAATCAAAGAAGCAACTCAGAGACTTGTTGTATAGAAGCACCTGAAGCTTCCGCTGTCTGTAAAACAGTCAGCATTAATCTGCCCTCACCGAAACCGAGGTTTGCCATTTTCAGGTAGGTCTCATCAGCCGCCTCTATACCCACTGAAAGATGACAGTGGGGTCTTTATCGGCTGAGATAAATACATGATATATAAATAGATACTGCCAGGCCAACTAGCATGTGGGTGATCATGTCTCTCCTAAAGTCATGTTCTGAAGCAGTATATGTACCCATTCATGTGCTGATAATTTCCCATGCCCTGATGCATGACTTCCCAGATCTCCTCTCTCTCCTCCTCCCTCCTATCTCCCTCCCACCCCTCCCCCTCTTTTTCTCTCTCCATCTTTATCTTCATCCCTTTTCTCTCTTGGCTTCTCTCTCTGTCTCTGTGTGTGTATGTGTGTGAGTGTGTGTGTGTGTGTGTGTGCCTTATATTTCTTTATATACTGAATTTAATACATAAATAATAAATACTTATTCTCAATTGCAGATGTGGATGAATGCAGCCAGGAAAGTAGCTCCCCTTGCAGCCAGAATTGTTCCAACACAGTGGGCAAATTTGAATGCTCATGCTATCCTGGGTACAGTCTGGCCATTGATGGAGTCACGTGTTTGGGTGAGTAGAGATTTTAAATGTCTGGTAATTTCTGTTGCTGTGTAGGAATAAGAAGTGGGCTTGTACCATGTAGTACAGTTGGCAATGTTTGTATTAAAGAGTGATAAGTGAATTTAGCAGTATAATTAGTGGATCGACTGGCACCTTGCTGTCTTAACAGACGATAGTTTGTTACATTGTGCTTCAAAAAGATATAATAACTACAACCCATGGCGGTAGCGAATGTGACTGAGCAGACCAATTTGCACTGTAAATGTTCGTTCACAGTGGGTGCATGTGAACACATGGTCATTTTCACCATCATGCACCATCTTACATCTCACATGCTTGGTGTGTGAGTTATCTGCAATAATTTTCTAATTTGTCTTTATTCCATTTCTCTTATTTGCCCTCCATGCAACACATTCAGTGGCAACTTGCTCTCAATGTGCATTATCAATGCCTGTATCAATCATGTCCCACTTACACACATCTTTGTATCGTAGTAGAGGCCGACCCTGAGATCTCTTACCCATCTGTAATTCACCAAAAAAGATGTCCTTTGATATTCTACCATCATCCATCCTCCTAACATGTCCTATCTATCTAAGTCTACACTGAGCATGGAATAAACCATCACACAACCTGATCTTTCCAATACTTCAGTATTTGTGATTTTGTCTTGCCACTTAATACCAAGTATTCTTCACAGACACCGCATATGAGCACTAAGGATACAGGCTTGATTGACAATGACTTTTGTTTTGGCAGTAAGCTTCCTGTTCTCCCAGACCCTTTTTGTTAACCTGTTCATTGTTATTGCTGCTTTACCAATCCTGATGTTGATTTCCTGATCTAGGGATAATTTGCTATTTACCTCTGATCCTAGATATGTAAAATGGTCTACTATCGCTAGTTTGGTGTCGTCAATAAAGATTGATGGTACCCCATGTGCACTTTGTGACATAATCTGTGTCTTCTTTTTGCTAATTGTTAAACCAAATTCAGAATAAGCCTTGGAGAAAGCAGATAGTAGACGTCGTAATTCTTCCTCAGAGTGGGTTGTAATTGCAGCATCATTTGCAAAAAGCAACTCTCTGATCAGTACCCTCCTAGTTTTGGTCTTGACCTTCAATCTCTGAGCATTTTAGAGGCTGCCATCTGAGCATGAGTGAATGTATATACCACCATCCTGATCACGAAAGGCATATTTCAGTAGAAGTGAAAAGTATATTCCAAAGAGGGTGGGGGATAGTACCAACCTTGCTTAACTCCACTCTTGATTTCAAACACCATCAAACTTGATTATACCCTTCATGCCTGTGTGGAATGATTCCACAATAGACAAAAGAGTTGGTGGGTAGCCAATCTTCTTTAGTGCCTTGAACAGACCCTCATGACTGACCAAATCAAATACCTTTGTCTCCCCCGATGTGTCTCCACCTTGACGTGGTGGGGGAGCTTGCGTGTCCCATCGACCCCATTTGCCTGCCGATGGATGAAAAACTACATATCGGACAGCTTATGGGATAGGGACCAGACTAAGAGAGACACAACCTGCTGCTCTGCAGGTAAGACTGAGGATAGCAGTCAAAAATTTAAATCAGGTGCACGAAGGCAGAAGTTCTTGGTCCGGACAAAACTCTTAAGGCTCCCTGTCGAGGGCTGTGGCGTGATACTGAGCAAGCTACATACTCAGGTCTGATACATGTTCGAATGCTCTCAGCTGGGGGATATGAGAGATTCCCGGATGAGAGGGCCAGGCCGTTTCTCGTTCACTGCTGCACGAAGGTAAGGTGCTGAGCTGGCAGCACATGTAGCCTACCTCGTGAGCGAGTACAAAAAGTCAGAAAAGTGCTCCAGTCGAAGGAAATGGTTACAAACACTGTCTGTATCTAACTCATAGAGAGTGTAGACAAAAGTGGAAGAACGTCTCAATGACGCGAAATGGAACGCACGGCTAGCCAACCTATTGCGTGGTCTAAAGCAAAAGCGTACCGAGTGGATGTCGCTCGCAGTCTGACCGCTCCTGGTGTGTGCTTGAGCGATCGGTGGCAAGCGAGATGCCCAACACAGGGAAGGGAGGAACTAAAGCAGCCATGAGCAGGACGTGGCAACACCTCGGGGAAGCCTGGGCTCAGAGCAATATGTGCCGGCTCTGCAATTATGGAAGCCTCCTTGGATAGCGAGGGAATGCCCATGGTCTACCCCTGCCTTCTCTTGAGGGCCGACCGTGATGTCGTTGATCGTTCTATCTTGACCAGCTGAGATGTTGGTGACATCACAACAGTCTAACGTGCCTCGAAACCAGAGGAAGGCTAACCTCATTAAAAGATGCCCGCCAGAAGCCGGAAGTGTCGTCCTACGGGTGGCAAACTAAAAATTGACACTATGCAATTACGTCCAAGTGAAATGTCTCGTCCGAATGTCTCTCGTGCTAGGAACAGCTCTGACTACCTAGTTTCCGAATGCTGCTCTTGTTCAGAACAGCTCTGACTAGGTAGTTCTCCGAATGTCAGTTGTGCCTGGAACAGCTCTGATGGGCGCAACGACAAGCACATGTCCGAAAACTCGCTGAGTGGATGCCGTCTGCAAACCTGTCTGGTTTGTGCGGGAATGGCCCGGGGCAAACGAAATGACCAATATATTGAAGTGAGGATTTAAAGCAGCTATGAGCAGGACATGACGATTTCCCTCTGTGAGCCCAGATCCAGGGCGCTATGTGTCAGCCCTGCAACTATGGAAGCAACCTTGGATGGCGGAAAATGCTATGGACTGTCCCTGCCTTCCTTTGAGGGACGACCGTTGTCTTCGACCGTTCAACCTTGGCCAGCTGGATTGTAGATGGCACCACAAAAGTGAGAGTCTCCCAGGAATGCTACCTTGTCAAAAAAGCACGCTATTGTCGGATGTGTTGGCCTACGGGTTTCGGCCCAAGGGCGCATAACAGACACACCGCAATCACATCTGAAAAAACACTCCGGATGAATGAAAAGAAGAAGAAGAAATACCTTTGTGAGGTCGATGAAGGCAATAAACAGTGGTTGATTCTGGTCACAGCATTTTTTTTTGCATATGTCGCAATGAGAATATCATATCAATGGTAGACTGGTTCTGTCAGAAGCCACACTGTGATTCGAGGTAGACTTGATCTCCCAGGACTTGAAGTCTGCATAGAACAATTCTGGCAAATACTTTCCCAACAGTACACAGAAGTGAGATACTCCTACAGTTGTTACGCTCCGATCGCCCTTGTTCTTGTACAGTGTTATGATGCTTGAATCTTTGAAATCCCGTGGGACTTGTCCTTCTCACCAGCATAGCTGTGTTAGCTGGTGGATCTGTAGAGTGAGTATGTCTTGCCCACTTCTGATAACCTCTACTGGAATCCCAGCCTTACCTAGAGCCTTGCCAGATGCAAGTTCATTTATATTTATAGCACAATAAATTCTGTTATGGTGGGAAGTGTGTCCAGGTGGTCAAGAGTTGGCAGGGCCTCTATGGCGTTGAGGGCATCATCCGCTAGTTTGGTCTCACTTGAGTAAAGCTCCAAATAGTGCTTTACCCATCTATCCATCTGCTGTTTCTTATCAGTGATGATTTCTCCAGTCAAGGTTTACAGTGGTGCACTTCTTTTGATCATTGGACCACAGGCTTTCTTTATTCCTTCATACATGCTTCTGACGTTTCCCTAACACTTGCATTTTGAATGGACTCACATAACTTGATCCTATAGTAATTTACACACTGCCTGGCAGCCTTTTGCACATGCTTCCTAGCTTGCTTTAGCTGAATGAGAGTCTTAACTTTATTATTTCTTTGTTTCTTAAGAGAGATATCTTCTTTTTTATCAATCAAGGGCTGCAGTGTCAGGCTGTTTGCCACAAACCAGTCCTGCCTTTTAAGATCCACAGTGCTGTAAACCCCTACCGCTGTTTTATAAAGAGTTTCCATTAGTTTACCCCACTTTTCACTTGCTGTACAATTTTCTGATTTATCAGTGAAAGCGTTTTCAAGTTGCTGTTGGAACTCGAAGCACTTATTAGGATCGTGGGTGTTAATAATAATAATCCTGGGGCTAGATTTGTGCATAGCTGTGTAGATTCTCTTTGGTCTCGGTCTAACCCTTGCAACAACCAAAGAATGATCTGTATCACAGTCAGCACTGTGGTAACTACGAGTCAATGATACATGGTTCAGATGTTGTCTCCGTGTGATGATGAAGTCCAGCTGATGCTAATGGCCGGATCTTGGATGTTTCCATGTGACCTTATGCATCTCTTTTGTTTTAAAAAAAGGAGTTTGTAATACATAGGTCATTTCTGGTGCAATGCTCCAGCAGCTTTTTATCATTTTCATTCATGCGACCGATGTTTTATTTTCCAAGGCACACTGGCCATGAACTCGAGTCCTTGCCCACATGGGCATTGAAATCACCAAGCATATAAATGTGTTCGGATTTTGGAACTGCCTTGATCACAGAGTCTTACTCCTCATAGAATGAATCCTTCACATCATCAGAGGAAGTGTCTGTGCATATGCAGTGATAATGGTGGCAAAACCACAAGAGGTTGCCAAGTGCAGGGATAACAGTCTTTCATTACCTCCAGCTGGAATTTAAATCATTCCCAGTGGCAAATTCTTCACTGCAAAGCCCACACCATGTTGCCTTTTTCTGCCTGCTCTCTACCCTTCCAAAAAAGGTGTAAATGTTTTCCCAAAGTGACACTTTCTCAGCGAGGCGAGTCTCCTGCAGGCCAGCAATATCAATGTTAAGACGATTGAGTTTGGCATCAGTCACAGCTGTTTTTCTCACATCGTCAATATTCATCAGGTCAATGGAAAATCCTGGACACGTGGTTCTTACGTTTGAGCTTGAGGTTTCTAATTTCTTTTAAGTAGTACCTGGTGCATTGATTTTACAGCCTGAGATTCAGATTTTGTCCTAGCCCCAAGCACCCATTGAAGCAGGCAGGCTGTGGTGGATCAGCATTCAATTGGCCTGGGGCTGCCAAGCTTGAGGCGGGTGGTACAACCCGTGGCGAGCCGTGTCTTCGCCAATTGACAAGGACTTATAACCCGTAACTGCTACCTCTCGCATTGATTCCGAGACCGGTTAAGACCAGGGATGGAGTTATACCTCTCCAAGTTAGTGGATCAGTGCAAGGATAATTGTATTTCTGCTATTCTGTTGATGTGCAATTGTATATTTAAACTTTGATGTGTCAGATCTTTATCTCTTTTATTACACGGTTGATTAATCTGCTGCATTTATTTTTGCCTGTTAAATTTTGCATCACTATGATTTGCCTCATTTGGATGCTACATCTGACTACAAGCTAAGAAGTTTGTATCACAGTTAGCCATAATGCTCAGAAGTAGTGTTTCTCAAACTATTTTGAGTCTCCCTTTCATATTATCTTGCATCTCTGCATGCAAAGGCACACACAAGACAAAATGATAAAAATTGATTATTAAGACTACTGATGGAAGACTACTGATGGTAGCAAGTTCAACCCCTACACTGGTCAGTTGGACTTAAATGGTGATGTCTCTTCCTTGACTTGGGAACGTAAATTACAAGCACCTTTGAAGTCAGAGTGAGTTCGCCTGATGGCGGGGGACACTTGTAATTGGATAAAACCAATCCACATGCAACAATCAGTCCAGTGCACTAGAAGTAGTTGCACTACACTTGAGTTCAAATGAGCAAGCGCCCCAAAAAAAAAGAAATAAGATGATTGAGAATAAATCTATAAAAACATGCCCTGAAGCAGGAGCCAGTTACTGGTCTGTGATGTGGTAGGACCATCACATTTTGTAGGCCTCAGAGGGTTAGGTGGCCAGTCTTTTCCTCACCTTAGCAGATGACGCAAGGTACTGTAGGCAGTAGATTACAGTTGTTGTTTTTGTTTTTATTTTTTCCACAGCAGATGACAAACGCAGGCGGAGAACCATAGTCCGACTGTGCTCTTAACATTTTCAGTGTAGCTTCCAATCAGCTACACTAATGTGCCCACCAAAAATAAACTATTAACCTCATGATGCTATAGTTATCCGTGTATCTGGCTGGTCAGATTCAAGACTTTATGCCGAATGTTTATTAAATCCAAGCTAACATTTATATTGATTTTTGCCTTGGCTTTGATTTGAAAAAGCAATGAAAATGCACTCTCATGGAAATATTTAGAGATACTGACCACATGACCCATCAAAAGCCGATTGGTTTATAAAAATATGGCGCTCACACTATATATCCAATACATTTCAAGCCATGGACAAGCATCGTATGCTTCATTTTTTTTACTTACATACAAAATGAATGAATATGCATTTAATTATTTAAACTTGGTGACATTTCTAAAAGGATATAATTCTGTTTGTAATGAAAATTGTGTTAATATGTAGAATGCAGATCATTTTATCTTTATTCACTGGCAAATAAAATTAGATATTGAAAGGCATCAAGACATTTTTTTGCAGAATAATTTACGTCATTTAGCCACAGACACTTCTGTGATTATATAATGAGAGGTGAGGTATAGAAGAACATTGTGATGACTGGAAAGATCAGCAATAGCAAGACAGGGTGAAATTATGCATGATGGTCTAAATGAGAGGGGGAGAGAAGGTTTTATCAGTAGAATTGATCCAGAACACCATGTACCAAGATCTGTGGAGAGGCATAAGCTCTTACAGAGCACATGATGATGATGTGGTGACAGGTATTCACAATCTTGTTGGTATTCTTGGATGGGGGAGGGAGGGGAAAACCATGTTAGATTATCCATCTCTAGCAACTTTCTCATATAGCGTTGTACTGTGCTAATATCATGCAGCTTAGGTAATTAGGATCAGCTGTTTCAATGTGTTGTTTCATCAAGTAAATTTTTGTCAACATTTCCAAATCTCTCTTGATGTCCAGAATGTGAGAGCCCCAGCTTTGGAGACAACTGCTCCAGCACTTGTGACTGTCGAGGTAAAGGGACCTGTGACAAAGTTCGGGGATGTATCTGTGACGAGCACTGGTCAGGGACTAATTGTGATAAAGATGTGGATGAGTGTGCAGATTCTGGCGCATGTGCTGATGGACTACGCTGTGTAAATGAGCCTGGTTCTTTTAGCTGTGTTTGCCCAGATGGCTACCTAATGGACAACGGAGTTTGTTCAGGTGAAATTTTGTAATGGTCTTAAAACATACAACTTTGTGGCAATGTTAAACTATTCTCAGAACTTTAACAATCCATGCCTGAACATGTACAGAAACAAAAACATGACAAGACCTGCAGATCATGACTTTTTGAAATATTACGGATATCCTTCTCTGTTTGTTTTCCTTGTTTGCAGTCTAGCATTATCTCAGTCACAGCCTGTCATTATCATCTCCCAGCATTTATGAAACACGTTTACCATACAGAAGATCCATAAAATATATTTTGCTCTTTTTATCACTTGTACAAGTGTCTTGTTTGCTTTTATTGTGAAGACAATTTGATAAATTTAGCCAATATATAATCATGTTTCTTTTATTTTGCAATCTGATATGTTTACATTACTATTCCACATTCTGTATTATTGAAAAGTCAAGATAGTTGCTTGGGGATCTGTCATTGAGGTGTGATGTATTATGCCTTCACATAATCCAAGTCACGGAATAATGAGGTGGGGTGGTCAGTTTTCTTCCTCATTGCTTTTCCTTTGCAGAAACTCCCCAGAAAATACAGGGAACTGTCTGGTACCCATGTCTGTGAGATTAAATCCACCTCAGAGCTGCAGTACTCAAAAAATATAATCCTGCCTCTGCTGGGAATTTAACCTAGACCAGTGTATTGACAGGCATGTGCACTAATCACTACACCACCATGGCTCCATTATTGATAAATGTTGGGTTGCTTCCTAAGAGGTGTTGGTGTGGTGGGTGCCATATAGTGCGTACAGGCGAGATGACGTCATAGAAGAAAAGGGAGAAATCTTGACAGAAAATACACGGGAAATCTAGGAGACACTTGGATACCGAGAAATACGTCGGAGGACAACTTGGGATCACAACAGAAGGACACGGACGGGAAATGTAAGAAGGAGGCCGTGCAAAAATTCAAATGTTGGCTATGGACTAGGTTGGCACAGAAAACAGTGGCTGCGATTAAACTAGCAGAAGAAGAAGATATTCAGGACTGCTACACGTGTCGCTACAGAACCAACGGACCTACCTGGACATGTTTTGTACAGAGCAGCAAAGCGACAGAAGGTCAATTAAGGATAAACGCAGGTATAATATTTATTTAAGCAGGTTAGTTGTTTTTGATTCTCAACATGTTCCTGTCAATAGAACTTAGGTCCAGCCTTGCGGCATCAGGCCCCTAAGGATGGACATCATTGATAGACTCAAAACGTGACTGTGAACTGTTATTAAATTACATATTATCGATCTTCAGTATGGCAGTTAACTTCGTCCTTACCTTGCCATTCCAGCCTTGAACGTTGCTCATTTGTTTTACGAGTTTGTCTCGAGCCAAAATTATTGACATGCTATTTCGATATTAGAGTTATCAGTTATGAATACGGGTTTGTCTCGAGCCAAAATTATTGACATGCTATTTCGATATTTGAGTTATCAGTTATGAATACGGGAGGAATAGCATGGCAGTGGGAAATGAGCAGACGGACAGATTAGCTGGGTCTGCACCAGTGGTGGGGTACTGGTGCATGATAAGGCAGATACGGTCAGGCCCTTTGTAATAATGTGTATAGTTCAAAAGAACATAGATCATCACAGTTTGGAAAGAATGGTGCTGCAGGGAGTGACCAGAGAATCTGGCCAACACTCAGGACTCTGGGGGAAGGTCAGACAGACACATAATAAGATTGCTACTTGCACTATTAGTATTGGGACTCTTTACTGGCTGTTGCAGATGAGGACGAAGCATGTGTGGGAATGTTTCAAGTTCTATGATGTCAGTTCTTGACTTGGCTCAACTCTGTGACAGTTTTTCTGAAATAATGATGTGTTATATTGTCTATATCTCAAGATTAAGATTAGGCAAATTTCTTCACAGCTGTCAGCACAGGTTACTCAACATTCACCATATTTGTTGCTGTTGAAGTTGTATCGCTGTTTGCTGGTGTTGTCCATCATGGCAGGGTCCTGTGATTTGTTTTCTGTATAAATACAATGTCCAGACTGAACGACATTACCACTTGTCATAACCATTGTTTCAGACATTGATGAATGTGCAGACTCCAGGAATCGATGTGATCTGACTGTAGAAGATTGTTACAACAATGTGGGCAACTACAGTTGTAGGTGTAAGGAAGGTTACACACAAAATCTGGCTACAGGTCTTTGTGAAGGTAAGATATCATAGGTAAAACCTCTTGAAATGTTGAAGATCAGCTTTACAAAGAGCACAGTCACAAAAAGATGTTGCTGTGACAAGCCTTCATCAGCAAACAAATAACAAACGGAGATGACAAACAGATTAAAACGAACAAATATGTCAAAAGGGTAACAAAATGTATAGAGACATCCTACAAAAACAAAGGTGATAAACAATCATTGACACAGAGCAGATACAAGCAAAGATGACACCCAAATAATACAAGCAAACAAAGAAGTCAAACAAATAAAACTGAGATATGGGTGACAAACAAACATGAAAAGAAAAGTAACAAAACACACAAAGATGTCAAAACAAAAACAGCCAACGTTGTCAAACACATAACAGAAATAAACAAAGATGACAAACAAGTAACAAAAGCCCAAAAATAAGTCAAACAAACATAAAAAATAAATACATCAAACAAATATAAAGATGACAAATACATTTTTTTAAATATGCAGACATCAAACAGAGAATGAAAATAAATATGTCAGCAAACAAAACAAAAAACAAGCAAAGATCTTAAACAAATGAAAAAACTAAACACAGATAAACAAATAACAGATAACAAACAAAAAGCAAAAACAAAGATGACAAACAAGTAACGAAATAAACAAAATGACCACATCACCCATTGAGTGCCGATTGGTCTATAAAAATATGTGTCTAGCCTCCTATGCTCCATATGTCTTAAGGCGTGTAAAACTGTCTTTTATTTTCTTTACTTTACTTTTAATACCAATATAGTTTGATCACTAGTTTTAATAGCCAGGTGGCCTTAATTCCTCAGGTTCAAGACACACCCCCCCCCCCCCCCCCCCCCCCCCTTTTTACTCTACACTACAAGGTAGTATAGGCAGTAGATGACAGACTAGTTTTTATACCAGACTAATTTTGAAAATTATGGAAATAAATGAACCATATTCAATGTACCAAGATGAGAGAAAATCAGAATGAATTAAAGCAGGACTAAATTGGGGGCTATAGAAGCAATTGATTTAATTAGAAAACAGCAAGTTAACATGAACTCATTGATTCCTTTCTCAGATATCGATGAGTGTGCCAGTCACAATGATGGCTGTGAGCATATCTGTGAAAATGGACCTGGAAGCTACAGATGTGTTTGTAATGACGGATACAGACTGGCTGCTGACCAACGCAAGTGTGAGATGTGTAAGTATCAAAGTTGTAACCAGTGTATAGAAGATTCAAGCAAATAGTGAGAGGGTGCATAAAGTGTGAGCAGTTACAAAACAGTCAGTATTTGTATGGATGGCTGGTTGGTGTACTGGGTAGGTGGTTGATTGATGAGTCCTTTTTGAGCATGATAAAGCAGATGTTGTCGGGACCCTTTGGAATCGTGTGTATAATGCAGAAGAAGGGGTAGATTGTCACGACTTGGAGAGAATGGTGCTGCAGGAAGTGACCAGAGGATCTGGCCGACCACTCAAAACTCTGAGTGTACCATTAGTATTGGAACTCTTTGCTGGCTGTAGCAGATGGGGATGGAGCACATGGGAATGTCCTGAGTGTTATGATGTCAGTTCTTGACTCAACTCAACTCAGCTGAGTCCTCTTGAAGCCATATGCATTGGTGTCCTGGTCATCTGAGCCTGGAGACTGTTGGAGTGAGGTTGGTGTAGAGACATCTCTCGACCCAGAGCCAAATTACCATCTCCACAGGGATTGTTGCAGAGCCCCAACTCATAATCCTGGCCTCTCTTACTTGACATTCATTCATCATGTGCCATGCCAATAAGCATGGGTGGTCATGTTTCACCATCTCACGTGATCACCAGAGTCGTAGATCAGCTCAGTGTTCTTGTCTTGACCATACCACATGGCCAAGCCATCCAGGTATTTACTTCTCTGCCTTCCCCTTGTTCTTGCCAGTTGTCACAAAGTTCTCAAATTTATTTATTCTCATAACCTGACCAATAAAGTTTGACTGTCTGTGTCTAATTTCTCTCATCAGTGTACAATGTTTATTTGTTTCTTGTAGGACTTGGTCATTAGTTTTTCTATCTGTCCCTGGTATTCTTTTCATTTCCCTCAGAAACCACATTTCCACAGCCATCTGATGTTATTTTTTAGTTTTTCTGCTCATTGCCCACGCTTCACATTCATACAAAAGTGCAGGTTCTATGTAGCACCTCAACACTCTTTTTCTTGTTTGCAAATGACATCGTTTTATTGGTCAGTATGTTTTCTATCTGGCAAAAGGCTACCTTCGCCATGGCGATTGTTGTTCTAATCTCTTCAAGGCAGATGTTGTGAATGTTCCGAGATAATTAAATGGATTCACTTGTTGAAGAATATTCCCATTTACTTGTATATTACATTGTGGTATTTCCTTCTTCCTAATGACAATCATAATCTGTGTCTTCTTACAATTTAATTCTAACCCTACATCATAATATCCATGAGGTGAGCAGAGCTATTACTACACTGTATTTAGTTGGATATTTTCTGGGTGTAGGTATACGTGTAATCAGTATCCTGACCCATCCAGTCTCTGGACCCTTCTTTCTCACAATCTTTCAACCTAGGGGCACTAACCACTAGGGGCTCAGTTCCAACGACATAACTCAACTCTGGTTTCGTCAAGAAAATAATGCATCACTGTATTATGTGCAAGAGTAAAGTAGGGGGCAGTTCTAGAGTAAGGCAGGGAGTATTAAAGATAGTTAGACAAAGGATTAGTAGTATAGGATCCGAGTATCATCCTTGGGCTGCACCAGTAATGTCACGTTCAGCTGTAGCAGTCACCTCACCGGGCTTTGGCAGATCCTCCCCCGAATGGTCTGGACTGGTCTGCCTACTGGACTTGGGTAGTTGTCTCTCTGGACGCACAGTCAGGTTCCAGCAGTGAACATCAAGGATTTCCAAAGTCATTCAAAGTCTCAGTATGAATTGTTCATAATGGGTCTGACTCCCGTGTTCAGGCTTTTCTCTCACAGAGCAAACAAAGTTCATCACTACTTAATGTCTAATTATTGTGAGACGTCAGTGTCCAGATGTCTCACACCCATTTGGAAATGTAGAACGATTTGTGGGAGCTCCACGGCTCACTTTAACAACAATGGGCTTTAGTGTGAGCTGGCATTGCAATGAAAGTGTCATGGTTACCTTAGACATGCTGTGGGTGGTTACCTTAGACATGCTTTGGGTAATATGTGGCCGACGTGGTGGGTACATGTCAGGTACTTGAATAACCTTCTGGCCGGCGAGCGATGTTGTTGATGGGTGCCATGATCCTAGATCAGGGCATGGTGAGGTGACAGGGTAGAGTTGAGAGCTTCATGTAGTCGGCGTGAAGACCAAGTAAGTTGAGAGTCATCCCTTGCACAAAAACAGCAAGGCAAGTTGCTGGGCAGGGGAGAGCTCTCCTCCAAGCGATCAGTTAGATGGGAGCCATGGTCAGTATCAACTTGGTTCGGATTTTACTAGAAAGGCCGAATATTGCGCCCCTACCTTTTTAGAGTGTGTTAAATTGCAGTCTCTGAATATTGTATTTACGTGAAATAGGGTGAACATGATAAAGGTGCGGGTCCAGAAATGATGCACAGAAACGTGACACAGTCAGAAAGATAATTGACAGCTGGCGCCACGGCGAGAGTTCTCCAGTTGCTTGTAACGCTGTGGCGAGATCATCTGTGTCAACCCAAGTATTGTCTGTTCCTGTATATATGCCAGTGACAATCAAAAACGTGTATTAGCCATAGATGTAGTATTATGAACAATAAGCCTAAATCGCCTATGAGTATTGAACAGCGAGCGTAAACTTGCCTATGGCACCAACAAAAGTAGGGGCGCATTATATGTCCATTCTACTAAACTCAGAACCAGGTCTAACGCTGACCAAGGCTCCTATCTAACTGATCGCTTGGAGGAGAGCTCTCCCCTGCCCAGCGATTTGCCTTGCTGTTTTCATGCAAGGGATGACTCTCAACTTACTTGGTCTTCATGCCAACTACATGAAGGCAATGGGAACGTCTCAGGTGGAAGTCAGGCGCTGCTCCAACGCTGGGGAGTTCACGCAGTTACTAATTCTGAGTTCGCCATGTTCATCCATTGGATGCCGGGCCTAAGATATCTTCTCGGTCACACTTGAAGGTAGGTTTTATGATGAGAGGACCTAGTGAAAGTACCCTGGCACAGCCTATGATGCTTAACTAAAGAAGGGACACTAAGCCATCAGCCTAGGTTTCCATCCATCATGTGCCATATCTATAAGCATGGGAGTTCATGTTTTGCCATCTCACTTCGATCACCAGAGTCGTGGATCAGCTCAGTATTCCTGTCTCAACCATGCCACATGATGGAGCCATCCAGGTATTTACTTCTCGGCCTTCCCCTTCATCTCTTCCCTTTGATCTTGCCAGTTGTCACCAAGTTCTCCAAGTCATTTCTTCTCATAACGTGCCCAAAAACATGTTGACTGTCTACATCTAATGATTCTAATCAGCTTACGATCTTAATTTGTTTCTTGAAGGACTTGTTCATTTGGTTTTTCTGTCTGTCCATGGTATTCTTTGCATTTTCCTCAGAAACCACATTTCCACAGCCACCAGATGTTTTTCAGCTTGACTGCTCATTGTCCACGCTTCACATCATTACTAAAGTATAGGTTCTATGTAGCACTTCAACACTATTTTTCTCGTTTCAATTGATATCCTTTTATTGTTTTTCATCTTCTGCAAAAGGCTACCTTTGCAATGGCAATTCTTGTTCTAATCTCTTCAAGGTATCTCCCATCAGATGTTATGACTGTTCCGAGATAATTGACCCGATTCACTTGTTGAAGAATATTCCCATTTACTTGTATATTACATTGTGGTACTTCGTTCTTCCTAGTGATGACCATAACCTGTGTCTTCTTACAATTTAATTCCAACAATAAATATAGAATTACATAATTCGGAATGTATTTCTCCATTATTGTATATTGTGTTCAGCAGTTTGGTGATTTGGTCTATTCCAAAATCTAAGGCATTGATCATTTCTGTTGTGATGTTATCTGTACCTGGGGTCTTGTCAGTTTTCATATGATTAAGAACATTCTGAACTTCCATCTTCAAAATGGATGGTCCTTCATTATTATTCCAATGATCATATTGTTCTTCTCTTGTATCATCATAATGGTCTCTCACATAATCTAATCACACATGTAAAATATGATCTTTTTCTATTATGATTTTGCCATCTTTGGTTTTAGGCAACCCGTTGATGTGTGTGTTCTTTTGTTAGTGATGTTATTAATTCTTTTGTGCATTAATTTGTTATTCCGGATGTTGTGTTGGTTTTCAATTTCCTTGCAATTTTCCTCAAGCCATGTTTCTTTTGCCTCTTTGCATAGCTTCCTAATTTTCCTGTGAATCTCTTCATATTTTTTCCTGTTATGTCTGTTATTTCTTCTTATTTCCATGAGTTTTAAGATGTTTTCGTCATCCATTTCTTGTGTCCTATTATCTTTATTTTTGGGGTGGTTGTTTCTGCAGGTTGGTTGACTGATTTCTTTAATATTTCCCATTGGTCACTGACATCTTGAAATAATATTTCCATATCAGACAATGTATCGAATTTGTTCTTTACCTTTACGTTGAATTTATCTTTCATCTCCTCACTCTTCAGTGCATGTAGATCAAATGTTGTGTTTCTTGGTATATAGTTGACTTTCTTTAATTTTATATGTAAATTGCTTAAGATTAATCTATGGTCGCTGTAGCAGTCTGCGCTTGGTATAGTTTTTGCGACTTATAAGGCATTTTGAAATCTTCTGTTGATGAGAATGTAATCAAACTGATTTCTGATCTTATGATCAGGACTCCTTAATAGTCCATAATCTAATAATCTCCTTGGGTGCTGTTTATACCAGGTGTTTCCAATAATCACATCATGTTCTTTTGCCCACTATACAAGTCTGCAACCTCTTTCATTCTGTTCCCCAAGTCTATACTTGCCTACTATGCCTCCGTCCTGTTGATTTCCATCTTTGGCATTTAAGTCACCCGTTATGATATTTACTTCAGAATTCTTGCATTTCTTGAAATCATTATAAAATTCATCAGTGCTGTCATAACTACTGTCTGCTGTTGGTGCATAAACTTTTATTATATTGACATCAAAAGATCTTCCACTCAACTTCATCAGTAACACTCTGTCTGATACAGTCCAATATCCTTTGATCGATTCTGATCTCTCTTTATCCATTATAATTGCTACTCCTCACTGTTGTTTCTCTCCACCAGAATAGATTATTTTATATTCCTCAGATGCCACAATGCCCATTCCTGTCCATTCCGGTCTCACATATACCTAACAGGTTAATATTTAGTCTTCTCATTTCATTCTTAATGTTATCAAATTTTCCATCCCTACTCATAGTTCTTACATTCCAAGTTCCTACTTTCAATGTTGATACTCTTTTGCACTCAGTCGCCTGCTGACGGTCTGGAGTCACCCGGTGCACATGACTACCCCTACCAGGCTAATATGGAGCACCAATTTATGCGGTTTCTCTGATTATCAATGAGATTGCAGTACATGATATTCTTGGCATCTGTAAAGAAGGTAGTTTGTCATTGCTTTCCTTCCTAGCAGTGACCATACTGGTCGATGACCGTAGCCATTGTCTCTCAAAAATAAGAGATCCTCTGCCTGCCACCGTGAAGCTGGAGACCATAACCTACAACTATCTGTTGGCTGTCTTTCAACTTCATCCACCACCTGCACCCATGGCTTCACTTAACGCTGATCAGGAGGCTAAATGTGTACTCCACTTTGCCCAAGGGTGTCCCATAGGCTAGCATAGGGAAGGAAGCACCTTACCTCTCCTTTGAAAGGGAATACCCCTACCCCACTACCCAGTAGGTTTACAGCCTAGGTTTACATATTATATATGTTCATCTGATCCTCCTCATCTGCGAAAGAGTGTAGACAGCAGTGAACCTGAGACCCTCATCTGTCAGGCAGCCCCTGGAACAGCTTCATCAGTGAAGACCTAGGTGACAGCTTGGACAGGTCCAGTCTCTCCAATACAGCTGTCCTCTGGAACTCACCTGCAAAGCACTCAGTCTTTCTCACATCTTTTATCCATCACTTCAGAGATTAGGGATCTGCGTAAGGCTTAGTGGCACTCCGGAAGGAGAACTCATCTCCCTGGCAATCCCTCTTCGTTCTCACACATGAGTCAGTTTCTCTCTGGGCCCTCAATCCCAGATATTAGAGAAACGTTATATTATATGCGACTCTTGCCCTTAGTAATGATCAAGTGGTGTGCACCTACTTTAGTCCTTTCCCCTTTTGGTTCAAAGGACAAGTGTAGAATAAATACCTGGGTTCATTCCCAAATTGAAGGTGATTGGCACATTCCCCTTCAGTCACCCCAGTTTAGTGGCCTGCAGACCCACAGGAATCAGCGTGTTCATCTGTAGAAGGCAGTCTGCCTCCCTCGTATCTGCGTCCCCTCTCTCCAAATTGTGGAGAAAGAAAGTTCCCCCTTGTTGCCCCAAGTGGGGAATGATTACTTAAGAACCAGCAGAGAAAAGTAGAAAGATCAATATTCTGTCCAAAACTGCAGTGGCGCACCCTCGCTATCGGTCAGTCATACAACTTCAATATGTGACTCGGCTGATGCTCCATTTTGACATATCATGGTATCAACGTTCAAGAACTAACCTATTAACACGGTTGAACTACTTCTCAGATGTAAACATGACACATCGCTCACTTGCGCCGATCTACTATGAAGCACTCTTTAAACTATTAATTTCAGGCAGATAGGTCATGCATATATTCTTCTAATAGTAGAACAGGCCAAGGGACTAACAAAACCCTTTTGAATTTGCTATTTGACAGCTGTTGGCACAGTTAACCCGCTTAAATAAGAAAATATTAAAGCATCCTTTTCACACGCCTAACGGCGGTTGTCCCCGATCGATAATGCCTACTTAATATGCATGACCAAACTTGCGTGACAACGAGTTAACCAGCTAGAGTTGTCTCAGCGATCGTGTCTCATTTCGACACCAGAAAGAAATAATATTAACTCACTGTACCTTCACTCAAAGAATACTTATTATAGACTTGGCCATGAATGCATGTCGAGACCCTCTGAGGTCCATCTAGACAGCAGGCTTGTTCACAGACACGTCTGGTCACAACAGAAGCTGAGAAACAAATGTGGTGGCTTCTATGATTCGTCCTTGTCCATGTGCTACTTTTCGGGAGATGGAGAAGTACGCTTACTGCAAGTAAAGCGACTTTCTTGGGAGAAGCAAGTCCCAATCATGTGAAAAGCAAATTCGGGAAGTTTAGCTCTCTCCAGGGTTAAGAGAAACCCCTGAAAAAGAGCTTCCAGAATATTGGGGAACGTTGCAGACAGGGAAATTCCCTTCGGGCTAACGTCGGCTAAAATTAGCGCAGTGATTCCCCGTCCTAAATAAGACATGAGGTCAGCCTACGAGTTATCTCCTGACACCCCAGTTGTTCACTGTGTGCAACAACTGCATCAGCGAAATGTTACAGATCCTACTCATTATCTTGACATATGTATGCTTAAAGTTGTTGTGGCCATAGTTGTGAAGTTAATCCTTTATTTTTCTGTTGAATTTATATAAGCCTATTATTAGTATTGATTTTATATGGATATAGATAAGACAGTGTGTGACCTGAACTGCACCAATGGATGTAGCCGTAATGAGAATGGAACATTTTTCTGCATCTGCCCTCGTGGATATAGAAGGATTGGAACAAATGCTTGCCAAGGTAAAAGAAACATTATCATATAAATAATGTGTTTAATCTATATATATAAAAGACAATGTATGTATGTAAGTATGTATGTCCTTTCTGCGTTCGCGACCCGATTGAGATGAAATTTTCTACACACGTATTTCTCATTCCCGCCAAGCCAACTGTTATAGTTTGTTAGTTTACAAACAGTTATTTATGTAATAAATTTAACTTTTTAATTACATTATAATTAATATATAGCAAGGGGACCTAACTTAAGAAAAGTTATATCATGGGAAATAACTTTTAGTAGCATTGCTTTATCTTAAGTTAAGTCCCCTTGTTATATATTAATTATAATGTAATTAAAAAATAAATATAGATGTACGCTGAACATAGATAGATAGATACAGACAGACAGACAGATAGATAGAGAGGGAGGGATAGACGGATGGATGGATGGGTAGGCAGGCAGGCAGACAGATAGATAGATCTGACCCGATAGATAGAGAGGGAGGGATAGACGGAGGGAGAGACGGACGGACGTGCAGGCAGGCAGACAGACAGACAGATAGATCCCCGCCAGGGACTGGGTGAAGCCGGGCCAGGTCGATTACTACAACCATAAATGTGAAGTCAAAACGCAGCTATTTTGTAGTTTTTGTGACAATTTTTTTTACATCTTTAGTAAAGCTGATCAACGTTGTGGCGAAGGGTAATGAATGCAGTTATAATCTTTCAGACTTTGTTCGAAATACAGCTGCAGGTGATTTGGGAGCAAACCGCCTTGTGCTAGTTTTCATACATTAATATGAGTGCCTGTCGTTCAGAAAGAAATAGCGAACTACTGAATGTAAACTTGCGAAGAAATCACAAACAACCAAACAATGCTGGGGTTGACTGCAACATCCTGTAAGGGATATGCAGCTAACTTTGTCTTTAGTAAACTGAGGGGCTACAATTGGCTTAGTGTTGAATTTAGTCACATCACATTACTCCATGTGGTTCCTAAGACAAATGTTGCGAATTCCTTAGACTGCCAGAGTAACTAACAATGATTGCCTGGAAGAGGCTAATGAAACTAGAACAATATACACAACAATAAGAAAGAGACAAACAGCCTTTCTTTGGTCATGTGATGAGAAGAGATGCAATGGAGAACATTGGAACTACTGGAAAGATCCAAGGGAAGAGAGGTAGAGGCCGACCAAGAGAAATGATACTGGATAGACTGAGATGGTGGCATGGAGGAATATCAGTAGCAGTGTTGATCCAGAACACCAAAGACCATGATATATGGAAAGACATGAACGCCTGTGCCAGCTATCATGGCACTTGATGATGACATTGCTCCAGTGGGAGATAAAAGGCAGAAGAAGACACATCCTTCAGCTGTTCTAATTCAGAGTTGGCAAGCTGGTCATTGCCCTAGCAACTGTTGGATGAGAACAACTACCAGTCACAGGCACAGATGTTAGAGAGTATGTTGATAATACATGTAGAGATCCGCACTGTTGCCAGGGAGTTTCTTACCCTACTGAGATCCAAGAAGGAGAATCAGAGCATTGGTGGATTTATTTACGTTCACTCAGAATCAGCCATTCGTTAGAATGACTTACAAATACTTTTGCTTCAGTTATTCATGGAACCTGAGAGTTGATATGCTTGCTTATGTAGCACCTTTCAATCAGACATTGAAGATGGACAGAGAGGATATGCTGTGGTCAATAAAGGATGGCTTGGTATATGGTGAGACATCTCTTGATGAATCTGCTCAATTATGGCTGTTAAAGCAAGGAATAAAGTGGACATGGTTACAGTAAACAGAGGCCAAGTGTGTAGCTACCAAGCTTGCCAGAGGCACACTGTCAGCAAGCACACCCTTCATCTTCTGCGGGAAGAGACTGAGTGCTCATTAGCTTATCTCAAGTGCAGTGATGTGTATTCCTCAATGTAATCACCATTGGTTTAATAGATCACTGTAGTTAATACTAATTGCCTATACAACACTGGCGGAAGGGTGATGAAGTTGGTGTCATGTTTGACTTCCTAGAAAAGGAAGGGGGGGGGGGGGGGGGGGGGGGGGGGGGGGGGAATTAAGACCATTTCAAGATCGCGTTAATACAAGAACCGATTACTTGATATTGTTTTTCCCTTCATACTTTACAGTTATGTACGTCTCATCCTTCTAAAATTCATTTTATAAAGTAAGTAGACCCACAAATCATGTTTTATGTGGATGTCTAGACTTGTTTTAGTATATGCTATTAAATTACCTTCCATTTTTACGTATACTGTGTAGGGTGGGGGGATTTTTAGATAGGAAATATGAAAGGGGGGGGGGGAATGACGTTCTGAAAATACGGTAAAGGGGGGCACGGGCCAAATTTTTTATAGGAAGGGGGGAATGATGTTCTGAAAATATGGTGAAGGGGGGCACGGGCCAAAAAAGGTTGAGAACCACTGCTATAGAACCACAACCCTATAGAGCCATGTAAAAGAAAATCCTGCTTTAGAATAGAGTTGAACTCAGGACTACTGGACGTGAGAAAGTGGTCTAGCCACTATATTACCACACATTAGGGTAGTTGCTATTCCTCTTGCTTATTAATCTTTATACTGCATTCGAAATACAACCCTTTGTCAATTGAAAGCAGACCACCTTGCGTTGGTTTTTATACAGTGGTATGAATGGTGTGCCGGTCATTCAGAAAGCTATGGCAAACTACTGAATGTAAACTTACCAAGAGATCATAAATAGTCAAAACATGCTGGGGTTGACTGTGACGTCCTGTAAAGGATTTCAGCTAACTTTTTTATCAAGGCATTAGTCTGGATTCAGTGTCCAGCAGTGACGGGATTGTTTTTGTCCAGCCAGTACAGCCCTTGGGTTGAGCCAGCTTCAGAAATGGGTTCTGGATAATTTTCTAGAAAGAACAGGCAGTAAGGAAAGGTATTGGTCACCCTATCTCATTTTGCAATGGCCTAGAATATGTGAAGGTGTATACAACATATCCGATTAGTGGTCCACGGGACTGTCTTAATTTACAGGTGTTTATATTGAAAAACTACTGAACGTAAAACTTGCCAAGACATCAACAATAGCAGTAAAATGCTGGCGTTGACAGCGATGTCCTGTAAATAGGATAAGCAAAAAAAATATATTGAAATGCTGAATTTTTTGCGTACAGACATCAATGAGTGTCTCTCTCAAGAAGACAATCAGTGTGATCACAAAGACAGATGCAACAACACACAAGGAGGCTACACATGTTCCTGTCCACCAGGCTACAGGCTGGAGAATGATGGCAGGACATGTACAGGTTAGTCATGGCATGTCTTTCTTTTGATCTCTTATTTATAAGTTCTTGTCTCGGTTTTAACTCTTAATGGGTGTTTGGTGAGGTTTGTTTGTCTCTGGGTTTTAACTGATTGGTCAAGATTGAGAGTTGGTTAGTTAAACAGTTTCTATAAGTAGTTTACATTGTCTTGATAAAGAAGCAGAGAAGTGCATGGACATTTACAGCCTGTTCAGCAGACTGGACCATCCAAGAATCCAGTGGCGCCCACACTATGCCCACGAGCAGCATGACGATGGAGATGATGGCAGTAACACAGGCTTTCCTATGGCTAGAAGAACAGCAATATACCAACGTGTTTGTACTAAGTGATTCAATGAGCACGATTCAGAAGGTCGAAGCTAGATCTGTACATAGACAGTGGACTGAGTCGCTGAAGAAGTCTGTTGTCCGTAAAGTCACCTTCATCTTTGTCCCGGGACATGCGGGAGTCGAGGGAAATGAACGAGCTGATAAACTGGCTGTCTCTGCACCCCCTGCAGATGGCCAGCCCATGGATCGTGCTGATGTTATTAACGTCCTTAAAGACATGTCGAGAATAGAAGACTTTGACGTCAGTGAATCCACATCGCTGTCCAGGATGAAAGACCTGGGAGTAAGAATTGGCACGGCCAGACACGAGAGGTACATTGGAAAAACGAGGTGCCTCGTTAACCAACACAGAACTGGAACTATTAGCCACCGAACACTGATGCTTATGCTGGGGGAGGATCTGAGCACCTATGGACC
Organism: Cepaea nemoralis; assembly: GCA_014155875.1. Classification (NCBI taxonomy): domain Eukaryota; kingdom Metazoa; phylum Mollusca; class Gastropoda; order Stylommatophora; family Helicidae; genus Cepaea; species Cepaea nemoralis. The sequence continues at coordinate 692,257 of JACEFZ010019187.1, forward strand.
TGTCTGGAGTGCAATGAAGATACCCCAACTGATAACTGATTGTCTTGATGTCTGGAGTATAGCCAGAAACAACTTGTGTGTGTTTAGATGTCATTGTGCTTCTGTACTATAGTTGTTTTATCAGCAGTTGCAAGCGTGGTTTTGATTTTCTTTGACCAGCCTGCAGCGGGGGAGCCTGGGGTGTTGAGTGTAACAGAAGCTGTTCGTGTGGGAAAGGATCCCTGCGTTGTGACCCAGTGGCCGGATGCGTCTGTAAACCTGGATACACAGGTAGGGAATGGTTAGTTAAATGCCATTTGTTATCTTCCTCAGCTGGCAACCTGCACATCTCTTTGCTGCAAGCACAGTTTGCTTCGGCATCTTTCTGTTGACAGTGATCTTCCACAAATGTTCAATGTAGGTACTTCATATTTCTATTTGATAATTGCAGTCCTATTTCCTTCTGTCTCCCATATCAAGAAAGTTGTTGGGGCACTAGCCACACTTCTCTCTGTCTAACTTATTTCTTGCTGTGTCTGTCTCTTGCCAGTATTTCAGTGTTCTACCAAGACTTTTTCTGTCCATTTTTAAAAATAATGTCTATTGCAGTTTTGGTGTTCACTTATTTTCTCCTTGCATGTTCTATTATCACTGGGGTTTACATATTTTCAGATCAAATCAGTTGCCATCTTTACTATGACGATTTCCTCCAACACTCTCCATGTCTCACCAAGATAGTACAATCTAATATCTTTCCAGTCCCTCTTTTGATGTTATCCTGTCATTTAGGTCTTTGTCTTCCACTAGCATGTCTGAACCCCCACGCTTCCTAACAGCAGGGAATTCTATCTCTGTGTGTGCTCCACAGAATTTTATTTCTTGAACCTTATCTGTTTTAGTAATTCTCTCTTCATTCCTTAAGGTTTAAAGTGGCAGAAAATTCCTAATTTGTTTGTCTTTATTTGTATGTTTTTTTGTCTTTCCATAATGCTCTATCAAATATTTTATTTCCATGGTATTACTGAATTCTTTATATATATATATATATATATATATCTATATATATATATATATATATATATATTATATATATATATATATATACTAGCTGACCCGGCCGGCTTCACCCAGTCCCTGGAGGGGATCTATCTATCTATCAGTCTGTCTGTCTGTCTGCTTGTTTGTTTGTCTGTCTGTCTGTCTGGCTGACCTGGCCCGGCTTCACCCAGTCCCTGGTGGGGATCATCTCATTTAATTCATATAAGTAGTCATATAAGCTCCCGTTCCCGACTGTCTGTCTGTCTGTCTGACCCGGCCCGGCTTCACCCAGTCCCTGGTGGGGAGCATCTCATTTAATTCATATACGTAGTCATATAAGCTCCCATTCCCGACTATCTTTCTGTCTGTCTATCTGTCTGTCTGAGTCGGCCCGGCTTCACCCAGTCCCTGGTGGGGATCATCTCATTTAATTCATATAAGTAGTCATATAAGCTCCCGTTCCCAACTGTCTGTCTGTCTGTCTGACCCGGCCCGGCTTCACCCAGTCCCTGGTGGGGAGCATCTCATTTAATTCATATACGTAGTCATATAAGCTCCCGTTCCCGACTATCTTTCTGTCTGTCTATCTATCTGTCTGAGCCAGCCCGGCTTCACCCAGTCCCTGGTGGGGAGCATCTAATTTAATTCATATAAGGAGTCATATAAGCTCCCGTTCCCGACTATCTGTCTGTCTGTCTATCTATCTGACCCGGCGTGGCTTCGCCCAGCTCCTGGCGCACAGTAACTTAAAAGAATGTCCTTCCACACACCATCCATTATTTTTAATGAAAACTGTTTTTAATCACCTACATGACTGTAGATAACTTCTCTAAGCATAAAAAGATGAGTTACAATGTTATGCATTATGCATTATTTTTATGAAAACTTTGAAAATGCCTTAAAGATTATATCATTATTTATTATAACTCATATGCCTGTAAATAACTATAGACAAAGAGTTTATAAATCTTTGAAAACGAGGCAACAATATGACTATAAAGTATATAGAAATGTTATTAAAAGTTATGCCCCTTGAAATAACTTTTCTAGAGTTAAGTCCCCTTGCTATATAGAAATTATAATGAAAAATGAAATATTAAATTTTAGTAAGTAAGTAGCCGATTTTACACTAAAAAACTATGACAGAAAGTTGCACAGGAATGAAAAGAAGACATGTAGAAAATTTCATCTCAATCGGATGGACCGTTCGCGAACGCATAAAGAACGGATGGTCGGACACACATCGCCTTTTATATATATATATTGCAACCAGAGATTTAATTCTGACCAAGAAAAAGCAACTTACGCCATGGATTACATCAGGCATGTTAGAATTAATAAAACAACAAAGGAAACTGAAACAGAAAGGAGGTGAATCCGATAACAGCAGGACAAAGTATAAATCTTTAACTCGAGAAATAAGAAAGAACACAAGAAAGGACAAAAATCAATATATACATGATTGCTGCATCAGAATAGAGCAGTATCCTAAGACTGGAAGAGATTACGAAATGTTCAAATAAATGATGTTAATGACAAAAAAATGTCCAACCTCAATTAAATGTTATCTGTGACAAGTTGGGAATTACCTTAACAGAATCTAGGCAAATTCTAGAAAGATGGCAGGAGTGTTGCAGTGGAATGTATGATATGAGTGTGAGGATATGAATGAGATACATGAGCCAATGACAGCAGAGACAGAAGCTGAACCCTGATTAGATGAAATTGCATGGGCAATAAAGAACCTGAAGAATGGTAAATCACCTGGATGTGATGAGATACCAGCTGAACTAATTAAAGCGGGAGGAGAAGAAAGCATTCAAATATATCACACATTATGTAAAAAGATATGGAAATATGGTATATGGCCAAAAGATTGGAAGAGAACTATCTTCATTCCAATACGAAAAGAGGGCAACCTGACATTATGCACCAACTATAGAACTGTTGCCATGATCAGTCATGCAAGTAAAAGTCTACTAAAAGTCATAATGGGAAGAATTTGTAAGAAAATGGAAGAAGAAATTAACATGGTTCAAGCTGGATTTAGACAAGGAAGAGGAACAAGAGATCATATTCTCAACATGCATTTAATAATAGAGAAATGCAGAGAATTTAATGTAAACCTATTCTCATGTTTTGTGGATTATTCAAAGGCATTTGACTGTGTACAACATCAGAAACTTTGGGAAATCATGAGGAATATGGGCTTTTCATCACATGTACTACAACTCATAAGAATGCTCTGTCTAGACCAACAAGCAGCGGTTAGAATAGATGGTGAGACATCAGATTGGTTTGACATCAAACAAGGAGTCTGTCTGGAATGTGTGCTGTCCCCCTATTTGTTTAACCTGTACGCCAAAAATATAATGAGAAATGTAAGAGATGATATAAATAGGGAGCAATATGATGCCCTAAATATCGGTGGTCATGACATACCAGAGATTCGTTTTGCTGATCTGATTGTACCAATACCCCTGGGGTAAGACAGGTAGTGGTACACCTAGATCTTCCCGCCCTGCACTGACCACAACCCAAGTATTGAAAGTCTACTCAGCCTCTACCAGATTCGGGACACTGACTGTCCTTTCCCCCCTACCTAGATACCCTTGCCGATAGAGGGCTCACCCTGGACCACACAGATAATGTCAAGCAAAACATGGTAACAGAAAATGCTAAATTTAATAAACCAAAAGCGTCCAAATACGAAGGATAACAAAACGGTCAGAGAATAGGGCTATCTATAGATGTGACGTCAGAAAGTAGAAGAGGTTCAGGAAGGATCTCCCTGGTCATTATGAAGCACGTTAAAATCATTGAGATGTATATCTGGTCAGTTGCGTTGACTCACCGGATCCCACCAAGCTGAGCTGACTGGAAAGTTGCTGACACTTCCAGCTTCCTTCCCGTCTCCGGTGACTATCAATTACCCAGAACCATCCTGAGGTTCACAACCAAGATGTAGATATACACGCCATTAATTACCAAAGTGTCCTATGGTGGCGTAGACGTACAACGAAAGTCCTGAGCATGGGAAATTCCTAAAGTCAATGGATTGCTAATCACAAAAGTCTGTTCAACCTGTTCAACCCTTCAGGGTCAGTTAATTGCTGGAAAGCTTCATCAGACATTCGTTCAGATGACTCGTTCTGGGTCTGGTAAGTTTCACGCAGCATCATTGACCTTGTGTCTAAAGTCAGTATTAAACCAGACCCTTCTGTTGACTAGAAGGACCTCAACTGGATTGTGTCACGTAGCGTGATGGCCATCTTGAAGATTCACAACGTACAAAGTCTCTGCAGATGATTCTGTCGAGCAGGCCACCATCGGGCCTTATCATAACTCATATTGATGTGCAGTGTTTCCATCTCTCTTTCATATTACAATGAAGTTTATTCCAAATCCGCCAAATCCCAATCAGAACTACTCTCGAGCCAAAAAAGCAATAAATTGCAATACCATTTTTTGGGAAAGCACTAAAACAAGCACTGGTGGTATTCATTCAAAATGTTATAAAGTAGCAAATTATAATTTATTAGTTAGTTAGTTAGTCGCAGTTCCAATTTCACAGCAACGGGTTGTCCCCATTATGCACCGTTCCTGTGCCAGTGAATATCACACAAAACGCTCCCCACTGCCCAATGTGAAAAGTGGAAAAGACAGGAGTCTCGACAAACAACAGCCCGCACAAATACACTGTGCATAATGCCGCCACCAGAATGTCAACACACCAGTCCCCCACGAAACACCCAGTTCATCTCTGATGGAATCGGCTGTCATTTTCCTATTTGAATGTTTCCTAGATGTTCACCCACACAGTCCACGAAAATACAGTTCATCGCTGATGGCAGTGGCAGTCAACCAGAAGCCCAGCAGCCACGCATTTCTGCATAAGGCAAAAACCGGTCAACTCTGGGACATAGCCACCTGCCATCACTCCGAACATGCAGTCAAGTTCCAAAAAACCTCAGGCAGATTCAAAAGCATTTCACACGAAACTCACAGCTCACAGTGTCGCGCCACGCACTCACTCAGTAGCAGGGCGATGGAACCATCAAGCCTCCTTATTCACCTCTTACGACATGCATGGTAGGCTACAGTGTTGCTATTCTTTGCTTCCCTTATGGGCCCCAGCAACACACGGGAGTATAATTTATTATTATCACTGAATATTGGAATGAAGTTTATTCCAGACATGCCAAATCCCAAACTCCCCTTAAGTTTCTGTAGCTATTTCCTGCTGTGTTTGCTCCTGCGATGATGATGATGATGATGATTGAAAGAAGCGTGTATATGCCTCCTGTTATCCAGTTTTTTGTAGAATATCCTTAGGTAGTTTATAATCATGACAGCATTTGCCATATCTTTTCATTCCATATATAATAGTCAAAACAGCTGTCAAACTCTTGATGCTCAGTCTGTTCCGCAATTTTGATTTTATAACTCCCATCTGACTGAAAATACGCTCCACGTCCGCATTATAATGAGGTAAAATTAGCTCAGTTAAAGCTAAATCTGTAAGATCTTGGAAAGGATTTTCACCAGTGGCATCCCTGTATGAGGCTATTTCTGCCCACAGTTCAAGTGTGTCAGAGGTCTGTGTCCACTGCATATGATGAAGTTTTCTCCAATGGAAATCGATGCGGGTGAGAGTAGCTGCATCTTCTACAAACATTTTAGCAAGATCCAATATACAGGGCTTCATTGGCTGTAGACATTCACTTCCACTAAGACATGACATGGACTGCAACACTCGAACGTTATCGGGTGTAAGTAAACACAGCTGTGTCAATAGCTCTATTAAAAACTGGATGCACCTTCCACGAATTTCTTTCTCATCAGGAACCTGGTAGCCTGCTATTTCTTTCTCAAACTCATAACCTAGATTGGGATTAGGATCTAAATAATCTCGAATATCATCACTTTCTGTTATTTTTTTCTCAGGAATAGCAATCTTTGAACTGATAGAATCAATGAGCTGGACAAGATCGCTGAGTAGTTTTGTTGGATTCTGTATATCTGCTTCGAATTTCTTATTCACACTTTGAACTTCTCTGAGAATATGCTTGAGAAATATGAGATACACATAGTTTTTCATGTTGTTAAACATAGAATTTAGAAGTTCTGCTGTATAAAAGCGCTCATTGAGTCTTGCTATATCAAAATGAGTTCTGAGCTCAACCCACTGCTGCAATATTCTGACAATGGCAGATTGAATGGACATCCATCATGCCTGTCTTAATTGAACAACCTTCAGCGGATGTTGTCCATCATTTATTGAAGCAAAAAGCTCCCTGTACTTTGCATGACATAGACTTGAGTGAGAAAACCAGTTATATGTTTCTCTAATCATGAACTCTGTTTCTATGTTTCTGGGCAGACAAGCAGCTGCAGCCTGTGACACTGCCAGCTAAAGGGAACCACATGCACACCTAACTAGTACCAGATGAGGAACTTCGTATTTTAATTTTGTATATACTCCATTGTTTACACCTGTCATGACAGATGCATTGTCAGTGCCGAGTGCAACTAGTCTTTGCAACTCAAGTCCATTCTTGTTTAAACAATCTTTTAACGCATTGCTTATTGCATGTGCTGCAGTCACTCACTTCAACTAAATCGTATTAAAGTGAATTAAATTACGTGAATATTGCGCATTAATGTACTAAGACTGTTTTACTCCCTCGCTTCAGTTCAAATTCGGCTTTTTAGTGTTCCAAAAATGATTTTTAAAGTAATTTTTACCCACCCCCAAAAAAGCACCAAAAAGCACCCAAAAAATTATGAAGCACCAAATTCACGTGGCCACGCTAAATGCAAAATATTGGCACTAAATGACTTGAAAAAGCACTAAATTTAGTTCGAAAAGTGTAAAAATGGCAACACTGTTGGCGTGTTGACAGAATTACTCGTCGGACTTACAGAGAAGTCATTTGCATGTAGTGAGCAATGGTTACCACTTTCTTTTCATACATATCAGGTGGATGTAATATGAAGGATACTGATCAGGCCTGCTCCCGCTGTATAGACTTCAGCCCCATCATGGCTGATCGAACTGGCAAAAGCATCTCTGGCCAAATTATCTCTTCCATGTAAACTCTGGATTACCACTGTTAAAGGCAGCCCTGCAAGGAGAGGACTTAATGAGAGCATTCGGCACCAACACTGATATACATGCCATGCATCTTGTCTCAACGTAATCAGTCTAAATAACCACATATCATGGGCTATTGGATCATTTCCATTATATAAAAGGTTCAGGCAAGACTGCAAGTCAGTGGTCAGAGAGCACCGAGAATTTGCTCGTCTGGGAGGTTTCAAGTAGCACCAGTCTAGTCATTCGTTCAATGTCGTGGGACGCTAGTTCCTCCCGCTATCTCTCTCTTTTACACCTTTACCATTAATATAGTAACATATTTAAATATTACACTGTGGTACAGGTTTCTCTCAGGTGGCTAGGTCCATTCGAACCAATCTCCTTCATGGTTATCAACCATATCACCATCATCACATGAATTAATCAATGAAATTAATACTTAATTAATTATTCAAAAAATAACTCTTCTGGGGATTCTACCCCAGATCCAAGACAAGTCCTCTTTGTTACACCCTTCCTGTTGGAAAGCAAAGAGAAATTACATTTGTACATGCTATCCCATATGTCGATGGTATATATCCATCCCCGTTCCTTTACCCCTTGGTTTAGGCAAAGACTAAAGTAGGAACGGTTCCACTGGCCGATTAGGACCAGACATCCTCTATTTAGTTAGAATGTATCCTGCTTCCCATCCCATAATTCTTGTCTTCTGAAGAGTAGAAGTATATGTGTCCCCAGCCAATGAGGAAATGATAGAGGTGTTCCCCAACCATAAGGATAGAGTAGAGTAAAGTGTCGTGCACAAGAACGAACAGTCACGGTGACAATGCATATACACAAGCGATCCGTCCCGGAATGCGCGATCGCATCACACGACGTTCCATCCCGAATAGCTAGTAGAATATACATATCACGATTCTACATGAAATAACACCACCACAATGTCACTACATATTAGCACATCCTTCGGAAAGATCAACACAACTTCTGAATCAGAATACACATCACCATAAGAACTCTGAGATACAACTACACCACACTTCCGCTGAAATCACAACACCACAACTGTTTTGCATAAATTAGCACTACAGTATCCTAACTAATTAAGTTATCATCATTAGAACACATTAACTGCTCTACTGAAGCTTGCTCTATCCCATAAACGGACTCTTAGTACTTGCAGTAATGAAATTACAGCACTTATAACATCTTCACGAATCAAGGCAAATTATCACCATAATCAATTAATGCAATGATCTAATACACTGCCAGTAGGAATGGACTTTGCTAAATATCTATTTTCCTTCTGTATTCACAGAACTACGCGATAAATTGGTATTACACAAACAACCTACGGCCAATGTTTATATTTCACTCCAATCGATAACCATAATTAATTATTCATGAACTGCCACGTGAACGTTGCCAATAATGCTGTTTATATTTGCGAAATGCGCGTACACAAAGCAAGAAACAAAGAAAGGATGGTGTTACCTTAGTGCAGAAACAATAACTGCTTGCAGCCAAACCCTTGTTGAGGGACGAACATCTCGCATGAGACAATTTTAGAAGCTGACAAAGTTACGTCTGCTCGGCACAGCGCGAGGTCAGTGAATGACAGCAACAATGGTGGTTTTCAAGTTGGGCAGAAATCTCAGACCCACGCAAAACGTTTATTCTCGGGAAACACACTTCCCCCATGGGACATTGTTCTAGCACGGGAAACCTAGGTTAGCTCCATGCCCAGATTGTTCTACACAACGCAATAGATAAGAATAGCTCTATCCCGAACCTACTAGAAATGGCTCAACACTCTGACTTTTATCGGTTTCCTCCGCTGATAAATTTAGCTGGGAATCCTGCTAAGTGCCGCTGATGATACCGTATTGCTATCCACAACACCAAATTGTTTAGAAAACCTAATAGCCTCAACCCAAAGAAATAGTGAAAATCACAACTTATATCTTAACATAGCATAAACAAAGATATTGCATACAGATAAATATATTACCGGGAAGGTTAACCTGGTCAACAAATGCCTGCAAAAGTCGGATGTGTCGGCCTAACGCCGCAAGAACGCAGCTCTGCTGTAAACAGGCACAACGCAATCACGTCCGGAAAAAGAAAAAAAAAACTCTGGATGAACGCAGGAGAAGAAGAATAAGATAAATCTATTATGGAGAAATAAATATATGGAATGAGGAAAAATTGGAGGTGGTGGAAAATTTTGAATATCTTGGGTCATTGATTAACAACAATGGTGACACCATGAAAGAAATTAAACGACGGCTATCAATTGCTCTTCAAAGACTAAAACAACTGAATAAATTATGGAGTGGGACAGATAGAACCACAAATATTAGATTTTTAAGAGCGTGTAATCTTTCCCATTGCAACATATGCCTGTGAGACCTGGACACTTACTAAACAAGCTGAACAGCGCATAAATGCCTTTGAATATAAATGTTATAGACAAGTTCTAAGAATATCTTGGGTAAAGTTGTATATTTGTTGTTTATTTCAACAGCATTAATTCTTTCTTCAAACTCTACATTTTTCCAATTGTTACAATGGTTTTGCATGGCTCTACACAGCCTGGAAATGATACCATCAGCTTAGTTACTATTTCTGTACTTTCTGTTCAGGAGAGCACTGCACTGATGTCATAGATAGATGTGCTAATGGTGAACTGACTTGTGAGACAAATGAGGAATGTGTCATTGCCGGTGGAAACTCCGTCTGTCAGTGTCGCAAGGGATTTGTCTGGGTCAGTGGACAGTGTCAAGGTAAGAAGGACATTTTATCAATGATTTTCTAAAGTAATAATAATACTATAACAACAACATCGCACAAAGCGTTCCAAACACAGCTGTGGGTATTTGGAAGCAGATCACCTTGCACTGGTTTCATACAGGTTTTAGTGCCCATTGTTCAGAAAGCAATAGCAAGATACTGAATGTACATTTGCCAAGAAATCTCACACATCAAAAAAAAAAAATCCTCCCTCTGATCCAGACCCTGCAAGCAAACTAATCACTATACCACCGTTTATCATATATATTATAAATATGTATATGAAAGCTGAAATATACAACACACATGTTCCCATCCTGAAAGCTGAAATATGGAAACATGTGTGTTGTCTATTTCAGCTTGTGAAGTGTATTTACACATTATATTTATAGAAATGTGCATTATTGTGACATGTTCCTTATTCATAGTGTTTAGTTTATTCATTTTTATTATTCCTACTTTTCTTTATCAAGATGGCATACTAAATTTTCTTCTCTTTTCCTTCCTTTATAATTTGTTTATTCTTGTTTTATTTCATATTCCAGCAGTTATAACACTTATTTTTCTATAGTGCCATTGTTATTATTTTTGTTCACAATATTTAGTCTTGGTTTTTTTTTACAAAAATCAATTGTTCTCAGTTGAACATGAATGTCTGAACAGGAGGCTTCACAAACATGATTAACGCTAATTTATTGTTTTCAGATGAAAATGAATGTCTGAACAGAAATCTTCACAACTGTGATCAGGTCTGCACCAACACTCAAGGGGGCTTCACTTGCTCATGCTACAGGGGTTATGTTTACAACTCTTCCAGCAACTCTTGTACAGGTATGTCTTGTTAATTGTCAAGTATCGTTGATGTATATCTTCTCTACCAATACTTGTACAGGTATGTTCTACTATGTATCAAGTATTGTTGATGTACAACTTCCCTACCAATGATTATAAAGGTACATTTGTTGTACATCTCTTCTACCAGTACTTGTAAAGGTATGTTTCATTAATGTGTCAAGTACCGTTGATGAGCAACTCTTCTATCAATGCTGGTAAAGGTATGTTTGATTAATGTGTAATGTATCATTGTAAAGGTATGTTTTGTAATGTCTCATTTATCGTTGATGTTCAACTCTTCCATCAGTGCTTGTAAAGATATGTTCTGTTAAAGTGTAAAGTATCATTTCGGCTATTCTGTTGTATACTTAAGTTCCTACATTTCTGTATGTTATAACTGATTATTGGAGGATGGGAAGCTCCAGAAAAAGTCCTTTCTGAGAAATGAAATATAAAGAAAAAGCAGCGGCTGCAGCAGGATATAACAATATGAATTTGAAACAAATAGGTATGTAAAACTCCTGCGAGAAGAAACGTACTAAACAATAACATCAACAACGTTGCACATACCTTACATGAGAAATGAAACAATATCTGAGACAAATGAGGAAACAAATCCCAAAACAACCACATAATCAATATCTGATAAATCAGTAATTCTAAATTTGCTTAAATTTTCAATCAAATGTTGCACTGACAGGAGGAAGTGTATGATTGCTTGACACAGGATCATTAATGTCCTAGATATTGACTGGCACTTATAGAAGAGAAAGACAGATAGATATAGGACACACTAGACAACAAAACATTTCAGGCTACACAATCATAGAAGCACATGATGCTTACTTTATTAACTGGTTCAGTGCAAGCAAAGAGTAGGTTTGGACCAAACATGGTACACAATCAAATGAACAAGTATTGCAATGTAAATTCTGTTCACTGAGCACTGCAACTGTGGAGGATATCACAAAATAAAACAAATTGCACGATGACCTATATATCATCCTTTTGTCCAATTATGAGGCCAAATGTGGTGATATATTATCCTTCAGCATTGAATCAGTTAATGAGGTGTAAAATATATATCTGCTGCCAGTCTTGTTCAGTGAGTGAATGTGAATTGAGACATACTATTTGTGTCCAGATGTGGATGAATGTGAATTGAGACATACTATTTGTGTCCAGATGTGGATGAATGTGAATTGAGACATACTATTTGTGTCCAGATGTGGATGAATGTGAATTGAGACATACTATTTGTGTCCAGATGTGAATGAATGTGAATTGAGACATACTATTTGTGTCCAGATGTGGATGAATGTGAATTAAGACATACTATTTGTGCCCAGATGTGGATGAATGTGAATTGAGACATACTATTTGTGTCCAGATGTGGATAAATGTGAATTGAGACATACTATTTGTGTCCAGATGTGGATGAATGTGAATTGAGACATACTATTTGTGTCCAGATGTGGATGAATGTGAATTGAGACATACTATTTGTGTCCAGATGTGGATGAATGTGAATTGAGACATACTATTTGTGCCCAGATGTGGATGAATGTGAATTGAGACATACTATTTGTGTCCAGATGTGGATGAATGTGAATTGAGACATACTATTTGCATCCAGATGTGGATGAATATGAATTGAGACATACTATTTCTGCCCAGATGTGGATGAATGTGAATTGAGACATACTATTTGTGTCCAGATGTGGATGAATGTGAATTGAGACATACTATTTGCATCCAGACGTGGATGAATATGAATTGAGACATACTATTTGCGTCCAGATGTGGATGAATGTGAATTGAGACATACTATTTGTGTCCAGATGTGGATGAATGTGAATTGAGACATACTATTTGTATCCAGATGTGGATGAATGTGAATTGAGACATACTATTTGTGTCCAGATGTGGATGAATGTGAATTGAGACATACTATTTGTGTCCAGATGTGGATGAATGTGAATTGAGACATACTATTTGTGCCCAGATGTGGATGAATGTGAATTGAGACATACTATTTGCGTCCAGATGTGGATGAATGTGAATTGAGACATACTATTTGTGTCCAGATGTGGATGAATGTGAATTGAGACATACTATTTGTGTCCAGATGTGGATGAATGTGAATTGAGACATACTATTTGTGTCTAGATGTGGATGAATGTGAATTGAGACATACTATTTGTGTCCAGATGTGGATGAATGTGAATTGAGACATACTATTTGTGTCCAGATGTGGATGAATGTGAATTGAGACATACTATTTGTGTCCCAGATGTGGATGAATGTGAATTGAGACATACTATTTGTGTCCAGATGTGGATGAATGTGAATTGAGACATACTATTTGTGTCCAGATGTGATGAATGTGAATTGAGACATACTATTTGTGTCCAGATGTGGATGAATGTGAATTGAGACATACTATTTGTGTCCAGATGTGGATGAATGTGAATTGAGAATACTATTTGTGTCCAGATGTGGATGAATGTGAATTGAGACATACTATTTGTATCCAGATGTGGATGAATGTGAATTGAGACATACTATTTGTGCCCAGATGTGGATGAATGTGAATTGAGACATACTATTTGTGTCCAGATGTGGATGAATGTGAATTGAGACATACTATTTGTGTCCAGATGTGGATGAATGTGAATTGAGACATACTATTTGTGTCCAGATGTGGATGATTGTGAATTGAGACATACTATTTGTGTCCAGATGTGAATGAATGTGAATTGAGACATACTATTTGTGTCCAGATGTGGATGAATGTGAATTGAGACATACTATTTGTGCCCAGATGTGGATGAATGTGAATTGAGACATACTAGTTGTGTCCAGATGTGGATGAATGTGAATTGAGACATACTATTTGTGTCCCAGATGTGGATGAATGTGAATTGAGACATACTATTTGTGTCCAGATGTGGATGAATGTGAATTGAGACATACTATTTGTGTCCAGATGTGAATGAATGTGAATTGAGACATACTATTTGTGTCCAGATGTGGATGAATGTGAATTGAGACATACTATTTGCATCCAGATGTGGATGAATGTGAATTGAGACATACTATTTGTGTCCAGATGTGGATGAATGTCAGCAAGGAAACCCCTGCAACCAGACGTGCATCAACACAGATGGAAGCTTCCGGTGTTCATGTCATTCAGGACAGGTTCTTCAGGCTGATGGAGTTTCCTGTGGCGGTAAGTCAACTGTGGTACATGTACTGACTGAACCAGCTGTGTTATCTTATTCATTCTGTAGAGTTATCACAGGAATATTTTCTATTCTACTTACAGATCTTCTTTAAGCTTCTGGTTGACTGCCTTGGGTAATCATGTCTCTCCACAATCCTTATTGGTTAGTGCTATATTTGTGCTTTGTACAGACCCTTGGTGATGGCATAGTTGATAGTGACTTGTGCTGGTTATGTCAGGAGCATGGTCGGACACAGAACTGATGCCTGGGCTCGTTGTCTGCGAAAGTGAGGGACAGACCGGCCACCTGTACCAGATGCTGCTGCATCTATAACAGCAGTATCATGTGGACAATCAGCAGCCAAGCTGAGAAACATCTCATGGCAGTGAAAATGGGGTTTCTGAGGAAAATGTAAAGAATACCAAAGTTCTGAATCTATAACATCAGTATTATCTCCATTCCCTTAACAGTATCTTCTATGGGATTATCTGTATATCTCTGCTTCTGCTTCTGCTGCGCTCAAGCAACTCATATCAAGTCTGCTGTTCATGATTGGTTGGATTTTGTAGCTAAAGTTGTATATGAAATGAGGTGTCCAATATCACACCAACCCTCCTTGGTTGCCTCCTACAACATTCAGGCCAGGTTACAGTGTTCCTCTTCTTTTCTTCCCTCATGAACCCAGGTAACACAGGCCAGGTTACATGCATATACTTCTTTTTTTGTTCACTCGCTTTGAACTCAAGATTAGTCCATACATGTGCTACTACTTCTAGTGTACTGGGCTGATTTTTGTGTGTGGGTTAGCTGTCACTTTTACCAATTTCCCTCGCCATCAGGCGAACCCACTCCAACTTCTGAGGTACTTGTAGTTTACATCCTCAAGTCAAGGACGAGAAGTCAACATTTTAGTCCAACTGACCAGTTTAGGGGTTGAACCTGTTTTGCATATACATAATATATAAACAACATAGTTATTGGATATTTGATATGTTGTTACACAGAACTGTATAAATACTATATGTTGCAGCCTGTACAAGTGGTTGTCCAACTACCTGCAACTGTGTGGAGAGCAACACGGATCACAGTGATAGAGCTACTGGCAACTGTACGTGTAAGACAGGCTGGACAGGAGACGACTGTTCTGTGGATGTGGATGAATGCTCACAGAATCCTTGTCCTAGCTACAGGCAGTGCAGGAACTTGAATGGTGGCTTTGAGTGTGTGTGCTGGAGTGGCAATCAGATCAGTCCTAATGCAACCTGTCAAGGTGAGTACAATGATGTTTTCACTAGTGCTTATTTTTTACTTTATTCTTTACTATATGAAACTTAGTAAACAGGTGAAAAAAAAATCCCCTAGAAGCCTTGGAGATGTGGTTTTATGTTCTCAACATGAACTTTATCGTAACATCCTGCAAACGACATGAAACATTTTGTTAAAGACTATTGTGGTATTACCAGAAATCTAGTATTACATCTGCATTATGAATTAATTCCACAATGATTAGACATTTGTGTAATTCTAAAAGATCTAATATTATATTTGAATTATGATGTAAGTTGCCAGCTCTACAATTCGTCATTGTTTTTTTTTCCCTGTCATTAGACTGCAACCGAACCATGACTGAGAAGACAGGATATCTAGCCTCGTCCAATTACCCTCAGTTCTATGACACCAACTCCTATTGCACATGGACAATACTCGCCAGTGAACCTGACGCAGTCATTACATTCACGTAATTTGCTTATTTTCCTTATTTTAAAATTACAACCAGCATTCACAGCATAAATGACAGGCTGTGAAGTCATAGTGTAGCAACTAAACATAAAGATTAAGGGAAATAGTGGGTACTGCTGTAGAGAGATGACATGCTAGGAACTTCACATGCCCATATTCATGGTCAGTTGTGTGGTTGATCTACCTACAGATGTAGCCTCATCTGGGAACATGATGTATGTTATCTTCCAGTTTCATGATTGTGTCAGTCACTTGGGATTTAAAGGAGCGTGTGTCATGCATGAATGAATAAACATGTCATACAAAGGTGGATTTTAAATTATCACTTTATGAAGTGGGTTGACCAGCTCTGTTCCTCATTACTCCTGACTTCCTCAACATCATTACACATATGATTGTCACGTGTCTTGATATCAGAGAGATAACCACACTTGGACTTTGAACTGTCTGCTGATATCACATAGCCATCAAAATCGCACCCTGATTGCCATTTCCAGAGGCAGAGATTATAGGATGCTAACTCTGGTCGCAGTGTGGACACATAATATGAGATTCTCAATACTGCTACAAGCATATGTGACAACATATTGAACACAAGACACCACACGAAGTTCTCAATACATAAAAAATCATGTGACATTCTCAATCCAGCTAATATGAGGATAAGTTAATAAGTAAGTCATAAATGGCTGTAGAAAAATAACTAAATATGATAACTTGAAACCAGTTTAGTTTTATACATACATTGCCCCTTTATTTCTCAACATAATTTCCACCAACATTGATGCACTTATCCCATCGTTTTATCAGTCCTCCCAAACCAGCTGCATATAACTGTGTGCTCTGTTTTCTAAACCACGTTTTCACTCCACATTCAGCTTCAGCATCATTCGCGAAATGTCTCCCACCAAGGTGGGTTTTCAGTGGACCAAAAAGGTGGAAATCAGAAGGGGGTTAAGTCGGGGCTGTAAGGTGGATGTTCCAGAGCATTTCGCGAATGACGCAGAAGTTGAATGTGAAGTGAAAATGTTAAGAAAACAGAGCATGCAGTTCTATGTATCAGTTTTGGGAGGACTGATAAAACGATGGGATAAGTGCATCAATGTTGGTGGAAACTATGTTGAGAAATAAAGGGACAATGTATGTATAAAAATAAACTGATTTCAAGTTGTTATCATTGTCAGGGTCTTACAATCTAATGAATCTGGCTCGCTGGACCTAACATATGCGAGACATACAAAAGTACAGAATGATATAACGTGACACACGGTAACACTAAGTTTGATGGTTTTATTTACACTTCACATGCAACACAGTCTAATTCGGCATGTGGCCATCACAAGGTGAATATCACAACCTATACATAATACATCAATGCACTCACAGACTCAAACCCACAGCTATGCAGTCTTTCTATCTTCTCACAAGAGCTACGAGCAATCGACATTCAGGCACAGAAACACAAGAGCCGCTTTCATACACGTCCGTCTCGTCTGATTCCCCTAGCCGTGTCTGCCGTTTCCCGCTCACAGTGCTTGCTCTGTGGATTCGAGTGCAGCGAGAATTGCATGCGTCACGCTTGTACTGGCTTGACTCTGACGGTCGCTCTCTCTGTCGTCAGCGAAACCTGTGAGTAGGTAACTGGTGTTCGCCTGGCGGGCGTAACGATGTCGCGGCATATCAATGGGGATTATGACACCCTCCCCGCGCGTCATTCATGAAAGATTCTATCTTTTATGTGTATTCTCTGTAAATTCAGGGTTGCTATTCTTAACCAAGTCAGAATCTTCCCATTGGTTGTCATATACCCTGGCATAGGTTCAATAGAAATACATAAGTATTGTAAATTATACATATTAAGTCATGCTGTATTCAGACTTTAACACTTGCCAAGTATCATCCTCTCGATGGATGATCACCTCTGTTGCAATTTTGACCCAGTCAGACCGGTAGCACCAGCAATCAATGCAACTACCTCGCAACCAACAAAAAAAAACGTATAATATGTCCTTAGACATCAGGTTAGACCGTAAAACGTCCTAATATGAGACGAATTCAACTGTAGAGTTCCAACCACACTTGGTAGGGAGCTCTCATGTTGGTCTACAACTTTGGCAATCTTCTCCAAGCCCAGCTGATGCAATCTTGGCGTGTCGACAATCTGGCAACACAGTTGCTATTTTTATACATTACACATTACTATCTATTTCGATTTACCGCCCTTTGGTGTAATTGGTGACACCCATTAAATGAAAGGGAAATAATTTAAACAGATGTTAAACCTAATAAATTACAATTATAAATTTATTTCTCAGCGTCATAGCTTGATACTTCTTTACAATAGCGAAAAAATGTCGCTAATGTGAATCAGTTAATCAAGGTATGATTCTCAGATTACAGTAGTTTCAAAAATATTAATACACAATTTGTATATTTCAAATATCGTGTTTCACCAATATTTTACAAGCGTCATTAATTTTTAAGGTTTTGTTCATAGTCTGCTAGATATTTGTTTAACTTTCTAACTTTCCAGAAGTACACACGAACAGCTGATGTAAGCAATAGTTTTTCACACACTTGTTCCGTAATGATGTTGGAATACTCGGAGTGTAACGTTGTGCTATTCGCTGGTGTTTTCGGTGTTTCATTGGACTTCTGGATTACGATCTTATACAGTGGAGTAACTGTCCCAGTTTAGTTCACTCAATTGTTCAATTCACATGGGATAAAATGTTGCTGGATACCTCCAGTTTGCAGATATCACGGATAACTTAAATTGTTCTTGTTCACTTGAGGTAAGTTACGACACTGGCCTGTGGCACTGTTCTTAGTTTATAATCTTTATAATTACTATTGTTCACTTTCTAACACATACTACGCACTTATACAACACAATTATAACCTTATTTTAGAACCTCTAATAATATTGACAGTGGGAAATGATCCCTATCACAGTGATGTAGTTGACACTCACAGCTTTTCTGAAAACAAATACATTAATGGCTGTGCTGGTCTGAGTGTTTCGACATACTGCACTCAGACATATATGGCTATTGGGTATCATCGGGGCAACGTGACAAAAGGTCAGCTAGTGTATTCGATGTGCCCGGTATGTGTTTTACTTCAAAGCTGTAGTCTTGAAGCAAAAGAGACCATCGCGCTATCATATGGTTAGTTGGCACTCCAGATGTAATAAACGTCAAAGGGCTGTTGTCAGATTCTACTATAAAATGCCTTCCAAGGAGGAATCTAGACAATCTCGTTATTGCAAACACTAATGCAAGGGCTTCTTTTTGCGGGGTCGACCAAGTGCGTTCTCTTGGTTTAAGTTTCCTGGATAGGTAATATACAGGATGCAAAATGCCGTCATGTTCCTGTAATAGTACCGCCCCAATCGCCACGGAGCTCGCATCTGTGCGCAATCTGAAAGGAATATGCAAATTTGGCAATTTGAGAATGGGATTCTTTAAAACTATTCTCAGAAAAATAGGACAATACCTTCTGGAATGCAAATTTTAGGCATTCGTTGTTTACAATTTTTTTTGGGTGATCTTTTTTTAGTATGTTAGTAAAACTTTCAGTCAGTTCAGCAAAATCTGGGATGAACTGCCTGTAATAATTTAGAAGTCCTAATACACTTCTGACTTGTTTCTTCGTAGTCGGAAGTGTCAGTTTCAGAATTTTTGACACGATGTTATCGTCAGTAGTGACAAAGCCATTAGAGATCTTATACCCCAAGAAGGAGATTTCCTGGTAGGCTATGTCAACTTTGGCAGGTTTAATAGTAAGTCCGTGCTGTCTGATCCGTTCAAACGTCTGCTGTAATGTCATTATGTGCTCTGTCATTGTCGTTGTGTGTACACATATATCATCCATATACGAAATGATATTCTTTATGTCCGTCAGTAATAGTCTTGTCATGCGTACGAATGTTGCCGGTGCGTTAACAAGCCCAAATGGTAATTT
This sequence comes from Cepaea nemoralis, assembly GCA_014155875.1. Taxonomy (NCBI): domain Eukaryota; kingdom Metazoa; phylum Mollusca; class Gastropoda; order Stylommatophora; family Helicidae; genus Cepaea; species Cepaea nemoralis. The sequence goes on from JACEFZ010019187.1 coordinate 711,934, forward strand.
GCACCATTAGTACAGTCCCCAAGGTGTGGCAAAGGCTGTCAGATGTCTGCTCTGTTCGTCTATCGTTATCTGCCAGTAACCTTTTGTCATGTCTAGCTTCGTGAAGTACCTAGTCTGTCAGCTCTGTCAGCAGTTCCTCGCAGTTGGTCATTGGTTCTAAATCCAACTGTGTAATTTTATTTAATTTCCTATAGTCTATGCAGAGTCTTATTATGTCGTCCTTTTTGCGTATGATGACTATTGGAGAAGAGAAGTGTGATTGCGATCGTCTAATGATGTTGTTCTTTTCTAATTCAATGATTTCTTGATGCAGTTTTTCTTTGTAATGTAATGGAATTGTGTAGGGTCTGCATTTTATTAGTGTGTTGGAAGTCAGAGTAATGTGGTGTTGTACTAGTTCTGTTTGTCCTGGGTTGTTGGAGAAGATGGTACTGTAGTCCTGTATTAGTTGTTTGCAGCTGTCGGTGTCTGCTTGAGTTAACTGGGGGTTTATCTTAATGTCTTGTAAGCAGTTCGTCGTGTTTAGCGCTGGTGTTGGTATTTCGTCGCTTTCTTCGTCGCCTTCATGGTCGATTATTGTTGTACTGGCTGCTGTATCGTTTTGTTCATTGTCCCTGTTGTAGTATGGTCTTAGCATTGATGTGGAATATTTTGTGTTTGTCTTTAATTTGAATTTCATAGTCCACAGGTGAAATCTGTTTTAGTACCTTAAATGGTCCTTGCCAGGAATCGGTCAGTAATTGTCGGTCACTAGGTAGGAGCAGTAGTACGTCCTGTCCAGGTGTCAGTGTTATCGTCCTGTTTCCTTTATTTGCATATTGTCTATACATCGCACCAGATTGTTTCAGTGCATCTTTGGCAATAATACAAGATTTAATTATCCTTTCACGCAATGATGTTACGTATACGTTTGATGATATGGGTTTAAGTACAGGAGTTGCTTCAGTTAACATGGAATGGTATATACTCAATGGGCCGCGTGGTTTGGCACCATAGATAAGTTCAAATGGAGAGAACCCAGTGCTTGACTGAGGGACCTCGCGATATGCGAATAATATGGCAGGCAAATAAATGTCCCAATTTTCGGGATGTTCTTGGGTGACTTTGGAAAGCATATGCTTTACATCCCCGTTAAACTTTTCTATTACTCCTGTCGAGTGAGGATGGTACGGTGAATTGAAACATTGTTTCACACCTAACATTTTAGTGAAAGCTTGAGTGGATGCAGCAATAAATTGACTTCCACGGTCGGATAGGATAGTATCAGGAAAACCTATCCTTGAAAATACATGGAAAAAGACTTCCATAATATCATTGGCAGTTATGTTCTTGAGAGGAATCGCTTCAGGCCAGCGGCTACATAAATCAATAATTGTAACTATGAATCTATTTCCTCTAGATGTTACATGATTTAGAGGACCTACGATGTCCACAGATATTTTTTCAAAGGGTCGACTGGCTAAATCTGTAACCTGTAATTCAGCCTGTGGGTGTTTCCCCCTTTTCACTAGTTTTTGGCAGATGTCACAACTTCTGCAATATTGTTTAATGTCATTACAGAATTTTGGCCAATAAAACTGTGACAACAATCTAGATCTGGTCTTTGAATACGCCATATGCCCTGCAAGAGGTATATCATGGGCAAGATGTAAGGCTTGCTTACGGTATTCTAGTGGCAAAACAGTTTGATCTGTGGTGGTGTCACCTCTGGTATAGTACCTAGTGAGGATGCAATTTTTGAGAGCAAAATGCCATCTTGCATTCTTAGTCAACCTTGGCTTTTGGCCTATCCGATTAAAATACTTATATAATGAAGGATCAGCCTTTTGGGCTGTTACAAAATTTTCCTTCATGGGTTTAGAAGGTAGTAATACTGGGCTTAGCATTTCTATTGCCTCAGTTTGATCCATTTGTTCTTGCACTCTAGCAGCAGATCTAGTTACTGCATTCACACTTTCAGTGATATGAGATGATGGTGAAATAATTGGCTCAACGATTTCATGTGATGGTGAAACAATTTGATCAATGATATCATGTGATGATGATACACTTGGATCAATGATATCATGTGATGATAGTGCTGCATTCGCTAGCATACAATTATCTGATGATAACACATTTTCCATGATGACGTCAGATGGAGATGATGTTACATGATCATCAATACATGCAGATGTTATGGTGTTATGAGGCATCTCATTCACTTCGGGAAGGTTCCCAATGATAACATCACAGCAAGGATTGGTTAATGCTGCGCATTTAACCTTCCCAGTGAGGAATGGAGTCTCAATGTATGCCCATGCCAATGGATACTTCTCGATATTTCCCGAGAATGTTCTGCATGTTACGTGCCTGCCTGTATAGTCTGTAGGCATTATGAAATCTCTTTTAAGACCTATAATAGTGCTTCCGCTGTCACGTAAGACTAGCTGGCTTGCCATTCACATACCCATGGTGGATGTTAATTCTGCCTTTGGAATCTATTACCAAATTGGCTTCCTCATTGGCAATAGGTATCGAGTGGCCGCATGTTAATAGGACATCTTCATGGAACTGATTACAGATGGTACAATTTTGTGGATTAAATGTATCTATGGCCTGTGCTGAGTTCACAGGATGATTTTCAAGATGTTCTTCATCTGATGAAGAGCTATCAAACAAGGCGGCATTCGCCTTCCTGGTCATCTGTTTCCCTTTACAAACATTACGCCAGTGGCCATAAGCTTTACAAAGGAAACATTTCTTTTGTCGTTTGAAGTTTCTTCGCTCTTTATCTTGGTTATTTACATAGTTTTGTAAGTATGTTAGATATGCAGGGTTCTGATCGCACATCTCATTCCGGTGGTGAGGAAATTGGCAAAACCTACATTTTTTAGTTGTAGGCTTAAATGTCTTTTGCCTATTATATGTATCTGATTTTGATTTCTCATAGCTAGCAGCTGCTACGAAATTTATATCAGTTGCTCCACTAGCAAAACAATGTTTATTGGCTGTAAAATATGCCGACCCACGTTTCTCGATCTGCTCTACACTTATACACTCACTCTCTTGCAAAAATTTTGAATATAATGGAAGGGATGTGATGAGTTTATCCCAAAGGATGAGATCTTTCAATTTGTTAAAGTCATTCTTAACTTTGGCTGCTGACAGCCATTTACTGAATATATCCTGTACTACTGAGATGTAGTCAGAGAACGTTTGAGTAGGTTTTGGAGTTAGTTTACTGAACTGTTCTCTGTAGCCTGCTTCATCTAACAGGAAATGTGACATAATTTTTGACTTTATGTACTAGTAATCTTTTCTGAGATCTTTAGGGATAGTCTCTATAACTTTTAGAGGTTCCACTGACAAACTTCTCATATAAATGATGTTCCACTCAGATACTGGGATCTGGTAGTGGTCCATTAAAGTCTCAAAGTTTTGGGTGAAAGCTGCTATGCAGTCCCCCGAGGTATAATTTCTGACAATACCTTGGTACTTTTTGTACTGGTTTTCTTTTTCCAGTCTTTCAGATTTACGAGATTCTTTTTCAACAGCTGTTTCGGCTTCAAGCTGTTTGATTTTCAGTTGGAGTTCAAGCTCTTCTTGTTTACTTTGAGCTGAGATTTCTGCTTTTCTCAATTCGGCCTCTATTTCTGACTGTTTAGTTTTTGCAATCAACTCCAATTCTGACTGTTTCATTGCCATTTCTGCCTTCTTCGTTTCTGCGTCTATTTCTGCCTTCTTCCTTTCTGCATCTCTTTCAGCCGCTCTTTCGTCGCGGTCCCTAGCTTTCTCCTGTGCTAGGAGGTATTCTGAATATTTTGTCTCACTCCATTTTGTCAACTCATCACCAATTAACTTTAGTTTTAAACCCATCTCGATGAAGTCGTTTAGAGAAGACATGATGGAATGTTTCAATGAAAATGATCTCTCATACACGTAATTTTGTTATCAAGTGTTAGTAATATGAACAATTTTTTTTACAATATTTTTAGACTTACAGCTTGTGCCCAAATTTGCATCCAAAAGTATATAAAAAGGTAATACTCAAGTACTCTGGATACACTAAAGAATGGTGAAAACCAGGGCCAGGAACTTGTAGGGTCGCTACTGCAACGGCAAATGACCTCTACGGGTAACAGTTTCAGATGGCACAGGAAACCTGGTTACTTTTGGAAGGAAATAAATTACAATCTATGTCTGTGTGCTGTGTATGCTTGTCAATTACGTTTTGGTTAGGTCTGTATGGCGTTGAGTGTTATTGTTGGTCGTAATGTCGTCGTTCAACAATTTTCACAAGTTGCTTTCTTTCCCGAACTTTCTGCTTCCACACGCTTTTTCTGTACACAACTACTTTCACGAAGACAAGTTAGCCATGTTTAACCGTTCGACAACTATGATGGTACAACCTTAAACTTAGATTATAATTTTACCGAGACAAGTTTCACAATCACTGATGTTTTTCCACGTTAACACATTCAAATGTATGTAATTTACGTTCACATCTAGGTTCAAATCTTAACTAAATTAAAGCCGGACGAGCCCCCACGTTCACACATGTCAGGGTCTTACAATTTAATGAATCTGGCTTGCTGGACCTAACATATGCGAGACATACAAAAGTACAGAATGATTTAACGTGACACACGGTAACACTAAGTTTGATGGTTTTATTTACACTTCACATGCAACAGAGTCTAATTCAGCATGTGGCCATCACAAGGTGAATATCACAACCTATACATAATACATCAATGCACTCACAGACTCAAACCCACAGCTATGCAGTCTTTCTATCTTCTCACAAGAGCTACGAGCAATCGACATTCAGGCACAGAAACACAAGAGCCGCTTTCATACACGTCCGTCTCGTCTGATTCCCCTAGCCGTGTCTGCCGTTTCCCGCTCACAGTGCTTGCCCTGTGGATTCGAGTGCAGCGAGAATTGCATGCGTCACGCTTGTACTGGCTTGACTCTGACGGTCGCTCTCTCTGTCGTCAGCGAAACCTGTGAGTAGGTAACTGGTGTTCGCCTGGTGGGCGTAACGATGTCGCGGCATATCAATGGGGATTATGACAATCATATTTAGTTATTTTTCTATAGCCATTTGTGACTTACATATTAATTTACCCTCGTAGCATATGTGACACCACATAAAACACACAAAACAACATATTGAACACACAAAACAACATATGAAATTCTCAATACAGCTGCTAACATATGTGACAACACATTGAACATGAAACAAAATATGAACATCTCATTACAGTTGCTAGTATATGTGACAACACACAAAACAACATAACATTTTCTCAGTACAGCTACTAGCATATGTGACAACACAACGAATTAAATTTTCAGTACATCTCTGGCATGTGTGACAACACAACGTATTAAATTCTTTATACAGCTGCTAGCCTATGTGATAGAATACACAAAGCAACATCAGAAATGCTCTTTGTAGCTGCCAGGAATATTGCAGACACATAATACAAACTGTTTAGGTCATAAATGCGATTCCAGCATAAGTGATATGCAACATCCTGAACAAACTTTGTAGTTATCTTTCCCTGGTACTTTGAATTATATTAATAGTTGGATTTGTTTCTTACCACTACTTTTATCGTTTCTTTGGAGATTTTGTTTCGGTGGGAGATTTGTTCGCAACATAGATGAGCAATATCTCCGGCGGGCCGATTCTTGCTGGTCATGAGATCCCCACAGTAGACAGAGTCAGGCGGGGAGTCTGACGGTAGTACACGCTTTTATAGGTCCAGACACTTATGATAACAGATGTACATGCTCATACTGGTCCAAACACTTGGTATAAGGCAATCAGCTGAGGGAAATGGCTGAACGTCTCTAAGTCAAATCCCCAGACGTGAGGGCCTGGTCATTACCCACCTCCTGCTCTTGGAGGTTTGATGCTGAGCCGCCAGCATCTGCAGCCTACCTTGTTCCAGACGTATGCATATCTTTTATATTGTTGCTGTTCTCTGTTAGCCTTGAATGATGTATGAATGAAATAATGTATGAAAGAGAGTGATAGAAGGTCAGAATGTTAGATGGGTCTGCATGCCCAATTCTTAAACCTTTGAAAATAAAGTTTATTCGTTCGTTCATACTGGTTATCCTTTCCTCTGGAAATAGCAAGGCAAGGCTGAGAGAGGGATCATGCTGCAAAGGCAACATATGTTCTCTGGTTTCATGCCCAGGCATTGTGCTTTGGAATTCTAGCTCTAGTTCCAATTTACATACTTTCGTCTGCAAAGACGGCAAGTTGCTACTTCTTATCATAATTCTGTATATTTTATTAACTGACTGGTTTTAAAGAATGTTGGTTGATTTCTTGCATGTTTTTTATACTATTCTACAAAATTAATAAATTTATTCTGATTTCCTTAACCCTACCAGACCTGAGGCCATGAACCTAACTGTCCCTATTACCTGGGCTCTTGAGCACTAAATAGGAAATACCAACATGATATAGAAAAATGTTAGTTACATGCAAACAAGTGGTTAGAATAAGATGTAACTTGGAGACATTGTAGAAAATAGGTCTACCTTTCATCTAGCGCCAATATTCCACTTTTGTGTACAGCGGTATAGCTGCAGATTAGGAAATTACCGAAAAATTGGCACAGCAGTCTGGTAGGGTTAAGCTATTTATGATAATACTAGCTGACCCGGCCCGGCTTCGCCCAGTCCCTGGTGGGGAGCATCTCATTTAATTCACATGAGTAGTCATATAAGCTCCCGTTCCCGTTCCCGACTATCTACCTGTCTGTCTGTCTATTATTAGAAAGAGCACTTGAAAGATCTTTACATCTTCCCCCAACAATTAACTTGGGTAAATGGAGCGTCTCATTTAATTCATATTCGGACCCTGTTCCCGTTCCCCTTCCCAAAAATGATGACCCGGCCCGGCTTCGCTCAGCCCCTAGCGGGGAGCGTCTCATTTAATTCATATTCGGCCCCTGCTCCGGTTCCCGTTCCCATATAAGAAGCCCGCCCGGCTTCGCCCAGCCCCTGGCAGGGAGCGTCTCATTTAATTCATATAAGTAGTCATATAAGCTCCAGTTCCCGTTCCCGGAAATATGGCGAACAGATTGGAAGAGAACAATCTTCATCCCAGTAACTAAATAGGGAGCAGGGGAGGAGGAGGAGGGTGGAGGAGGAGAGTAAATTAATTGACAAATATTGACTGGTACACGTAGAAGTAGAAGAAAGAAGTAGAGGTTAATGGACAGATCTGATCTCTGCTTCTTTCTTCTACTGCTATAAGTGCTAATAAAATTTTGTCAATTTGATTACGTGGTCTTAGAGGCTTCAGTGTTTCCGCTACAATTTATGTAATTAATTAAAAGAATTTGATAAACACACCTAATTACCCTTAGCAAACTATATACATTCAAGAAACGTAATAATTAAGAATTCTTTTGTCTGTTAAAACATTGGAAAGTTTAAAAATCTGACTCATTCATTAACTCAGGGAAGAATTAATTATTTTACAGTCTACAAGACTATGATACGGAAGGATGCCCATATGACTACATCGAGGTGTATGATGGTCCCAATAAACAGGCTCCCCTTCTCAGTCAGATATGTGACAATTGGCAGAGACCTGTGAAGTCAACAGGGAACTCCATGTTTATTATCTTTATGTCTGATGCTTCTGTCACTATGAGAGGCTTCCAAGGATCATACGTGGCTGAGTGTAAGTGAATGCGTTAGCTGTTCTAAAATATGGATCATATGTGGCTGAGTGTAAGTGAATGTGTTAATGGTTCTAAAATGTGGATCATGTGTGGCTGAGTGTAAGTTAATGTGTTAGTGGTTCTAAAATTTGATATTATGTGGCTGAGTGTAAGTGAATGTGTTAGTCAGTGAATCAAACATTTAGACCATATGTGGCTGAGGTTAAATGAATGTGTTATTCAGTTGTTCTCAGATTTATTTTCCCATGTGTCATACTTTTAGTGGGAAACGAATATCTATTTGATCATGCCTTGCTGAAATCTTTATTCTGAAGAGATGCTCACAACAACATCAAAATCAACTCCTAGAAATGCATTATTGATAACCCAGAAAACAACTATATTTTGCTCCCACTTTAAAACAGTTAATTTTCATACGGCACTTTTAGCTCAACATCGTTACCAGCATCATGTAGTTTTTCCATTGCAGAATGTCACTCTAATCTTAGGATCTCTGTGGTTAAGCTGTCTGCCTAACACCACGAAGGTTGGGGGTTTGATTCCAGATTCTCATTCAGCTCATGAGTGCAATTGTTTTGGAGACTTCTGGGGGATATTGCTGGAGCTACAGAGTTCATGCTTTCATGTGGCACAGAGACCAAACCATATGGGTTCAAACCCGGTGCAGTGAAGTTGGTCTGTCTTATTTAAACTAATCTTGGCCTGCTGGAAAGATTCTGGACGTCATGCCAGTGATGTCTCTTCCATTCTCATGCCCCAGGTGTCCTCACTCCCTGGTGTTCTTTTTCTTGCTTCTTAGTCCCTGTCTCTTTGCTGAACCAAGCCTTCCTTCACTGTTCTTTCCAAGCCACTGAGATATTTAATATGATCAACGTATTTCAGTTTCTGAGATGAGATGCTGTTTACAAGTCCATTTTCTTCAGAGATCAAGCATAACATCTGCAAAAAACCCTACGAAGTGCAGACTGTGATACAGATCATCAGTTATTAGAAGCAGATCTGAAATTAAACCTCAAAAAGCTTACCCGAGGACCAAGACCACTTCGTTTTGATCTCACAAAAATATTGGATGCATACAACGTAGAAGTGAGGAATCTTTTTGGGGTCTTGATGTCTGTACAAGAGGAAATGACACCTGATGAGCTGGCAGTACAAGCTAGAGATATCTTGATATCAGCAGCCAAAGATTTAATTCCGACCAGGACTAAGCAACATAAGCCATGGATTACATCAGACACGTTAGAATCAATAAAACAATGAAGGGAACTGAAAAATAAAGGAGGTGAATCTGAAAACAGCAAGATAAAGTATAAATCTTTTAACTCAAGAAATAAGAAAGGACAAAAACCAATATGTACAAGATTGTTGTATTAAAATAGAGCAATATCAGACGACTGGAAGAGATTATGAAATGTTCAAAGAAATAAAGTTATTGACAAGAAATGTTCAACCTCAATTAGATGTTATCTGTGACAAATTGGGAAATACCTTAACAGAATCTAGACAAATTCTAGACAGATGACAGGAATACTGCAGTGGAATGTATGATATGAATGATTGTGAGGATACGAATGATATACATGAACCAATGACAGCAGAGACAGAACCTGAACCCTCATTAGATGAAATTGCATGGGCAATAAAGAACCTGAAGAATGGTAAATCACCAGGATGTGATGAGATACCAGCTGAACTAATTAAAGCGGGGGGAAAAAAGTGGGGGGGGGGGGGGCATACAAATCTATCACGCATTATGTAAAATAATATGGAACTATGGTACATGGCCAAAAGATTGAAAGAGAACTATCTTCATCCCAATATAAAAAGGGCAACCTAAAATTATGCACCAACTATAAAACTTTTTTAGAAGAATGTGGACTAGATCAAGTCACCAGACTGCTGAACACATTATATGATACTGGAGATATATACCTTCTGAATTATGTAACTCTGTATTTATTGCAATTCCAAAGAAATCAGGAGCCTTGGAATGTGATCAACATAGAACAATTAGTATAATGAGTCACATCACAAAGATTTTGCTACAAATTATCATGCAAAGAATGAGGAAGAAATTACAACCTGAAATAGGGGAAGAACAATGTGGGTTTGTAGAAGGAAAGGGTACAGTAAATGCTGTGTATATGCTGCGAACAGTTATTGAACGTGCTATAGAAGTAAACAAGGATATACATCTTTGCTTTATTGACTACACAAAAGGTTTTGATAGAGTTAGACATGTCAACATGGTGGATATGCTTGCAGATCTACAATTTGATGGGAAAGATATTAGACTTATAACAAACATATATTGGAAACAACAAGCTGCCATAAGGATTGATAATGAAGTGGGACAATATCAGCCTATTAAGAGAGGTGTTAGCTAGGGATGTGTAATGTCTCCAGATCTTTTTTCCCTGTACAGTGAAAATATTTTCAGAAATGTAGAAGATATAAATGGAATCAGCATTAGAGGACGAAACATCAATAACATTAGATATGCAGATGATACAGTATTGATTGCAGACAATGCGCAGGATCTGCAACAATTAGTAGATGCGGTTGTTGTACACAGTGAGCAGCTGGGGTTAGAATTAAATTGTAAAAAGACACAGGTTATGGTCGTCACTAGGAAGAACGAAGTACCACAATGTAATATACAAGTAAATGGGAATATTCTTCAACAAGTGAATCGATACAATTATCTCGGAACAGTCATAACATCTGATGGGAGATGCCTTGAAGAGATTAGAACAAGAATCACCATGGCGAAAGTAGCCTTTAGCAAGATGAAACATATTCTGACCAATAAAAAGATGTCACTTGAAATGAGAAAAAGAGTGTTGAGGGAATACTTAGAGCCTATTCTTTTGTATGGATGTGAAACTTAGACAATGTGCAGTCAAGCTGAAAAGTATCTGATGGCTGCAGAAATGTGGTTTCTGAGGAAAATGCAAAGAATACCATGGACAGATAGAAAAACCAATGACCAAGTACTACAGGAGACAAATGAAACTCGTAAATTGATTAGAGAAATTGGACGTAGACAGTCAAAATTTTTTGGACATGTTATGAGAAGAATACATGGCATGGACGAGACAGGAACACTGGGCTGATCCACTATTCTGGTCATCGAGTGAAATGGCAAGTCATGACCGCCCACACTTTCCGGCATGGCACATGATTGATTGATAGAACTGTTGCCCTGATCAGTCATGCAAGTAAAATTCTGTTAAAAATCATAATGGGAAGACTTCATAAGAAAATGGATGAAGAAATTAACGTGGTTCAAGCTTGATTTAAACAAGGAAGAGGAACAAGAGATCACATACTCAACATGCGTTTAATAATATAGAAATGCAGAGAATTTAATGTAAACCTATTCTCATGTTTTGTAGATTTGTCAAAGGAATTTGACTGTGTACAACATCAGGAACTTTGGGAAATCATGAAGAATATGGGCTTTCCATGACATGCAATACAACTCATAAGAATGCTCTATCTAGACCAGTGTTTCCCAACGTGGGGCCCATGCCCACAGGGGGGGGGGGGGGGGGGGGGGCAATTCAATTGTAAAGGGGGCAATTCGAAAATGGAAGAAATCGGCTGGATGTAACAAAAGAGACTTGAGACTGAAGTTAACTAAATTGGAACCTGACATAAAATCTTTTTGCAGCAAGCATCAAGCGCAAGGATCTCACTAAATTTAAATAATTACTAATAATTAAAATAATATAGAAAATCTTTCATTAAAATTATTTTGTACTTGAATTTCAGTTCTCCATTATATGTTTTGAAAATTTACTTACTGTGTTTGCTCAATAATTTCCTAGTGATTTCTTCCTAAAACATATATCGGTCCTTTGGCTAGGATCGGGTGCATTTGCGGCTCTCCCCCCAGTAGTGCGCCTGGTCTGGTCGGGGGCCAGGATGATCAAATAACAACCCATCACATATCTTCACCTTAGATGTGGGCCTGGTGGACCAACTGTGGGCAATATCTCACAGTGAGACTAATGGTCCACACAAAAAAAAGGGGGAGGCGGGGGAACCAGCTTGTCTGGGGTAACCGCCAAACCAAAAAGAAAAAAAAATTCACCAAACAAAACACCGACACACAGGGCCCAGGGGGGCTCTGCCCCTCTAAGAACCGTGAGCCCTTCTAAAAAAAAAAAATCAAGTTTCTTAGTGAACATTTCAATTTTTGATTAAAAATGATGCATATGTTGGGGGGGGGGGGGGGGGGGCAGAAGAAGTTTAGAAAGGCTTAGGTGGGGCATATCACATAAAAGGTTGGGAAACACTGATCTAGACCAACAAGCAGTGGTAAGAATAGATGGCGAGATGTCAGATTGGATTGACATCAAGCAAGGAGTCCGTCAAGGATGTGTGCTGACCCCCTATTTGTTTAATCTGTACGCTGAAAATGTAATGAGAACCCTCAGAGATGATATAACAAGGGAGCTATATGATTATGATGCCCTAAATATCAGTGGTCATGAAATACCAGAGATTCGATATGCTGATGATACAATATTACTGTCCACATCACAGAATGGTATAGAAAACTTAATAACCTCAACCCAAAGAAATAGTGAAAATCACAACTTATATCTTAATATAGCAAAAACAAAGATAATGCATACAGATAAAACTACTATGGAGAAAGAAATATGAGGAAAGATAGGAGGTAGTGGAAAATTTTGAATATCTTGGGTCATTAATTACCATCAATGGTGACATAATGAAAGAAATTAAACAACAACTATCAATTGCTCTTCAAAGACTAAAACAACTGAATAAATTATGGAGTGGGACAGATAGAACTACAAAAATTTGATTTTTAAGAGCATGCATCTTTCCCATTGCAACATACGCCTGTGAGACCTGGATACTTACTAAACAAGCTGAACAACGCATAAATGCCTTTGAATACAAATGTCATAGACGGGTTCTAAGGATATCTTGGGTAAAGAAAATAATAAATGCATCCATACTTCAAGAGTTAAATATTGAAGAGGGTTGGTTATTAAAGACAATTAAATAAATAAAATTGAAATATTTTGATCACTTGAAACGTCATGAAAGTTTGGAGAGAACAATAATGGAGGGGTACATGCCTGGAAAAAGAGGAAGAGGAAGACCAAAGAGAAGATGGGTGCAGGATGTGGCAGATGATCTCCTGATGGGTGTATCAGACGCGGGACATCCTGCTCATGACCGAAAAGTTTTCCTGAAAGTTGTTATGGGTGTGAGGTTCTACAAAGGACATGCTACTGAATGATTGATTGATCAGACCTTGGAGAATGGCATTAATACTACTGCCATTAAAATGCAGTTTTTCAGGTTTTCCACCATAATTCAAGGCTAAATATAATGTATAGTAAGCAGTGTTTGTTTGAGTGAGTGTGTTAACTAAGTTGATAGGGAACAGCATGATAATGTCATGAGCAAAATCAGACAGGGTTTGATGTCTGGGCTCTTTGTCTGCTAAGTGAGGGAAAGACTGGCCACTTATGCCTCCGTGCAATACTACAAAATGTGATGGCCTTATCACATCACAGACCCATAGCTGGAAACTACTATGTCTGTAACATATCTAGACAGGAGTACATGTCTGTAACATATCTAGACAGGAGTACATGTCTGTAACATATCTAGACAGGAGTACATGTCTGTAACATATCTAGACAGGAGTACATGTCTGTAACATATCTAGACAGGAGTACATGTCTGTAACATATCTAGACAGGAATGTTTGTCTGTAAAATATCTAGACATGAGTGCATGTCTGTAACATATCTAGACAGGAGTACATGTCTGTAACATATCTAGACAGGAGTACATGTCTGTAACATATCTAGACAGGAGTACATGTCTGTAACATATCTAGACAGGAGTACATGTCTGTAACATATATAGACAGGAGTACATGTCTGTAACATATCTAGACATGGGTACATGTCTGTAACATATCTAGACAGTAGTGCATGTCTGTAACATATCTAGACAGTAGTGCATGTCTGTAACATATCTAGACAGGAGTGCATGTCTGTAACATATCTAGACAGGACTACATGTCTGTAACATATCTAGACAGGCGTACTTGCCTGTAATATATCTAAACAGGAGTACATGTCTGTAACATATCTAGACAGGAGTGCATGTCTGTAACATATCTAGACAGGAGTACATGTTTGTAACATATCTAGACAGGGGTACATGCCTGTAACATATCTAGACAGGAGTGCATGTCTGTAACATAATTTACTGTGCTGACAGTGCCATGCAAACAGAAGAACTGCTCCCACACTTGCAGTGTTGTTTCCTCAAGCCCTTGGACAGAGACTTGCCGGTGTCCGGAGTGGATGAAACTGGCCACAGATGGGCTCACCTGTGTTGATATCAATGGTAAACATTTGGTGTTTGATGCAGTTGTTTGATCCTGTTTTCTCTAACATTGTATTGTGATAGTGATTAGTACGCTTGCTTTCTCTAATATTGAGCTGTGGTAACGTACTGGTTAATGTTCTTCTTTTCTGTAACATTGAATTGTGGTAACATACTTGTTAGTGTTCTTGTTTTCTCTAACATTGAATTGTGGTAACATAATGGTTAGTGTTCTTCTTTTCTCTAACATTGAATTGTGGTAACATACTGGTTAATGTTCTTCTTTTCTCTAACATTGAATTGTGGTAACATACTGGTTAGTGTTCTTCTTTTCTCTAACATTGAGCTGTGGTAACATACTGGTTAGTGTTCTTCTTTCTCTAACATTGAATTGTGGTAACATACTGGTTAGTGTTCTTGTTTTCTCTAACATTGAATTGTGGTAACATACTGGTTACTTGTTTTCTCTAACATTGTATTGTGATAGTGATTAATACGCTTGCTTTCTCTAACATTGAGCTGTGGTAACATACTGGTTAATGTTCTTCTTTTCTCTAACATTGAATTGTGGTAATATACTGGTTAGTGTTTTTGTTTTCTCTAACATTGAATTGTGGTAACATACTGGTTAGTGTTCTTGTTTTCTCTAACATTGAATTGTGGTAACATACTGGTTAATGTTCTTGTTTTCTCTTACATTGAATTGTGGTAACAAACTGGTTAGTGTTCTTCTTTTCTCTAACATTGAATTGGTGGTAACATACTGGTTAGTGTTCTTCTTTTCTCTAACATTCGAATTTGACTGCGTAACATGCTGGTTACTTGTTTTTGCTTATCTTCTAACATTGAATTGTTGGTAACATACTCGGTGAATATTCTTGTTTCTCTTAACATTGAATTGTGGTAAAATATGGTTAATGTCTCTCTTTCCTATAACATTGAACTTGTTGGTAACATATTGAGTTAGTGTTCTTCTTTTTCTCTAACATTGAATTGTGGTACATTATGGTTAATGTTTGTGTTTTCTCTAACAGTGAATTGTGGTAATCCATACTGGCTTAATGTTCTTGTTTTCTTCAACATTGAATTGTGGCTAAATTATACTGGTTAATGTTCTTTCTTTCTCTAACATTGAATTGTGGTAACATTTACTTGTTAGTGTTCATTGTTTCTCCTAACATTGTATTGTGATAGTGTTAGTACGCTTGCTTTCTCTAACATTGAGCTGTTGGTAAAATACTGGTTAGTGTTCTTCCTTTTTCTCCTGAACAGTTGAATTGTGGTAACTATACTGGTTAGTGTTCTTCTTTTCTCTAACATTGAATTGTGGCTAACACTACTGGTTAGTGTTCTTGTTTTCTCTAACATTGAATTGTGGTAACATACTGGTTAGTGTTCTTGTTTTCTCTAAACATTGTATTGTGATAGTCGATAGTATGCTTGCTTTTCTCATAACATTGAGCTGTGGTAACATACTAGTTAATGTATCTTTCTTTTCTCCAACATTGAATTGTGATATACATGACTCGTTAGTGATCTTGTTTTCTCTAACATTGAATTGTGGTAACATACTGGTTAGTGTTTCTTTCTTTTCTCCTAACATTGGAATTGTGGTAACATACTTGTTTATTTATATTCTTCTTTTTCTCTAACATTTTGAATTGTGGTAAACATAATGGTTAGTGTTCTTCTTTTCTCTAACATTGAAGCTGTGGTAACATACTGGTTAGTGTTCTTCTTTTCTCATACACTTGAATTATGTACATAATGGTTAGTGTTCTTGTTGTCTCTAACATTGAATTGTGGTAACATACTGGTTAGTGTTCTCCTTTTCTTAACATTGAATTGTGAGTAACATATGGTAATTGTTCTTTTTTTCTCTAACATGAATTCGTCAGTAACATACTGGTTAATATTCTTCCTTGTTTCTCTACCATTGAATTGTGGTAACATATGCTGGTCAACTGTTCTTCTTTTCTCTAACATTGAATTCGTGGTAACATATGTCGTGAGTGAATCAACAAACACAAGAAGTAGAATCAGTCAGCTCTACTAGACCACACTCATGAGTGACCACATGGATGTTGCAGCTAAAACCTTCATCAGCTTACACGTATACACTGCTGCAACTACATGAATATCGTATATAAAAGCTACTCGTCTGTCATAAGAAGATCTTGCTATGAACTTGACACTCTTGTGGCATGCATGGACATTTTTCTAGCATGTGCCTCATGTGAAGGTAGAAGGGAACATGCCGGAAATACGTCCCGAACTGAGATGTTGAAATAGTTCACCATGTTTTGTTTCTTTAAATGAGACTTGAAGCCATAGAAATGAGATAATTACGGTTGTAGAGATAACAAGAAAGATCATGTCTGCAACTGGATACCATGGCAGAACATTGACATGCAGATATTTTCTACTGACACCTTGCCATCTGAACAGACGAAAGATTATTACATTGTGCTTCACAAAAGGCACAATAACTACAACCCATGGCAGGGACCAGGGGTGGAGTCTTATCTCTATAGCACAAAGCCTAGGCTGAATTGTAGAGACCATGTGTTGCCCATGCAGCATGATTCCTCTCGGCCTGCCTAGTTTACTCCAGAGAAAAGGCAACACCAATACAAACCTAGAACAAGACAAGCTGCAGAAACTGCTGAATCTGCATAACAATACTCTAACTGTTTGCCTTCAATCCTAGAGTCATTCCTGCCATGACATTTAGTCTTTAGGTTGCATATCCTCACATCGTGATACGACTTGTACCCTCCAAATTGTGCTTCTCTGCATGAAGTTATTAACGGAATGTTGGGTGTGGGGAGAGCCAGCCAACAATTGACCCTAATAGAACGCAACGTATCAAGAAGAGATAAGATCAGAAATGAAGAAATCAGGACTAAAGTGGGGGTTAAAGCTGCTCTAGATTTTATTAGAAAGCAGCAGGTCAAATGGTTTGGCCATGCAAGTAGGCTACCAGTCAACAGCATGCCACAACAAGCAATGATGTACAGACCAGATGGAAACAGAGGAAGAGGCCGACCACGTAAACGTTGGACGGAGGGAATAACAGAATCCATGGGAATGTCGATATACGAAGCCCATAACCGGGCACTCTCACGAAGTTTATACTTCACCTCGACACCGCAAGGTACAAGAGGAACATGATGAGATGAGATGAGAACGCAAGTTGTACAGTCAACTGTTATCTGGTCACTCATATCTGAGATATATTTTTTTAGGTTTACATCGACAGATGAGTTCTCAGGATGCAGACAAAAGTGTTATGGGGCTCCTCTTTTATTCCAGTTAGCCTTGAGTGACGTGTGAATGAAATAATGTATGAAAGATAGTGATAGAAGGGCAGAATGTTAGGCGTCTGCGTGCCTAATTCTTAACCTTTTTAAAATAAAGTATGTTCGTTTATCGTTTGTTCCATAGTTTTGAATGTGTCGCCATCTTTACTGTACTGTGTTGTGATATACTACACTGTGATATATTTTACAATACTGTGTTGTGATATACTACACTGTGATATACTTTACTATACTGTGTTGTGATATATTGTACTATACTATTACACCACAAGGTGAAATACTATATTTTATACTTTGTTGTGATATACTATAATATATAACACTATACTATGTTGTGATATTATAATATATAACACTATACTCTGTAAAATAGATGTGGTAACATGGTGGTTATTGCTCAAGTTGTGATATACTATAATAATTAATTCTATACTGCATTACACTACACAATGATATAGTATACTGTGTTGCGATATACTAAAATAAATAATTCTATGCTGTATTACACTACACAATGATATACTATACTGTGCTGTGATGTACTATACTACTGTACTGTCAGATCTCCACAACCCACATTAGAAAAGTATGTATTAAGCAGTTAACATGTTTGTTTTGTTTCTCCATGTATGTAGTTTGCTTGTTTGTTTCCCAGCATGCAATGCAGTGATTACTGAGCCTACTGGATACATTGTCAGTGCCAACTATCCAGACATGTATCCATTAAACTTCAACTGTCACTGGACAATTCAAGGAGACCAGGCCAGTGTTGTTACATTGAGGTAAATTGCCCATCACAAACTGTAGAAGCCAAACTCCCTGGTCTAGAGGTTACACGACTTTCTCCGTAATCTCGTACACTCTCGTCAGTAATGTGACATGCGCGAGAATTGGTAGCGGTTCTCTCCGCATCGGTAACGGTTCTCTCCGCATCGGTAACTTACGGGGTATGTGAGCCGGTCACTCAGAAAGCAATGGCAAACTACTGAGTGTAATCTTGCCCCCAAAATCAACAATCATCTGAAAGATGCTGATGTTGACAGCGATGTCCTGTAAAGGATATGCAAATTTCTATCTATAAACTGTAGAAAGATTAAATACCAACAATTTTCAGATGAGACACTGATAGCCTGTGCCAATGATTGTTATAGTAACAACTGATTGTCTATACCAAAAATAGTTATGTGAATAGTTGTTGAAGATTATAATTATGTATCTATGCAGATAATATACAAATCACTATGAGCAGTCAAGATCTGTCTTCGGGGAATAACAAAAACTACCTACTTAGAAAAACATGCTGGTCCAGATAGTATCCCAGCAGCAGCTATTAAAGCCAATATAAACACCTCAATGGAATTACTGAACACATTATTTAGCCGAGTCTGGGAGACTAAAGAAATACCAGCAGAATGGAGAGAGTTATTTCTGGTGAATCATTCTAAGAAAGGGCTCCTTCAGGAGAGTGAAAATTAAAGAGGAATAATGTTACTCTCGGTTTCTGGGAAAATAATAAGCAGAATAATTCTAGAGAGATTAAGAGATGACAATGACTAAAGGATGAACAGGCACACTTCCAACTAAATAGATTATGCACTGACCAGTATATGATGTATAGTGAGGTCTTAGTCAGATATGACTGAGCTACCGTATAACAGTAGACGGTACTACCTGGTTTCTGTTAGCGCCGAACGTTGGGCGGCGCTTACCAAACCCGACACCCCACATTGTGCCAACGGCTTCGGGCGGAAGAGCACAATTGGGAGGGTACAAGCCTTACCCTAGTGCGAGGAAATGCCAGCTAAAGACAAAATTGTCATGGCAGGGCTGACCAGGCCCTAAGCCTTGGTTGGCGACTGGTCTAGGATCGAAGCTCCGACAGGCGGACAGTTAGAGCAATGCTTTGCTGATCCGGCAGCTTCTGCAGCTTGTCTTGTTCCAGATGTAGGGGTGTTACCTTTCCTCTGGAGTGAACTAGGCAGGCCGAGAGAGGGATCATGCTGCATGGGCAACACATGATCTCTATATTTTAGCCCAGGCTTTGTGCTATGGAGAGGCAATAACTCCATCCCTGGTCTTAACTGGTCTCGGAATCAAAGCGAGAGGCAACTGTTACGGGTTATAAGTCCTTGTCAGTTGGCGTAGACATGGGGCGCCACGCGTTGCCTCTGACGGTGGGAGACACCTATAGGTGTCACTGATCAGCTACCGCCCGCCTCAAGCTGGGCAGCCCCCAGCCAATTGGGTGCTGATCCGCCACAGCCTGCCTGCTTCAATGGGTGCTTGGGGCTAGGACAAAATCTGAATCGCAGGCTGTAAAACCAATGCACCAGGTACAAACAAAAATAAAAATAGAAACCTCAAGCTACGGCTTGCAACCTGGAACGTGAGAACCATGTGTCCAGGATTTTCCACTGACTTGACCAATATTGACGATGTGAGAAAAACGGCTGTGATTGATGCCGAACTCAATCGTCTTAACATTGATATTGCTGGCCTGCAGGAGACTCGCCTCGCTGAGGAAGGGTCACTCAGGGAAAACAACTACACCTTTTTCTGGAAGGGTAGAGGGCAGGCAGAAAAAAGGCAACACGGTGTGGGCTTTGCAGTGAAGAATTCGCTACTGGGAATGATTGAAATTCCAGCAGGAGGAAATGAAAGACTATTATCCCTGCGCTTGGCAACCTCTTGTGGGTTTGCCACCATTATTACTGCATATGCACCGACACTCGATTCCTCTGATGATGTGAAGGATTTGTTCTATGAGGAGTTAGACTCCGTGATCAAGGCAGTTCCAAAATCTGACTACATTTATATGCTCGGTGATTTCAATGCTCGTGTGGGCAAGGACTCGAGTTCATGGCCAGTGTCCCTTGGAAAATACAACATCGGTCGCATGAATGAAAATGGGCAAAGGCTGCTGGAGCATTGCACCAGTAATGACCTATGTATTACAAACTCTTTTTTTAAAACAAAAGAGATGCATAAGGTCACATGGAAACATCCAAGATCCGGCCATTGGCACCAGCTGGACTTCATCATCACACGGAGACAACATCTGAACCATATATCATTGACTCGTAGTTACCACAGTGCTGACTGTGATACAGATCATTCTTTGGTTGTTGCAAGAGTTAGACTGAGACCAAAGAGAATCTACACAGCTAAACACAAATCTAGCCCCAGGATTAATATTATTAACACTCATGATCCTGAAAAGTGCTTTCAGTTTCAACAGCAACTTGAAGACGCTTTCACTGATACACCAGAAAATTGTACAGTAAATGAAAAGTGGGGTCAAATTAAGGAAACTCTTTATAAAACTGCCGTAGGGGTTTACGGCACTGTGGATCATAAGAGGCAGGACTGGTTTGCGGCCAACAGCGAGACTCTGCAGCCCTTGATTGATAAGAAGAAGAAAGCTCTCTTAAGAAACAAGGAAAGACCAACGCGTAACACTCTGAGTGAGCTAAGGCAAGCTAGGAAGGATGTGCAAAAGGCTGCCAGGCAGTGTGCAAATGATTATTGGATCAAGTTATGTGAGTCCATTCAAATCGCAAGTGATAAGGGAGACATAAGAAGCATGTATGAAGGAATAAAGAAAGCCTGTGGTCCAGTGATCAAAAGAAGTGCACCGCTGAAAACCTTGACTGGAGAAGTCATCACTGATAAGAAACAGCAGATGGACAGATGGGTAGAGCACTATTTGGAGCTTTACTCAAGTGAGACCAAACTAGCGGATGATGCCCTAAATGCCATAGAGGCTCTACCAACTCTTGACCACCTGGACACACTTCCCACCATAACAGAAGTTAAGTGTGCTATAAATGAACTTGCATCTGGCAAGGCTCCAGGTAAGGATGGGATTCCAATAGAGGTTATCAGGAGTGGGCAAGAAACACTCACTCTACAGATCCACCAGCTAATAGAGCTATGCTGGCGTGAAGGACAAGTCCCACAGGATTTCAAAGATTCAAACATCATAACGCTGTACAAGAACAAGGGTGATCGGAGCGACTGTAACAACTATAGGGGTATCTCACTTCTGTGTATTGTTGGAAAAGTATTTGCCAGAATTGTTCTGCGCAGACTTCAAGTCCTAGGAGATCAAGTCTACCCCGAATCACAGTGTGGCTTTCGACAGAACCGGTCTACCACTGATATGATATTCTCATTGCGACAAATGCAAGAAAAATGCCGTGAACAGAATCAACCACTGTTTATTGCCTTCATCGACCTCACAAAGGCATTTGATTTGGTCAGTCGTGAGGGTCTGTTCAAGGCACTAAAGAAGATTGGCTGCCCACCAACTCTTCTGTCCATTGTGGAATCGTTCCACACAGGCATGAAGGGTATAATCAAGTTTGATGGTGCAACTTCTGAAGAATTTGAAATCAAGAGTGGAGTTAAGCAAGGTTGTGTACTAGCTCCCACCCTCTTTGGAATATACTTTTCACTTCTACTGAAATATGCATTTCGTGATCAGGATGGTGGTATATACATTCACTCACGCTCAGATGGCGGCCTCTACAATGCTCAGAGATTGAAGGCTAAGACCAAAATTAGGAGGGTACTGATCAGAGAGTTGCTTTTTGCAGATGATGCTGCAGTTACGACCCACTCTGAGGAAGAATTGCAATGTCTACTATCTGCATTCTCCAATGCTTGTTCTGAATTTGGTTTAACAATTAGCAAAAAGAAGACACAGATTATGTCACAAGGTGCACATGGGGTACCATCAATCTTTATTGACGACGCCGAACTAGAGATAGTAGACCATTTTACATATCTAGGATCAGTGGTAAATAGCAAATTATCCCTAGATCAGGAAATCAACATCCGGATTGGTAAGGCAGCAACAACAATGAACAGGTTAAGAAAAAGAGTCTGGGAGAACAGGAAGCTTACTGCCAAAACAAAAGTCCTTGTCTATCAAGCCTGTGTCCTTAGTACTCTTCTCTATGGCAGTGAAACCTGGACAACTTACTCACACCAAGAGAACAATTTAAACAGCTTTCATATGCGGTGTCTGCGAAGA
Organism: Cepaea nemoralis; assembly: GCA_014155875.1. Lineage (NCBI taxonomy): Eukaryota > Metazoa > Mollusca > Gastropoda > Stylommatophora > Helicidae > Cepaea > Cepaea nemoralis. The sequence continues at coordinate 734,388 of JACEFZ010019187.1, forward strand.
ATTCTTGGTATTAAGTGGCAAGACAAAATCACAAATACTGAAGTATTGGAAAGATCAGGTTGTGTGACAGTTTATTCCATGCTCAGTCTTCGTAGACTTAGATGGATAGGACATCTTAGGAGGATGGATGATGGTAGAATACCAAAGGATATCTTTTTTGGTGAATTACAGATGGGTAAGAGATCTCAGGGTCGGCCTCTACTACGATACAAAGATGTGTGTAAGCGGGACATGATTGATACAGGCATTGATAATGCACATTGGGAGCAAGTCGCCGCTGAACGTGTTGCGTGGAGGGCAAATATCAGAAATGGAATAAAGTCAAAGGAGAAAATTATTGCAGAAAAGTCACACACCAAGCGTTTGAGACGTAAGATGGTGCATGATGGTGGAAATGACCACGTGTTCACATGCACCCACTGTGAACGGACATTTACAGCGCAGATTGGCCTTATCAGTCACACTCGCTACCGCCATAGTTAAAAGTTATTATGCCTTTTTAGAGCACAAACTATCGTCTGTCAAGACGGCAAGGTGCCAATGATATGATATGAGTATATGATGAAACAAAACTATGTTAAATCCCAAGGACACACAATAAAAACAAACACATACATACCAGATGTAACATAACAGATTGAAATATGTATAACAGAGATAGTTAAATTAAATATAACACAGCTTAACTAATTATATAGTAGAGCTGACAAAACTAATCTTTAATAGAGCTGTCTAAACAAAAGCATAGCAGAGCTTGATGAACTTAGATATAACAGAACAGATTAAACTAAATATAACACTGCTGACTAGATTATTATATTGTAGAGCTGATTAAACTCATCTTTAACAGAACTATCTAACCTAAGACATAACAGAGCTCATTACACTAATCTTTACAGAGCTGTCAAAATAAATATATAGAATAATATAGTAGATCAGGTTAAACTAAGTATAACAGAACTGATTAAATTAAGTATAACAACTTACTAAATTAAGGCATAACTGAGCTGATAAAATAATCATTTACTGAGCTGCCTAAACAAAGGTCTAGCAGGGCTGGCTAACCATAAATATAACAGAACTTATTAGATTCAGTATAACAGCTGACTAAAGTAATCTTTAACAGCTCTGTCTAAACAAAGGTATAATATAACTGATTAAACTAATCTTTAACAGAGCTTGTTAGCTTAAGATAACTGATCAAGCTAAGTATAACAGCTGATTAAAGTTAGATATAAAAGAACTGGTTAAACTAATATTTAACATATCTGGCTAACATAACAGAACTGATCTAGGTAAGTGTAACAGAGCTGGCTAACATAACAGAACTGACTAAACTAATCTTTAACAGAACTGGTTAAATTAATCTTAAACATAGCTGGCTATCATAACAGAACTGATCAAGTTAAGTATAGCAAAGTTGACTAACCTTAGATATAACAGAACTGGTTAAACTAAACTTTAACAGAACTGGTTAAACTAATCTTTGTCATAGATGGCTAACATAAGAGAACTGGTTAAACTAATCTTTAACAGAGCTGGCTAGCATAACAGAAATGATCAAGCTAAGTATAGCAAAGCTGACTAAACAGATATAACAGAATAAACTCATCTTTAGCAGATCTGTATAAATCAAAATGTATACAGATATTACAAAGATGGTTGAACTAAGTATAACAGAGCTAAATTAATTAAGCATAACTGCAGACTAAACTAAAGTATAGCAGAGCTGTGAAAACTAAGGCATAAAACAGACTAAAGTATAGCAGAGTTGTGTAAACTGAGGCATAAAGCAGAGTAAACTTAAGTATAGCAGAGCTGTGTAAACTGATGCATAAAGCTGACTAAACTAAAGTATAGTAGAGCTGTGTAAACTGATGCATAAAGCTGACTAAACTAAAGTATAGTAGAGCTGTGTAAACTGATGCATAAAGCTGACTAAACTAAAGTATAGTAGAGCTGTGTAAACTGAGGCATAAAGCTGACTAAACTAAAGTATAGTAGAGCTGTGTAAACTGAGGCATAAAGCTGACTAAACTAAAGTATAGTAGAGCTGTGTAAACTGAGGCATAAAGCTGACTAAAGTATAGCAGAGCTGTGTAAACTGATGCATAAAACTGACTAAACTAAAGTATAGCAGAGCTGTGTAAACTGAGGCATAAAGCAGACTAAACTAAAGTATAGTAGAGCTGTGTAAACTGAGGCATAAAGCTGACTAAACTAAAGTATAGTAGAGCTGTGTAAACTGAGGCATAAAGCTGACTAAAGTATAGCAGAGCTGTGTAAACTGAGGCATAAAGCTGACTAAACTAAAGTATAGCAGAGCTGTGTAAACTGAGGCATAAAACTGACTAAACTAAAGTATAGCAGAGCTGTGTAAACTGAGGCATAAAGCTGACTAAACTAAAGTATAGCAGAGCTGTGTAAACTGAGGCATAAAGCTGACTAAACTAAAGTATAGCAGAGCTGTGTAAACTGAGGCATAAAGCTGACTAAACTAAAGTATAGCAGAGCTGTGTAAACTGAGGCATAAAAGCTGACTAAACTAAAGTATAGCAGAGCTGTGTAAACTGAGGCATAAAGCTGACTAAACTAAAGTATAGCAGAGCTGTGTAAACTGAGGCATAAAGCTGACTAAACTAAAGTATAGCAGAGCTGTGTAAACTGAGGCATAAAGCTGACTAAACTAAAGTATAGTAGAGCTGTGTAAACTGAGGCATAAAGCTGACTAAACTAAAGTATAGCAGAGCTGTGTAAACTGAGGCATAAAGCTGACTAAACTAAAGTATAGCAGAGCTGTGTAAACTGAGGCATAAAGCTGACTAAACTAAAGTATAGCAGAGCTGTGTAAACTGAGGCATAAAGCTGACTAAACTAAAGTATAGCAGAGCTGTGTAAACTGAGGCATAAAGCTGACTAAACTAAAGTATAGCAGAGCTGTGTAAACTGAGGCATAAAGCTGACTAAACTAAAGTATAGCAGAGCTGTGTAAACTGAGGCATAAAGCTGACTAAACTAAAGTATAGCAGAGCTGTGTAAACTGAGGCATAAAGCTGACTAAACTAAAGTATAGCAGAGCTGTGTAAACTGAGGCATAAAGCTGACTAAACTAAAGTATAGCAGAGCTGTGTAAACTGAGGCATAAAGCTGACTAACTAAGTATAGCAGAGCTGTGTAAACTGAGGCATAAAGCTGACTAAACTAAAGTATAGCAGAGCTGTGTAAACTGAGGCATAAAGCTGACTAAACTAAAGTATAGCAGAGCTGTGTAAACTGAGGCATAAAGCTGACTAAACTAAAGTATAGCAGAGCTGTGTAAACTGAGGCATAAAGCTGACTAAACTAAAGTATAGCAGAGCTGTGTAAACTGAGGCATAAAGCTGACTAAACTAAAGTATAGCAGAGCTGTGTAAACTGAGGCATAAAGCTGACTAAACTAAAGTATAGCTAGAGCTGTGTAAACTGAGGCATAAAGCTGACTAAACTAAAGTATAGCAGAGCTGTGTAAACTGAGGCATAAAGCTGACTAAACTAAAGTATAGCAGAGCTGTGTAAACTGAGGCATAAAGCAGACTAAACTAAAGTATAGCAGAGCTGTGTAAACTGAGGCATAAAGCTGACTAAACTAAAGTATAGCAGAGCTGTGTAAACTGAGGCATAAAGCTGACTAAACTAAAGTATAGCAGAGCTGTGTAAACTGAGGCATAAAGCTGACTAAACTAAAGTATAGCAGAGCTGTGTAAACTGAGGCATAAAACTGACTAAACTAAAGTATAGTAGAGCTGTGTAAACTGAGGCATAAAGCTGACTAAACTAAAGTATAGTAGAGCTGTGTAAACTGAGGCATAAAGCTGACTAACCTAAAGTATAGTAGAGCTGTGTAAACTGAGGCATAAAGCTGACTAAACTAAAGTATAGCAGAGCTGTGTAAACTGAGGCATAAAGCTGACTAAACTAAAGTATAGCAGAGCTGTGTAAACTGAGGCATAAAGCTGACTAAACTAAAGTATAGCTAGAGCTGTGTAAACTGAGGCATAAAGCTGACTAAACTAAAGTATAGCAGAGCTGTGTAAACTGAGGCATAAAGCTGACTAAACTAAAGTATAGCAGAGCTGTGTAAACTGATGCATAAAGCTGACTAAACTAAAGTATAGCTAGAGCTGTGTAAACTGAGGCATAAAGCTGACTAAACTAAAGTATAGCAGAGCTGTGTAAACTGAGGCATAAAGCTGACTAAACTAAAGTATAGCAGAGCTGTGTAAACTGAGGCATAAAGCTGACTAAACTAAAGTATAGCAGAGCTGTGTAAACTGAGGCATAAAGCTGACTAAACTAAAGTATAGCAGAGCTGTGTAAACTGAGGCATAAAGCTGACTAACTAAAGTATAGCAGAGCTGTGTAAACTGAGGCATAAAGCTGACTAAAGTATAGCAGAGCTGTGTAAACTGAGGCATAAAGCTGACTAAAGTATAGCAGAGCTGTGTAAACTGAGGCATAAAGCTGACTAAACTAAATACACACATATTGTTTGGTGCTCATAGAAGTAGGGATAAGATTTAAAGACTAGAGGACACACTAGACAACATAAAAATTGAAAGCTGTAGTTACCTGATGTGCTATTTCAATGGTTGGATAATAATTCTGTCTACATTCCATAGTTGTGGGTTCATGTGGATGACAGACCTGGCTAACGAAGACACTTTTTATGGAGTGTCTAGTTGGTCATGTGTCAAAGTACACTTGTTCCTGCAGAAGGGCGCTGTCATCATTAGGAGTTGACAGGTTCGAATCACGGTCGGTAACTATAGCTTTAAATGTTTATGTTATCTAGTGCATCCTGTAGTCTTTAACTGATTCAGTGCCAAACAAAAAATGGGTTTTGCCCAAGCAGAAATTGATGGCAGAAAATGGTCTAAAAATTGTTAAAATGGTAGTAAATATATTGTATTAGGCTATATATCGAATTAAAGGACATTGCACAAGGAACACATTGGTATTGCTACTGTTGCTAAAAGTTAGAAATATAATAATAATATTAGCAGATGTTGTAAAAAGTAAATTGATGACAGAGGTGACAAGTACGTGAAATGTCCACTTACCAAGGCACTACTGCTCCAACGCTGTTTATAATCCAATGAAAATTACTGAATTATGATAACTACACCACTTTGCTACACAAATATCACTAGAACGGCTCCATAACACCAATAAATAAAAATAAAAAAATACTATTTTGAAGCGCATCATTGTTACATAAAATAGAAAATGTCGGAAAATCACGAGACAGGTTTTGACCGTTTTATGCTGATAAACACAAAATTTACGCTATTTTTTATTTAGTTATAATTATTATTCTTTTAAATTTAATTATTTAAATACTTCTTAAATACTTTGTGATAGGCAAAGCAAACTTTAAGGGCACAAATGTGGCCCATTAGCTAATTCGACATGATGGCAAACTTTCACGGTTAGCGGCTAACCAGCTAAGGTAGCCGGTTACTTTTCTTTACATTCATATACAGTTAATTTTAACCAAACAACCACATTTAACATGTGCTATCAGTTTAGAATCGTTCACAAAGTCCTTTAAATCAGAATAATTACAATCTAAATTGTTTCAAACTATTATCTAATGTAAATATGTGAGGCCAAAAATCAGGGTCGATGCTGTTGTCAAATCAGAAAAGTAAACAAACCTTTTAACTAAGAATTTTCCCTCAATATTCATCCATTTTCTGTCTCCATTCTGCATTTTCATGGCCTGTGTTTAAATGAAAAACCTTCTTCATACGAAAAACGTAATTTCGGGGCATTCAAATTAAGATTGGCATGCAAACTAAACAAAAAAACCGAACTGCTAAGATCTTGGCAATACAGTGATCAAGGGGCAAAAAAGTTGAGACTCTGGCAACTGAGTGATCGTCGGCAGCGAATCAATTAATTCTTACCTTTACTTCTATGAATGTGAAACAATATGTGTGTATTGTATCGTAGTGCCTCATGATGATTGCACTATATTGTAAGTAGAGCAAGCTCATCCTCCCATTCCACTCCCTCATGGAAGAATTCAAAGTCAGAAAAGCCAGACTCACAATGATGCTGCGCAAGTCTCCAGATGAAACAGTTAGTACCTCACAGCGCGCCCTGAGAATGCGAAGGAAGTGGAAAGTCGTCAGCACAGTCGAAGATGCCCAGGCAGCACTCCAGCTGAAGGAGGGGCACACCCAATCGGACAGAAAGGGCTTCAAGCACCGTGACAGAGATCCGATGTGGTCTAGGGCGACGACTAAGAAACGCAGAGACATGGTGATTCCGGAGATCTGCAAGGGAGAGGATGAAGAAAGAGTCTGTGTGGCTGCCCAACAGGCGGAGCAAAGCCAGTGGATGTCATGGGAAGAGATAGTGCAGAGATGCCTTACCTCGAATGAAATATGGTGTATGGCACTACTGTTCTTAAGTTTCATTGTCCAACCCCGACCCTCTACGGAATGGGGGGCCCCCCTTTTCCCCAAATCCCCCAGGCTTGCCAAAGCTTTT